>WOVY01001005.1:0-358149 GCA_013436015.1 Rhipicephalus annulatus | reverse complement strand
GGGAACGTTTTTGGCTGCAAGACACTTCTTTTACTTGCCGAGCCTCTTCCCCACACTACAGGTCAGACTTATGTTGATGAATATGTACATAAGGTGACGCGTATGAATATGCTCACACTTATTTTCCCCCCACCCGTAAGCGGCCAGCCCGGACGCGTCTTGGATTGACAACGAACGTCGAACGAGTGGCTTCAGACGCGATACGTGGACAATATCCGAACCACGACAGCGACGGTCCGAAGAAAGGGCGGTGGGAGGTGACACGATAGTTTCACTGGGGGCGTTTGTTTATTGATTGTGTATGGCCCAATGAAGCGTGACTGAAACTTGTCCACCAAATCCTGGAGTACGAATGGGCGTCCAAGCAACACTAACCCCATAATCCCCCGGACTGAAGGAGACGTCGTGATGAGAGCTGTTGTAGCGTTGCTTGCGATCTTGTTGATGCGGCTTCTGTATTAGGCGAGCCCGTAGCCGACATTCTTAGAGCCTTGTGATGAACTGCTCTGATACGCTTGCCGAGGCGGCGGTCGGCACATTTAGGAAAGGACGTCGATGGTGAATGTCGGTGAACGGCCGTACACGAGGTAGAAAGGCGAGTAGCCAGTAGTTCTTTGAACAACACGGTGTTATGGCAAACGTCACAAAAGGCAAAATTGTATCCCAGTTGTTGTGGTTTGGGTGCGATGTACATCGACAGCATATCTGTTAGTGTCCGATGAAATCACTCTGTCAGGCCATTAGTTTGGGGATGGTAGGCTGACGTTCGTCTTATGCACTGTGCCACAGGTTGTGAGCAGGGTTTCGATTATGGCGGACAGGAACGTCTTGCCGCGATCACTCAGGAGGACGCGAGGTGCACCGTGACGCAATACAATGGCGTTAAGAAAGAGTCTGCTGCGATGTCTGAGCAGAACTTGTGCGTAGTGCAGCAGTCTCTGCGTACCGTGTCAGGTGGTCGACAGCAGTCACATCCAAAGATACCTGCTGGCGTGATGGGGAGAGGTCCGAGTAGGTTATGCCAACGATGGAAAAATGGAGTCTCGGGACACGGGAGGTTACAGAAGCCAGCAGAGACGAAGTTGGTCGCTTCCGCCATTGACACAGATGGCAAATTCAACGTACTTGGCCACAAAGGTAAGATGCCTGGCCAGAAGAAACGGTTTCTGATGCGCTTTGTGTTATTTGAAATGCCAAGTGGCCGGCACATGGGTCGTCGTGAAATGATTCGAGACTTGATAATGTAGAGGACGCGGAAGTACTGGAACCCAGCGGTGTCCGTCAGTAGTGTAAATATAACGATAGAGCACATTTTTATCGAGCTTAAATTGGCCGTAGTTGTCGGCGCAATCTAGCATTAGGAGTAGGTGAATACGCCATTTAGGCTTGGATAATGCGATTGCAATATGGATCATCATGCTGGCGGTGGTGAACTCGGTGTGCGATTTAAGCCGGCGTATCGATACCGCAAGGTGTGATAATGGAGGGGTGACGCAGTGCCTTGCCCACCAGACGAGCCAACAAGCTGACGTACTTGATGATTAAGCGGAAGGGGGGCAGTGCACAGGCAGTGAAGTGGGGGGTTACTTGCCTTAACTAATGCTCTGCCCTCACGAAAGCGCACCAGCTAGGAGCGATTGGTAAGTCCACCAGAGATGTAGCGTCCACGGCGGTTCTAGGAACCATCTCACCAGTACCGATCTTATCTGATGTCAAGTCCAGAATATGCTCAGTATACCTGGAGGAATAAAAACAGTCATCAGCGGTGATAAAACGCTGCTATGGGCATAGTTTTCAGACGAAAGCGCAGTATCTGACATGCGAATGACCCTCTGACGGCAAAGATCTCACTGCTGAAGCTGAGGAGAGAAAGTCCATTCCTAAAATGAGCGCATTGGTACAGGATGACAGAACGACGAACTGTAAATATGGTGAAGGATATGCCTCAATAAAAACTCGTGCTGTGCAAACACCAGAAGGCTGAACAAAAAAACCGCATTAGCACAGCGAAGGGGAGGTCCATCATACGGTGTCTTCACTTTGCGCAAACTGGGAACAACAGGTCAACACTAATAACTGAGAACGATGCACCTGTGTCCACCAAGGCTTCAGTCCTGTACCCTCAACACACACTGATAGTACATTTGAGGGGCGTTCCGGAGGAGTTCGATTGTGGTCCCGCAAAATGCAGCTTTCCCTTCCGAAGCTGCACTGTTTAGTTTTTCGGGCGATGATTAGACGCCGTGGTAGCCGGATGAAGTGGTGACGAGGAACAGCACATAGGTGACGGGGAGCGACGGTGCGAGGAGCGGAAGGTACATGGCTGCATCGAAGTGCTGTGGAAGAGGGTGAGCGGCGTTGGTACAGTTGGTATGGGGGGCGATGTTGTGAAGCAGGGGCAAACTCCCTCTCTCCCGAAGTCACCATAGCCACGCCTTTCGTCTTGTTGACGTCGACGACAGAACCGTGAGATGTGGCCGCGTATCCCGCAATATTAACAAATTGGTCTAGATGGACGCCAGGCTTGAAAAGAAGTAGGCGTTGCTCTTGGGGTGAAGGACATCAGTGAAGGCTGCATAGTTCACCCATACTGTGGTGATTGCTTGAGGCGGTGACGCTGCAACCACCGGAGCGTACGTCAGTTTTAGAGTGGTATGCGAGCTCGGAACTTGCTCACACGTCATGGACGCTAGTTCCTCCTTCACAATGTTGCGGAGGCTGCCTGCAGAAGGCGTCATGCAGAGCTCACAAGAAGACGAGGTGGCCTGGAGCTGCAGCTCCTCGCGGATCATGGACCGTATCAGCGCACGGAGCTCACCGTCATGCGTTGGCCTGATATCTGCTGTTTCAGGTTGTAAACGTAGCAGTTGAAGGTCATCGAGTCGCGGACACGTACTGATGATATCGGCGACCGTGGTCGGGTTATTTGCCGCCAGAGCGTTAAATGTGACGGCGCCTATGCCCTTGAGCAAGTGGCGAACATGGTCATGCCTCCGCCCATCGAGCTTGTCGAACGCGACGACGCAACGGCATAGGGCGAGGACATCTTCAATGTACGAAGTATAGGACTCGTCGGAGTGCTTGACACGTTCAGCAAGCTTCCGTTTGGGCGATGATGCTTGCACGTACAGAAGGGTTGGCAAATATCTGACGGAGCTGCTGCTTAAGGTAGGCCAGTCTGGGAAATCCAGCTGATGGTTGAGAAACCGTGTCTTAGCGACACCCGCCAGATAGAACGGCTCCGCGGGACAGCCTTGACGAGAATCATGCCAATAGTAAGCGCACTCACACGTCGTACTCATCCAACCAGTCTTCGACGGTCTTCACCACGAAGGCCGGCGAACATCGGTGGATCCTTTTTGAGGGGCGGTCCAAGAAGCATTCCAGGGGCGCAGGCGGGGTGGATGAGCCGTGTTGTTGTGCTCCGTCTGCGACATGACCATAGGCTGACTGCAACAGACGGCGACCCGACCGGAAGCTCCAGGGAATGGTTCGTAGTCGAAGATAACAAAAAAAAATCAGCTGCAGGGAGAGGACCGGGGGACCGGAAAGCACTCTCACACCACTTGTAAGGCAACGTTTTTTGGCTGCAAGACACTTCTTTTACTTGCCGAGCCTCTGCCCCACAACACAGGTCAGACTGATGATGATGAGTATGTACATATAAGATGACGCGTATGAATAATGCTCACAATATATATATATTATATATATTTAGATGAAATAGATGATCAGAGTTTTTCTCCGGCTACCGTAATAAAAGTTATAAACTTCGAGAATAGTGCCGTGTAGGAAACAAAACAATAAAATATTTATTTAATCCTAACAGTTTCGGCTGGTGGACCAGCCTTATTCGCAGGATGTAAGTGAAATGATACACGTTCCCGTAGCAGAGGGTCACCCTCACAGTTTAAAGACCCTCCAAAAAAAGAGACAAACGGGCGAACGAGGTAGCAACAGACAACAAGAAGCAGAAGAAGGAGAGGAACTAGAAAGGAGCGACGGAGAGCCGCCGGAAACGAGCGGGGTAATTCTGGCATTGTTACTGGGTAGAGGTAAGACGCGCCGTCAGCGGAGGCGACCAAGAAAAACGGAAAAAATGCGGAACATGTTGCCGCTTACTCGCATCCCACACATGGATCGAGTTTAAGTTCACGTGGTTCGGCGGCTGGCCCGCGGCATCGGGCCACACACACACACACACACACACACACAACACACACACACACACACACACACACACACACACACACACACACACACACACACACACACACACCACACACACACACACACACACACACCACACACACACACACACACACACACACACACACACCACACACACACACACACACACACACACACACACACGCACGCACGCACGCACGCACGCACGCACGCACGCACGCACACACACACACACACACACACACACACACACACACAAGAAGCAAACGACCCACTCCAGCTTTCGGAAAATAATGGCCACGTTGGAAAGCTAATGTGCCCTCTCCCCCTCCCTCCACCTGCCCTCTGTTGCAGAAAAATGTACAACCAGTCATACTGAAAATAAATGAATGGGTATTCTTGTAAAGGATGAACAAAAAACATAAACGAAATATATATAAAAAATAATACTAAAAAAGTACTCAGAAATGAAAATAAAGTCTAATAATACTAACACACGCCGTTTGGTCCACGTAGCATCGAATTCGTTTAGTTTCACGCGCTATATTGACCAAATTGCGTGTGCGACTTCACGTATGTATAAATAAATAATTGAGTAATTCAATTTCTGTGTTTCACGAAACGTCGCGGAGGCAGGTCAGTCGCCCAGGGCTCTCGTTGATTCCGTGGGTAAGTGATCCGAATTTCTTTATAAAGTGTGACTCCCGCTGTTTGCGCTCCCGTGTGTTCTGGAAGCCGGATTGTAGGAGTATGACACTTACGCATGCGAAAGAGTGACCAGGAAGATTGATATGTTTGGAGAACGGCAAATTAGGGAGGCCTTTTACGTGTGCCCTGTGGTTGTTGAAACGCAAACGGAACGCGGTTTCCGTGTGTCCAATATATTCCTGTTTGCACACCTCACAGCGAATTTTGTATACCACATTGGCTGAGTCACAGTTAAGGTCGTCTTTAATTTTGTACACATAGTCAGAACAGGAGGCTTCGGCCGTATCTGTGGTCACCATGTGTGTGCACACCGTGCAGCGAGGTTTCCCGCACGGTCTACAGCCCTGATGGTCGTCGGATTTGTGTGTTTTCGCCCTGACCAGTAAGTCTCTCAGGTTTTTATTTCTTCGGTAAACCACCTTGGGCGGAGTCTGAAAAATGGCAGAGAGGCGACTACTCTGTTTAAGTATGTTGAAGTGGCGGTTTAGTATAGAATTCACCCGAGGGGCGGCGGCGCAGTATGTGAGGATTAAATTTGCCCCTGAAGTTATATCATCTTTATTCCCACTTTTTTCTCTCATTGTTGATTCTCGGTCCAGAGAGCGAGCGCGCTCAATTGCATTGTCAATTATTTTTTCGGGGTACTTTTGACGCAAGAAGGCTGTTCTCAATTCCTGTGCGTGGGTGTCAAATTGCGTGATTTCAGAGCAAATTCTTCTGTATCTGTCGGCTTGAGAGTAAGGAACACCTGTTTTGCAGTGATGGGGTTGACTGCTATGGAAATGACGATACTGTTGGCGGTCTGTTGGTTTTTCATACAGGGAAAAAGATATGGTGGTGCCACTGAGTGATACAGTGACATCCAGAAAGCGAACACTCTTCTGCGAATACGTGTGCGTGAATGTTGTCGAAGGATGCACGGAGTTGAAACCAGAAATGAGCTTGGAAAGATTATGTTGACTATCGGCCCATACGAAGAATATATCATCGAGGAAGCGTCGGTAAAATATAGGTTTGAATGGACAATTTTCGAGGAAAGGAATCTCCAAAGAGGCTATGAAAATATTTGCGTAATTTGGGGCCATTTTGGTTTCCATGGCAGTTCTGTTTACTTGCAGATAATGGTTTTGGTCGAATTAAAGTTATTATGTTTAAGCACCACATTTAGGAACACCTCTAAAGCGCTTTCGTCGAATTCACTCGTCGATTTACTTTTTCCATAGGCGGCGACTGTGGCGGCGATTCCTTCGGTGTGGGGAATGTTTGTGTACAGTGATGAGACATCTATGGTGACCAAATAGCAATCTAGAGGTACCACAAGTTTTGAGACTTCTCGAAGGAAGTGGCTGGTATCTTTGATGTATTATGGGAATGATTGTGGGATGTGACTAATCAGAGAGTCAATGAAACTAGAAATTTTTTCAGTAGCAGTACCGTTGCTGGAAACTATGAGTCGGCCGGGATTGTTAATCTTGTGAATTTTGGGTAGTAAATAGAAACGCCCGGGAGACGGTTTGCCAGGTGACATCATTTTAAGCATAGGGTAGGTTATCTTCCCACTTTTACGTAATGATATTAGTGAGGCCTTAATAGTACTTTCATACTCCTCTGTCGGATCACAAGGGAGTTGTTTATAGAAATTTTCATCTGCCAGTTCGCGAAGCCCTTCTTTGATGTAGTCAGTCCTGTCGAGTACAACCACAGCACCACCCTTATCAGCTGGTTTAATAACGATGCTCTGGCTGTCACTTAAACTGCGCAAAGCCTCCCGCTCCTCTTTGGACAGATTGTTGCGAATGGGTCGGTGCTTTTCATATTCCCTGATTATATCACCCTGGACGGCTGAAATGTACATGTCTAGACATTTGTCTCGTTGTTCACCTGGAGTGAAAGATTTATCTGAAAATTGCTTTTGTTGCGTGCTGCTTCGATCATGAAAATATTCTTTTAGACGCATGGTTCTGGCAAAGTTGTCCAAATCTTGGTAAAGTTTAAACGCATCAACGGTGCTGACGCTGCACCGTTGTATTTCAATATATATATATATATATATATATATATATATATATATATATATATATATACAAGCAGATGCAATCTAGGTCTCATGTCACCACCCCTTTAACAATATTCATTCAATGCTCCTCAGAACAGCCGCTACTTGTACGCCGTGCATTTTTTTGTCAAACTACGTTAGCCTTGAACTAGTTTTGAAACCTCATGCTGTCGAAAAGGTAAAAACGTACGAAATATCCCGAAAACCGCACAGCAAGAAGCACGGAGCTCGAAGTGTTTCACGGCAGACGCAGGCAATGCGGTGAGGCAAACACAGATGACGCCGACAGCCATGTCACTCATCCGTCACTGATTGGCTGAACTACTCTCTGGCAAACCGCACAAAAATGGGTCTCGGACTCATTTTTACAGCGGCGGAGAACGGCAGACATGTGCGAAGCAGACAGCCACACACGGCTGCCTGTGAACGTCAAACGGCGAGACATGCTTGCCGCTAGCGTGAACCGGGCGTAAGGCAAGTTTGACAAGTTACAAGCACCGGCGTAATTCAGTGGTAGAAAATTGGGCTGGCACTCAGCGGACCCGGGTTCAAGCCCCACTCAACATATAACAGATGCCTTGGTATTTAGATTGTTGAGAAACGAGAGACGAGACAGTGGTGAGCCCGTGCCGAGGTCACAGATTTTATTCGGGACGCAGGCGTAGTAGGCGGAGTTGCCACTGCAGCATCCAGCCAGGCCAGGAGCTCAGCCGTTCTCTAATTCCTCGTGGCTTGCGCCACATGGGCCACGCGGCTCGCTTCTTTTTCGGCGCGACCAGCTGGCCAAATCTAGCGTGGCTCTACATTGGCTCTCCTTCCGCCCGTAGCACTTTGCGCAATTGAAAACATATGTACAAAAAAAAGAGGGATAGATCTGTGTACATGAGCGACTGTCCGTGGATTGTCCGTGAGGAAGTTCGAGTCGTCATCGTGGAAAAACGTTGGGCATCCGGAATTCCGGCGGACAAAACTGGGAGCCGTTGAGTGGGTAAGGTGCACACCGAACAGAGACTCGCTCACTGGATTACGTGCCTACCGGTTGTGCCTTCGCGATCTCCGACGACAGCACAGCTCTGGCCGACTGGGTTGGTTCTACGCCACCTCCTGCCACCGGTCCCCGACAAGAGCTCTCGCCAGTGGTGCCCCGTCCTCGAACTCCTGCAACCGTGTCTTTCTTTCCAGTTTTCTCCTTACTTCCGTCGCTCCCTGTCCCTGAGCACCCGTTTTCATTCCTCTCTCTCTCTATCTCTCTACCTATTAATCCTATCCCTTTAATCCCTTCTCTACCCCCATCCCTCGTGAGCGACTGTTGACGTGTCCTCCCCCTGAGAGAGTTATGGGGCTAACTTTTCTCTTCGTTTCATTTAAAATAACTGCCCCCCACCCGCACTAAACAGATGTTGTAGGCAGCAGTGATGTAAACCGCCAAGGCCTTTGTGGCCAATGGCATCAGCGACACCAACGGTCGCTACTCAGAAAAGGGCTTAGTGCAGATGGTGTGGAGTTCGGGGATGACTCGTGTGGGCAAGTATCAAAAGTGGCGAGTGATCGGCTTAGGCTTAAGTTTCGGATAGAACTCGGCGCTTCCTGTGTGTGGCGCGGGCATGTGCACGCAGGCTGACAGTCACCGAAGCGCCGTGCTAGAAAAGATGCTTTGCAACGCACACTGCGATTTCCGAATGGCTGCAGATGTGGCGGCGGGCAAGTGCGCAGAACAGCGACGGGCTGATGGCACGAGCGCAAGGCGTACTTGAATGGCAGTGACTCTGGCACATCTCTGGCAAGTGCTGAAGGAAAAGGCTCCGGACTCGAGCAGCTCTGATCAGAACCGCTGCGTCATCAAATGTCGTACGGGAAGTGCTGATCGGTTTCAAGCTCTTCAGCGCTGTCCTCAGAGATGTTTAGCAGCAAGTCGGCATCCACAGGAGACTTGGGCTGTGCCAGAATATGAGACGGCGCGTATGTAGGTACAGGACCACCTTGTTTAGCCGGCACAGAAAAACTTGAGTGCAGGACGGCATGCAGACCATATACTTGCTTGGTCGGTGGATCACGATCGGTTCGCTCCGACGTAGGCAGAACTGGAGCGTCGTCCGCAGTCGTTTCCATGCTGTTGGCGTTGAAGACGGCAGCTGGTTCAGTTGCGGTGACACACGTCGTGACAGCGAACAGGTGACAGTTAGCGCCGGTTTGGCTGTCGCACACTGCGTCAGTAGGCGCTCAACACGTCGTGTTCACTGACGTGTCCATATGCACTGAACGGTCAACCAAAGGACAATATTGGGGCGGTATACGCTGCGATACGTCAGGGGAGTCGGTTGTCGCAGGATGGGCACCTATCTCGTTGTTGTGGCATAGCGTAGGACGAGAGGTGGTCGAGAGGAACCGGGAGGAAGGCTTGGTCAGCGTAGATGAAGCACCTTCTGTGTGGTCAGTCCCTTGTTGGAGGTGGTGTTCTGCGCCTCAAAACAGTAGGACGGCATCCCGTAGCCCGTCACATGGGCGAAGGCTCCAAAAGTAATAGGTAGGCGACGTTTGCGGTCAGGTGGAAGAACATACTCCAGGACCTCAAACATGAATTCTTGGAGCCATATGCTGTTAAGCTTCAAGGCAGTCTCGAACTCTTGGAACCATGACGTGATGTCGGTGGTGCGGAACGGTGGTAGAGGTGGGTCGAAATGCGGCTGCAAGGCTCGAGCTGGCTGGTACATGTTGTATTTAGAACATACAGAAACGATGCATATGATGCCTTAACTCATTTGTTGTTGTTGTTGTTGTTGTTGTTGTTCTCCTATTGTTAGTGGCGCATACCCACTGTGCGGGATTGGCCAAGAATCGAGTGGTTTTAAAATTTACTGTTCAGATTTGGAATGATGGAGGTATAACAGAAAGATTACCGATAGCCTAGGAAAGTGTGGTGCTTAATGTAATGCATACAAATATTTACATAAACGAATTTATTTTTAGAATAGAGCAATTATTCTGATTTTATACGTATATATAATATGTGGACATGTTAGGATAATGAAACTGGTTATTAGTCATTTGTAGATAGATGTAGATCCTAAACTTGTGGCTCACACCCACCTTGGGGGATCGGCCAAGAATCAGGTAGCTTAACAAAAAAAGCAAATATATATATTTAAATACTGGCAAAAAAATTAAGAGAAAGATTGATTTTTTTGTAAATTATCTTTGAGAAGGAATTTAGATAAATTAGTTCCTACTGAATGAGCAATAAATGATTGCCGCATGCATAGCTGCGTCTTGCTTGGAGATAGCGACGACAACGAAGATCGCGGGTTTGCTCGAGAGGTGCAGCGCAGGCGAGTGAAGAAGACGACAACCTTTGCGGCCTTTTTGAGAGCGTCCCTACGAGTTTCACTGTCCGTGTTCCTAAATAAACCCTCTGTATTCTATAACTCGCGACACTGGTGGAGGTTCTGGGTACTATCACCTCATGATAAGTACCCCTGTGAGAAGCCCTGACCCCAGCCCTACGAGACAGCCACGCGTGGAGACGCCTGTGAACCGCTCAAGCCGTCGTCTTCAAGGTCTTGAACCAGAATTTGATCTTCTAGAAGGAACAACACTTCCGACAGCCACCCCTACAGAACAAATGGCATTTTTAAGGAGTCCTGCACAGGTGATGGTCCAGAATATGCGCATTCCTAAACCATTTTATGGCTGACCGAACCAAGATGCGCAAGACTGGCTTGAGCAGTTTGAACGGGTAGCTAAATAAAACTAGAGTCTGAATGAAAAGCTCTTCCTCGTATACTTTGCCCTTGAAGACGGCGCGAATAAGTGGTTTATAAACCGCAAAGCAACATTGACAACATGGGAAGAGTTTTGTCGTCAGTTTCTTGACATCTTTGGTAACGTGGACCGACGCGAAAACGCACAATGCCTTCTTGAAGGACGCATCCAACAGCTGCATGAAAGGGTCGCCATGTTTGCTGAGGATATGGTGCGTCTGTGCCACCGCGCGGACCCCAACATGCCCGAAACTCAAAAGCTAAATCATCTCATGAGGGGCGTCAAAGAGCAGCTGATTGTTTGTCTTGTGCGCAATCCGCCAACAATAGTGGACGAGTGCACCAAGCAGGCTACCAAAATAGAGAGTGCGCTGCAGCAACAGTACCGACACTCTGATCGCCCGGCCACCGGCGCAGCTGCAGGCGCTGCCGCACTTACAGCAAACGACGAGTTTTATCTACGCCACCTGATTCGACAGATCGCGCGTGAGGATATTGCGAAGGAGAACGCAAAGTACACATTGCAGTCACAGGAGCTCCGCAACAGGAGTCAACGGTAGCCTCCGTCGCTGAAGTCGTTCGCCATGAATATTCGACAAGCGTTTGCCTGTCCTCAGCAATGTTCCGCTCCGCCGTACATGCAAACTCGTATACCTACGCTGACGCTGTGCACCATCCATTGGTTCCAGAAGTATCCTACCATTCGAATGAATACAGCTATGCAGACGCTGTTCGTCGAACCACGCCCATGCCAGCACCGCAGTACCTCGAACAGTATCCTGTGGCAGCCTGGGATCAGCAGGATTTTGTCAGGCGACCCTATATGCGGAAGACCGACATAAGGCACACTGCGGATCGCCGACCACTTTGCTACAACTGTGGTGAGCCAGGGCACATTTATTGCTTTCGCCCGAATCGCCGAGCTGAACACTGCGGGAGTGTACCTGCCGCTACGCGCCGACAGTTCGACGACAACCGTGCCCCCATCGACGATGACCAGGCTGGCCCGCGGGAAGGCTCTGCTACGCAGTGACTTTGAAAAGCGCAGTTCTGTTAGTGCCTCTCTCAATGGAGAGTACCTCCACATTTTTGCGCAGGGAATGGGGGAATGGGAATTAAAAAGACAGAAGAAAGGGGTAAGAGAAGGGTAGTGAAAAGCATTCGATTGCTCGCATCACGCACGCGCGCAAGAAACCTAACGCTCTGCTACCATCTGGACGCGCTCACCATCCCCGGCTCGTTTTGGTTGACCAAGCCGCCGTAGTTTTGCTGACGCCGTCAGAGGTCGGTCTCCGAGCCCACGACGGATGGATGGAGGGATGGATGAATGGATTGATATGGCTGTACCCTTTAGAACGGGCGGTGGCTAATCCCACCAAGCCGTATCACTTAGTGAACCAAAAACTAGATTTATCTTTTTTTCTCTTATATAGAGAGGTTGAGGACTGGTAATTTGCAGTGAAGGGTTTATTTTCACTCGTGCTTTTACTTTAGCCACCAATCAGATAATCTCCTTCTAGTTTATTTTACCCGCTAAAAGTCTATTTAGCCCTCCCTGTTTCTAAACACCAGTGCTTTGAAAAACTCTGCCGCATCATCCTGAACTATAGGGTGAAGCCCTTCACAGAACTTTCTCAAGTGTTCGGCAGTTTCCTCCTCCTCTCCATACGCACTGCATACCGTGTCTACCCCTTGGTATTTGGCCCGGTATGCCTTGGTTCGCAATACTCCCGTCTTCGCCTCAAACAGTAGAAAAGTAGCCCGAGTATTATCATAGACCCTTTCCTTGGCAATTTCTTATTTAAAAGTTCGGTAGATCTCTAGTGCGGACTTCTTAAGTATGCCATATCTACACATATCAATCTCAGGTTCCTTCACCTTCTTATAATTCCTTTTGGTTTGGCCCCCTGCTGTTTTCTAAATATTTACCCGCCAATTTTCTGGTTCGCTTCCTCCATTTTGTATCGATATTCTTCATGTGCAAGTAGCTGAAAACCTTCGTAGCCCAACGCTCCTTCCCCATTTCTCTCAATCGCTTCTTAAAATTTATCTTGCTGCTAGCTTCCCTGCCTTCAAATGATGTCCATCCCATATCACCTTGTACTCCCTGATTTGGTGTATTCCCGTGAGATCCTAAAGCAAGCCTACCTATTCCAGGTTGCGTAATTTCTAATATTGCTGGAACTTTTGATCTCATGCACAAGACCGCGTTGCTGAACGTCAGGCCAGGAACAATGACCCGTTTTCATATTCCTCTTAGAACATCATACCTGTTGTTTTCCACAGTACCGTAATTTTTATCTCTGCTGCATTCCTGTTACCTTTATTCGTCACGTATATTTCGTGTTCACTTAGGTACTCGGTCCCATTGCTTATTCATACGCCCAGATATTTGTAGTTATTGGTTTCTCTAGCGTGACCTCCTGTATTCTAAGCTAACTACTTCATTATCATTGAAAATCATGACTGCTGATTTTTCCTTACTTAATCTGAAAGCTAACCAATATCTCCCTCATTACCACTGATGTCCACCAATCTCTGCAAATCTTCCTCGTTGTCGGCCATTAGCACTATATCATCTGCGTACATCAATGCTGGTAGTGCCTGTTCAATGAGTTTTCCTTGTTTGACGAAAGAGAGGTTGAAACCTAGTCCACTTCCATCTAATTCGGCCTCTAATTCTTGTAGGTACATTATGAATAATAAGGGTGACAGGGGACACCCCTGCCTAAGCCGCCGTTTTACCTCTGCAGGCTTGGATACCTGTTTTTCTCACTTTATAATTACCTTGTTACCTTTATAGATATACTTTAAAAGATTAGTGACTACATTTGCACGCCTAGTGTGTGCAGTACTCTCCACAATTTCTCTTGAACCACGCCATCATACGCTCCCTTGATATCCAAAAATGCTAGCCACAGGGGCCTGTGTTCTTTTTCTGCTATTTCGATGCACTGCGTCAGTGAGAACAGATTGTCTTCCAACCTCCTGTGTTTCCGAAACCCATTCTTCAGTTCCCCCCGCGTCCCCTCATCCTTTATTGATGCCTGCAGTCTTTCCTTTATAATCTGCATCGCCAGCCTGTAGACCACTGATGTCACTGTTATGGGACGGTAGTTGTTTACGTTAGCTTTGTGCTCCTTTCCTTCATAGATCATGCTCATCCTGCTAAGTTTCCATCCATCGGGGACTTCACCATCGATTATTATTTAACTCTTTGTCTCTATTAAAGTCTGCTTAGAATTCGGACTCAATGTCTTTATCAGCATAATTGGAATGCCATCTGGGCCTGTTGATGTACCACTAGGAAACCTCTTCTCAGCCGTTTGCCAGTCTCGTTGTGAAAATCAAGTCGAGAATCAGGAGCTCCATCATCGGGACCCAGTATCAGAGAGAACTGAAAGCAGCAACCTCTGGGGAAGGTTGCAAGCCGTCGAATAGCCAAAAATCCCCCACTGCTGCCGAAACACGTGAGAGACGACGATGAAGACTCCGCCGCGAAAACTATGACACCCGACCTCGCTGTGACGATTGATGGCGTTGAAGCGACGGCCTTAGTCGACACGGGTGCAGTCTTTTCCATAATGAGTGAACTATTGGTAGACAAACTCAATGAAATCAGGATGGAATGAACGGGTACCTATATTCGAAATGCTGGAGGCCAGATAACGACACCCACGGGAAAATATACAGCAAAACTCGTGATATAGAATGTGGCTTTTGTAGGCACATTTCTAATCCTGCCGGAGTGCTGCCAACATATGATACTGGGAACAGACTTCTTAAGAGAGTACGATGCTGTGGTCAACATACGTGATAGTGGGATCACATTCGCCGCTGACAAGCCTGTGACCCATGATTCACACCAAGAGACCAGGGTGTTACGTGTGGTCGACGATGACGTCCGCGTGCCACCACTGTCATGCAGTCTTGTTTCCGTGTGTTGCGGCGTGCACTGTAACGAAGACGCCATGGCCAAACGCATCACTGCCCATCTTTTTCGCCAAGGCATTGCCATCGCTCGTGGCAGCGTCAGCTTAGTGGATGGGTGCGCAGAGTTGCTTCTGACCAACTTCACGAATGAGCGCCAGCACATCGCTAAAGGTACGGCTGTGGATTCCTTGGGGAGCTTGACTACTCTCACGACTGTCTTCTTATGCAAGGGGAAGCCACAGCCCAATCGCCTCCGCATACACCGCCAGTCAATATCAGTCCGAGTCTAACACCGACTGAAAGATGCCGTCGTATGGAGCTGCTCAACCAGTTCAAGGCTGCTTTTCATCGACATAAACAGTGAGTCAAGCGCCTCTGACTAAGCGTCGCATCATTACGGAAGACACAGCAAAGCCGATCTGACAACTCATATCGCGTCGCTCAGAAAGAACGTGAGGTAACCCAGCAGCAAGTCAAGAAGATGCTAGAGGATGATGTAATGCAACCACCAAAGAATCCTTGGGCATCGCCAGTATTACTCGTGAAAAAGTAAGATGGCAGCTTGCGTTTCTGCATAGATTATCGTAAGCTGAACCACGTTACAAAAAAGGCGTTTATGCGTTACCACGGATCGATGACTCTTTAGACAGGCTACGACAAGCGTGCTACTTCTCGTCAATGAACCTTAAAAGTAGATACTGGCAAATAGAAGTAGATGAGCGCGACCGAAAAAAGATCGCCTTCGTGACATCAAACAGGCCTTATGAATTCAAAGTCCTTCCTTTCGGTCTATGCTCAGCCCCAGCCACGTTTCAGAGACTAATGAATACCATTCTGCCCAGCCTGAAATGGAAAACATGTCTTGTGTACCTCGACGACGTGATTGTTTTTTCGGCCACGTTTGAAGAACATCTAGAGCGGCTACTGTTAGTCCTTCAAGCCATACAGTCCACTGGACTCACACTAAAACCGGAAAAATGCCACTTCGGCTTCGAATAACTCCTGTTCCTGGGACACGTGGTCAGCCGCGAAGGTGTGAGGCCTGACGCAGACAAAACTGCAGCCGTTGCAAAGTTCGCAAGACCTGTTGATAAGCAAGCGGTCAGGCACTTCCCCCTTCTCTGCGCCTACTACCGCGGTGATTTATAGCAGACTTTGCACACATCACCTATCCACTCACCCACCTTACAAGGGAAGACGTTGCGTTTGTATGGGGTGAAGAGCAAAAAGCTTCATTCAACGAGCTGCGACAGCGTCTACAAAATCCACCATGACTGTGTGTGGAGTACAAAGTCTCATTCTGATCCACAGCCGCCCATCTCTCTGTCTTCACTGCAATAAGTTTGGACCCATCCGTCGAAACTGCAGGACTCCTCACTATGATGACTGTCGGCGCTTCGGTAATTCAGCTGAGTAATCTGTCGCCACATATACTAACAAGCTATGACAGCACGCACAGCACCATCACAAAATTCAAGAGCATATTATGGATGCCACAGAAGTTCTGGATGCAACAGGAGACACTCCGTGAACGACAGACTTTACGGACTTCACCAAAAAGGATGCACAACATGCAAAGGAGTCAGACGCGGATAAAACAGATGAAGTTTCTGCACGCGAAGAACCAAGACATTCTTGCAAGCAGCTAACACAAAATCACTCTAGAAAACTTTTTACGCACAAGGAGGTTCCTACGAATGAGGTCAGTGGAGATGCTCCAACTGCTCGTACCGTAGCTTCGCAGCAGTACCTTCAACACGGTACGACGTTATAGGAGGATATGCAGGCTTCTGTGAATACTGCAATAGCAAAGCGCAGAGCCATGTACAGCTCGCAATCAAGCAACGAGGGTCGCGCAGTGACTGTTAATGATAAGACGCGCCGACACCGAACAACCACTCTGAAAGAAAAGTGCTGGTGGTCATGATCTAGGAGGCTTGGTGGGGGTTTAAGAGCAGTCTCCCCATCGCCCTCCCCGACTGACCACATGAGACAATAAGCGCAGCATAAGGTAGTCATCATGGCGCAGTCCGCCCGACGTATCTTTTCAACATTGAATGTACGTGGCCTAAGGTCATTGCAGAAACAGGCACAGCTCCGTAGACTTTTCACTCGAAAGCGTCTCGACTTTGTCACAGCTCCACAGACGTTCACTCGAAAGCGTCTCGACTTTGTTGTAATCCAGGAGACAAAGATCGAGAGCGGCAAGGAGACACGGAGGGCTCTGCGACCCTTTCTGTCAAAGTTTAATGTATGCGTTTCACATGCAAAATGATTATCTGCGGGCTGTTGGCTGTTTCTGAGAAACAGCCTGTCATGTTCGGCAATCACTACTAGTGTTGATAACGATGGTCGATACATATGTTGTGATTTTGTGTTGCAGGGAATGCCGCGGCGAATTATCAACGTATATGCGTTTAAAGAGATTTTGAAGCGTCTTGAATCATTTGAAATTGTGTCCAGTCTAATTGACCCAGACCGTGTCACTTTGCTAATGGGTGACTTCAATTGTGTAGGTGACCTTAACGATCATAGCAATTATAGTGGTCAGTGAGACAGGAGTGGCGAGCTTTTATTCGGAACTGTAGACAACGCAGGGTTCATTTACATTAGTGTGTCGGGCCAAGTGACTGCATTTACAAGAGTTTAGAGAAGTTCTTGGGCTCTCCTTGACTGCATTTACGTGTCCTCATCACTCCATTCCCGCCTAATTTCCTGTACCACTGCACCGGTGTCGTTCTCAGATCACTGTCCTCTTATTGCACAAATTGGTGCAAATTGCAGAAGCCAATTCCGACCACAATGGGCATTTTGGAAGTTAAAAGCAGAGCTTCTATGTAATCAGGAATTCAATAATCGTGTGTTGAACATTAACGCAGTCTTTCTCAAGATGTTTACATATACATGCTGCTTTGGAGCTATTTAAACAAGCAGTTCGTGTTACGGCTATAGAGATTGCAGCTAATAAGTCTTTCTATAGGAAGAACGAGGAAAAGACCCTTCTTAAAAGCTTGCGTAACCTTTATGAGATGAAATATGAGACACTGGGATCGTACCTAAA
The DNA here is from genome assembly GCA_013436015.1 of Rhipicephalus annulatus. NCBI lineage: Eukaryota > Metazoa > Arthropoda > Arachnida > Ixodida > Ixodidae > Rhipicephalus > Rhipicephalus annulatus. Next base: position 340,442 of record WOVY01001005.1, on the reverse strand, counting down.
TGAACTTGATGATAATAAATGTCAACTTTAAATATATGATGGCGCTCGTTACAGAGGAGCACGTATTAGATCTCAAAATAGACGTACCTTAAACTCAGAACAGCCAATGCAGCAAGCTTTACTCGATGAAAAACGCCACTCAATTCCTAATGTAACCCCAGGTCTTTACTCTAACAGTGTTCTTGTAACATACGTAAGTGACCTACCATCCACATTCGAAAAGTACTATGAAAGTTTATTTAGGGCTCTCCCTAACCCTGACGTCAACCTTACCACGAGTGTTGTTTCCTTTTTGAGCCACTCGGAATACAATGATTCTGCAGCCATCAGTTGTCCTATTACGATACAGGAAATTGAGCACGCTATTGACAGCCTACCTTCATTGAAGTCACCTGGCCCTGACGGCATTTCTGCGAAATTTTATAAAAATTTTAAAAATGCTCTCTCCTATATTGCTGGATATTTTTATTATTATGACATGGAGACACTCCGGAGAACTTTTTGCAAGAGCCACGCAGTTGTGATACCGAAAAGTTCGGACAAGGAAAAACTTCGCTCTGTTGAGGGTCACTGACCAATAGCGCTGTCAAACGTTGACTACAAAATTTTCGCGAAAGTGTTACCAAATAGGTTGCAATTTGCGATGTTCATTCGCATTGGGTCCTACCAAACATGTGGGATTAAGGACTGATCTATACAAAACAATATACATGTCGCTTGTACTGTCCTTCAGTACTGTTATGAACAACAAAAACACCTTGTCATGTTACAGGTAGAATTTGCAAAAGCTTTCGATTGTGTTAGTCATTCGTTTCTTTTCTCTCTTCTGGAACATGCCAATGTCGGCAGTGTTGTGCTTAAAGGCGTAAAACTGTGGTATAATGAATCCTAGACCCGTCTTGTTGTTATTGGTCAGCTGTCGAAACCAGTTTCGGTGCGTTCGTCTGTAAAGCAGGGCTGCTCCATGTCCCCACTCCTGTTTGCACTTTACCTAGAGCAGCTATGCTTTAGTATATCACGATCAAGTACTATTCGCGGATTCAATATATTAGGAACTGAAATGAAAGTATTAGCTTATGCAGACGAGGTAGCCGTCTTCTGAATAGATAAACCAAGCATAGAAAATGTGTTATCCGTAATAGACAAATTTTGCATAGTATCAGGAGCTCGTTTGAACGCCTTGAAGAGTTTAGGATTATGGTTTGGATCGTGGGGTACCACACCTAGTCATTATGCAGCAAATATTTGGACAAGAACTCCACCAACATACCTCGGTGTACCGCTAGATACGTATAGATTCAGTGCGCATTACTAGTAGGAACGCGTCCCTAAGCTTGAACGACAAGCCCAAACATTTGTTCCCCGTCACCTATCAATATTTGGTAGAGCTGAAGCTTGAAATACTTTTCTAGCAACAAAGCTCTACTACGTATTGAAATTTATTCATTGTGCAAGATTTTTTTATTCATATACATCCTAAAGGCCCATTCGGGCAACACATAGGGGGGTTTTAGTTGTAGAATAAATTTGCAAATCAAAACATTGTTATTATGTTGTAACACGGATTGAAAGAGCTAGAAAGAAAAGGAGGTAGGATGAAGTCATCGATTTTTGGCCGATCCCACTGAGTGGGTACGAGCCATGGCTGTACCTTTATCGTCATCATCATCATCATCTCGAGCGATGGTGATTCGGCAGTGATGGTGGAGCGCTGGAATTTACAATGTAAATAAACCCATCACATCCGTAACAGCTTAGGTGGAGCGGTGCTGGGTAATTCGCCATCCTTGATACCGCAGCAGAAGTTCTTCGAAGAAGCAGACGCTTAGCTGGCCTACCCTCGGACAACATCAGCACGAACGACAACACAGCAATTCCGTTGACGTATTACGCTGCTGCATTCACTAGAGCCACAAACATGGCACAAGGTGGCCGTCGACCTCGACAACCAGACTACTAGGTACCTGAACCACGAATATTCTTAGGTAAAACTGAAGAAGACTTGAATGCTTGGCTAAAACACTACGACAAAGTGAGCCGTTAATACAAATGGGGCGCGCCGGCGAAGCTCATGAAGTAGCATTCTACCTTGCCGGGACCGCTTTGCTTTGGTTTGAGAACTATGCGCATGTCCTCACCACTTGGGTTATATTTATTGAGGAACTGAAGGCCTGCTTTGGGGACACGAGTTCTATGAAAAAGAAAGCTGAGCAAACGCTGTAACGCAGGGCTCAGTTGCCCGGCGAAACGTGCACAACCTACACTGAAGAAGTATTTAAGCTTTGCGGGATTGTCAACGCAAATATGTCTGACGAAGGCAAAGTCAGTCCTTTGTCAAAAGGCATCGCAGAGGACGTGTACAATTTTTTGATAACAAAAGAAAACTTGAACACTCCGATTTTCAGGCAGCACTGTCGCGCATTCGAGCCATTGAAGACCAGGAGAATTTTACCCAAGTTTGGGTGCTTAGACAATGTTCCCACTGTTGCAAGTATGGACATCGCCGCCTGCGAAGACATTCCTTTCCTCTTCCTTCGGGTAGTTGGAGAAGAGCTCGTACGGCTTCAAGCAGCTGACGCTCATCACCAATGCTCGTTCACCGTGTACCCCGAACCACCTCCTTACTGGATGCGAGAGCGCCACATCGAAAATTTTCCGCGCACAGAAACTGAAGATTTCTCCTCACAGCTACCATTTTCCCCGACGGGCTACGGCCACCACCTGATGTCATCATCTTGACGTGCCACTGCAGACATCAGACCGTCGTCAACCAGGCTTCTACCAGAAGACTAATATGCGTCATCACGAAATGTTCCTGCACAGCACGCCTCGTCTCTTCGTACTTCTGCCACCCCTGCTCCTGCGAATAGATAGTTATAGTTTAGCGTTAGCGTGATAGCGTAGGTTAAGGGAATGGCGTTACCGTGCAGCAAGCGTTCGTTGTGGGCAGTCGTATAGTTTAGCGGGATAGCGCTTACGTGGTTTACGTGCCCTAGTTGGTATGGTGGTGCCACCTATTAGATGGTTAATAAGTTAAACAACAGTGAAAAAGAAAACAAAACGAGAATGTTTGCCTATGCCACCAGGCGAAGCATTGATACAAGTTTATTTACTCATAATAAAAGTAAATATGTATGAACCACGCACCAAACGCGGAAACATATATGTTGCCTGTAAGCGGACCTGCAGTCGGGTGATGAACAACGTTTATTGTGGTTGAAACGAAGTAGATATAGGCAAGAATGGTGACGTAACCGGTCACGTGATTTTAACGAAATGGCCGGTGACGTCGGAGTGACTCAGCCATGCTACATCTCCCTTTTTTTAGGGAAGCAAGTAACTACACTGGTCTTTCTGGTTGTGGGTAGCGGCAGGGCTCCCGGCGTGGCCTTTTGTTTCTCCGTAGCACTTGAGCGGGCTGGGCTTCTTCTAGTAGTTCGCACCCGTCATGAGGTCTCTCTTCAGGATGTGTAGGTGCGTCTCGCAGATGCTCGCGTGTGCGTCTAATTTCCTGGCCCTCTTCCATCTTCACCACCATGGAGCAAGGCGTCTCAGCTGGCCTTAGAACGACCGCAGGTGTCCAGGTCTTTTCATGGGTATCGTATAAAGTCACCCTCTGGCCAGGTGATAGATGTGGCAGGTGCCTGGAGCGGCAATTGTAGTAGATCCTCCGGCGTTGACGGATTTCCTGGAGATGGTTTATGGACGGCTCGGTTGGGCACAGTTTCCGGCACCAGGTGGCTTGAGGGTACGGGCAGCAAGGTCCTCGTCTGCCTTCTCATCCGTCTCTGCACTTGAGATTTCAAAACAGAATCTCGCGGTGTATGCCATTCAAGCAGAGCCATGTAAAAATCAGGCATTCTAAGAGAGCACTTCTTTAATAGCTTTTTTGCTTCTTGCACGGCCCTCTCTGCCATACCATTTGAGCGTGGATGATATGGGCTTGACGTTACGTGGGTAATGCCGAGCCCATATAAAAAGTCTTTGAATTCTGTGCTGTTAAATGGTGGTCTATTATCGCTGCATATTTTAAGCGGTAATCCATGAACCGAAAAAGTTCTGTGCACCAAGACTTCAGCTGATTAGCAGTGGTATGGCGAAATTCCCTTATTTGAAAAAAGAGGGAATAGAAATCGACAATAATGGCAAACTGTTGGCCCCCGTAAAAGAATAGGTCCCTTCCTACAGCTTCCCAGGGCAAGCTTGGAACTTCGTTGGCTCAAAAGCGACATCTTTGCGTTTCGGGGCTGATGCTTTTGGCACATTTTGCAGTTTCGGCGAAATTGCTCTATTTCGCTTGCCAGGCAGAGCCGGAACATGACGCTTCGTGCCCGCGCCTTCATCTTATCGGCTCCGGTGTGTGCGAGGTGCAAAAGAGCCAATATTTCTGCTTTCATCGAACTTGGTATGATCACCTTGTTGCTGCGAAAAAAGAGCCCGTCTTGTGCGTGTATCTCCTCCTGATAAGACCAGTATGGGTGGATGGCTTCTGGAACCTCGTGCTTGTTGTCAGGCCAACTGGTCAGCGCATATTCCCGCAGCTTGGAGAGAACGGTATCGTTGTTGGTTGCTGAGAGAATACTTTTTAGACGGGGTTCCGAGGCTGAAACGAATTCCAGCACATTTACTTGAAACTGCGCAGTTTCCTCGCACATGCTCACTCTGCTCGGAAAACGCGACAAGGCATCAGCAAGAAAAAGATCTTTGCATGGCTTATAAACCAGTTCGATCGAATAGCGCTGCAAGGTCAGCCTCATACGCTGCAAGCGAAGGGAACACTGATGCAGCGGCTTGTTAACTAGTGGTAATAAAGGCCTGTTGTCGGTCTCTATAATCACTTCTGCCTGACCAGAAACATAGTCATGGAACTTCGTGCAACCATGCACTATCGCCAACACTTCCTTCTCAATTTGTGCATAGTTTTGTTGCGCCTCTGTGAGCGACCAGGACGAAAAAGCGATGGGTCGGCCGTCTTGCATGAGAACTGCGCCGACTGCTAATTGGCTTGCGTCAACCGAGAGAATGAAAGGCTTTTTAGGGTTGAAGAAAGCCATAACGGGTGCTTTCGTCAAGGATTAACGCAAGATTTTAAAACTCTTTTGCTGCGCCTACGTCCAAACCCATGCAATGTCTTTACGCAACAGTGTTCGAAGCGGAGTGGTTACCTCTGACATGTTGGGAATGAATCGCTGCACGAAATTCATCGTACCGAGAGATACTTGCACTTCTTTCTTGTTCTTCTGTTCCGGTGTTCCAAGTATGTCTTGTACCCTCTCCGGGTTAAAGCTTAGGCCTTCTGTAGTGAGTATGTGACCCAGATACCGGACATCCGGCTGCAGAAACGCACTCTTCTTGGGGTTAAGTCGGAGGTTGTGCTGTTGACACCGGGATAACACAAGTTTTAAGCTGCAGTCGTGCTCTCCTTTAGTTCTGCCCCATACTAATACGCCATTAATTACAACCGTCACACAAAACAAGCCTTCCAAAACGCGGTGCATTGCTGCTTGGAATATTTCTGGGGCCGAAGTTATTCCAAACCGCATGCGAAGGAACCGACAGCGATCATATGGAGTGCTCATGGTGCAAAGTTTACAGCTCGACTTGCAAAGCCGAATTTGCCAAAACCCTGACGCTGCATCATGCGTAGAAAAGCATCTTGCGCCCGCAAGCCTAGGAGCGACATCCTCTAACGTTGGCATGGGATAGTTTTCACGGAGTATGGCTTGATTGAGCGATGTTGGATCCAGGCAAATTCGAACTTTGTCTCCTTTAACAACGGTAACCATACGACTAGACCATTCTGTAGGCTCAGTTACCTTTGTTATGACACCTTGATCCTCGTTACGCTGAAGTTCCGCTCTATTTTTGTCCTCCAGGGCCACGGGGACTCTTCGAGCTGGTACGATGACACCGACGGCGCCGGGCTTGAGTTTTATTTCGTAATTGTAGTCCTTGCGCTCACCCAGTCCTGTGAAGACATTTGCGAAAGGTTGGGCTGGCTGGTAAAGTTGATCGACATTAATTTACCCGGCGGATAAATTCAAGGCGTTGAGCTGCTGAACCACTCAGAGTTACTGGTACACTTTGCTCTAGGGTGTAGAATGTTTCGTGGACCACCCTCTTATTGGCAGAAAGCCGCAGGTGCACTTTTGCTTGGGCGGTTGCCTTGTAGACGAAAAATGCTGTTAGCGCGACCCGGCAAGCCGGCTCTGGTAGATCCGGTAACTTTGCAACGTCCCTCCTTGAAATGACGCAACAATTAGCCCCCGTGTATAACTTGCAAGTCATTGGTTGGCCTTCAATGTCCACCGTCGCGCTCCAGTGGTCTGTGTTGACCGTGCTCACCGGTAATGTTTGCAGAAAAAATCGCCGTCTTCTGCGCATACCTCCCGTAGTTTTTTCTTCTTGTGAGGAGCAGTTCGCGAAGGCGTTGCCGATTTGCATGCTCGGGCAAAGTGGTTAAATCCTCCGCACTTATTGCATGTTCTACCGGTGGCGGGGCATCTTTCACCGCGGTGTGTGCGATAGCCGCAGCTGCCGTAGGCATCCCCATTCTTTGCGACTGCGTTAACTGCGGTGTCCTGCGCTGTCTCCGCGGCTTCATTGATTTCACGAAACTGCTGTTTCCCTTACTCTTGCGTGCGAAAGATATCGATAGTCTTCTTGTACGAAGGGTTTTCCGCAATCAGTTTCTGCTGCAGGTTCATGTCACGAACACCCAGAATAATACGACTGCGCAGCATCCGGTCTTCCATTACCCCAAATTCACAGTTTGTGGCTGACATTCGTAACTCCGTCAGCCACTCATTGAAAAGTTCGCCTCCCCTTTGGTTTCTGCACCCAAATAGACATTCATGAAAGGTCAAGTTCATTTCTGGCTTGTAGAACTCTTCAAACTTGACAATTAAGACGTCTACGTTATTTTTGTCCTCTTCAGCCTCAAACGTGAAGCTGCTGTATACCTTCCTTGCCTTTTCGCCAATAATCACTAGCAACGAGGCTGCTTGCACTTCTTTCGCTTGTTTTGTCAACTGGGTAGCAGTGGAAAATAGCGTGAACCCACTCTTCCAAGTTTTCAATGCAAGCCAGGTGTTGCCCGATGTGTCCAGCGGCTTTGGCTGCGGCAAGATTGTTGACGGCAAAATCGCTGGCGGCATGGCCATTTCAGCTAGGCACCGCTGCCACCATGTAAGCGGGCGTGCAGTCAGGTGATGAACAACGTTTATTGTGGTTGAAAGGAGTAGATATAGTCAAGAATGGTGACGTAACAGGTCACGTGATTTTAACAAAATGGCCGGTGACGTCGGTGTGACTCAGCCATGCTACATTGCCGATTTGTTAACATAGATCTTGTAGTTAGGCTTAGACGCGTTCGAAATTGGAAGCTTTCTCAAAATCTACGCCAAGTTATCCGTAATACTCGGTCATCGAAGCTAACTGAAGGCAAGCGAAGCCACTTTAAACAGCCGTTTGCTGCGGACAAGGGGAATCTTTTAACAACTACGCCAAAATTACTTCGAAGCGGGCGTCCCCGAGCGCCGCCATGTTTACGCACACTACGTACACCTGTGCTACCACGGTGACGTGAAATCTGAAAAATATCGTCCGTACGCGAAGCGGTGTCGGTGACGTACGTGTCTGCGCATGCGCACTTCGATTCAGGTGTCGCGGTACGCCCGGTATCTCGGTAAGCCTGGCACACTATAACTCTCTATTGTAAGCCTGCAAGTCCCCGTTCGCTACATATGTGGTCTCCCAGGGCAAATGTCGCGCTTCTGTCCCAGCCGGCCGCTTGCGCCACCACGTTTTTTGACGTACCCGGCTCGTATGCGCGAAACCTGGACCGCTCATCCGGCCGACCACCGTCCCGACAGCAATGACCTAACGAATTTCGCAGCGAGTCCCCCGCCTTCAAGCGAAGCTTGACGCCGCCTCCGACACGTTCCCGCCGGTCGCCGCCTCTGCGTTGTTAATCGCATTCCCCGCATCAGCTGGGAAACTAGCTGGTGCGGCCGGTGGAGGTGCGGTCGCGGGACGGTCAGTTTCGCTAATTCCAACATCTTCTGTGATGGTGCTGAAGTGCGTGTGCGTATAGACGGTGTAGATACTCTTGTAGACACTGGTGCTGCTATTTCGGTTATGAGTCTTCGCTTCAAGCGTCGTTTCTTGGGTCACAAAGTAATGTTCACCTGGGATCGTAAAGAAACTCTGTGGAGTTGCAGGCGAAGCGTTATGAACTGTTGGTATTTGCACAGTTGTCCTCTCATTAGCGAACAAAATTTCCGGGTTTAATTCACTGTACTGGCTCGTGCAACTCATGACGTCATTTTAGGGATAGACGTCCTTCATGAATGCGGCGCTACATTTGACTGTGGTACTGGAGAGATTCTCCGACCAAGTACGTTGCCCGCTGCCATAGTTGACGATTTTCCGACTCTCCCCATCGATGCGCTTTCGTTGTCTGAAGATGTGACGATCCCTGGTCGGACAGCAATACGGTTCTCGTATGGTCTTCTCACGTCCGCTCAGGACACTGCACTAGACTTGTCGAGCCCGGTCATACAAACGTCAAGGGGAATGTGCTGGTCCTACGGTCGGTCCTTACAGCCATGGACGGACATGCTTGTTTGTGGGCGCTCAACGCAGCCTCAGAGCCTGTTGCTCTAGAAGCCGGATTTAAACTAGGAACGTTGGAGGAACAGGCCACAGTTGACGTCAGAATGGTCTCAGAGCCTCCAGCCATCAGTCAGACTGCTCCCAACTACTCAGCCGAGATGAAACGCATGATTAATAAGTGGTTGCCTTCTTCCGAGCAAGAATTCCTCTAGGGGGTGCTTACACGCTAAACGGGAGTCCTTGATTTCGCTCAAGGCAAGCGTTGTTCTATGTTGACCAAATCCCGTATGCACCAACGCATCAAAACGGGAGATGCTACACCAATATGCCAGAAACCCTATCGCGTATCCCCGTCACAAAAGAGGAAAGTGAGCACCGATCAGGTCAACAAAATGCTGCAGAATGGCGTTATTCAAAAGTCAAGCAGTCCCTGGGCAGCTCCTATTATATTAGTAAATAAGAAAGACAACTCTTGGCGAGTTTACGTCGTCTACCGCCGTCTCAACGCCATCAAAAATAAATACGTGTATTCACTACCACGTATCGATGATGCTATTGATTGTCTGCACTCGGCCGCACACTATTCATCCGTCGATCTAAGGTCTGGATACTGGAAAATACCAATGCATTCGTCTGACAGAGAGAAGACTGCTTTTGTCACGCCTGATAAGTTAATTGAATTTAACGTCATGCCGTTTGGCCTATGTATTGCCCCAGCTACCTTCAAGCGATTCATGAACTCCATCCTATGCGGTCTCAAATGGGAGATGTAGATGTGTTACCTCCAAGTTTTGATAGTTTCTCGTACTGGAGGTTGTCACGAACTTCAAGAAGAAGATCACCGCTTCCATTTTAGTTACTTCATAACCTGGACCGATAGCCTCCGTGCAAGATTTTACACCACCGTGGTGGTCTATTGGCTAAGGTGCTTGGCTGCTGACCCGCAGTTCGCGAATTCGATCCAGGTGGTAATGGCTGTATTTTCGATGGAGGTGAAAATGCTGTAGGGCCTGTGTGCTCACACTTGGGTGCACGTTTAAAAACCCCAGCTGATCAAAATTTCTGGAGCCCTTTACTACAGCATCTTTCTTAATCGTATGGTGGTTTTAGAACGTTAAACCCCACATATTATTCAATATCCGCGAGAGGCTTTGACACACGAAATGGTGATATATCTTTCGATGGACACTGGCTGTATATTACATGGTTTCCGGCAACGATTTCTTGGTCAAGGCAAATGTGAAGTTTTCTTCGGTACGCTACCTTTCAGGCGGTGATCAGGTAATGCGGGCAAAGAGATTGCCATAAAATAATTTAGTTCCAATGGCGATGGTGGCCACCCAAGGTTGAGCAACCACAAAATGTTTCCGCTCACCGCCAAGAAAACTAGAAGTAAATTAAAAAAGTAGAAGACAGCAAAATGAAAAAAGATAAACAAAGATATAGGGAGATAAAGAGATAGAAAAGAGAGTCTGCCATTTCCCCTGGGTGGGTCATGCCATCTACTTGAAGCTGGGGCCGAAGGGTTGTGCTTCATCTGCAGGGGGGCCTTAAACGTACGATCGCCTAGCGTTGATGAACTCCCGGGATTCCCTTTTCCCCGAACACGTCTAAGCCACGTACTTTTGGGCGTCCGAGAAGGTCGAAGCCGCCTGGTTGCCTCGGGTCCGTGGTGACACCATTCCCCAAATGCCTGCTTGCCCAGACCCCCTGCAGGGCATGAAGAACTTCAATTATTTTTATTTGAAATACCCACCTACCCCCAGTAAATAATAAGATAATTTATTCAGCTTTTTAGTGACAATCCATAATGATGTCTTAACCCATTTCAAGGGTCCTGGTGCTACAGAGGAACTGAAAGAAAAATTGAACGGAGGTCACATATCTGTCATTTTTGTTCTGAAAGACTCGTTCTAAAACAGTCGGTATGCATTCTTACGATTTAAGCCTTCACGACTTGCTTTGAAGTGATTGCGTTCAAATCAGGGAATGTTTTTTTTTGTTATCGCGATGTTTGTATAGCAAAAAAGATCTAACAGTTTCAGGTAGCAGTTTCAAAAACCTAATACAGAGCTACCGGAAGATGGAAGATGAGCAATACACTAACGATGTTTTCAAAAAAGAGTGTGAGGTGATTTATTTGCAGAAAGACAGAAAGGTCGGTTTGAGCTACAGTTTGTCCTAGTCTGCTACTATACAGTGGCGAGGGAGGACGGGGGAGCGAAAAAGGGATGAACGAAGATGGTAAACTAAGATGATGAGAATGTAGTTCTGTTACGGTGGGGCTAATATAAATACGTTGACGAAATCGTGGAGAGGTGATTCTTGGCTGAAGGTGGCACGTTTACTACACCATTGTAAACACATAGTTTAAAAACTAAAGCTTGAAAACAAACTGAAAATAAACGCATTCGAGCATAGCGGCATGAGAAAGCATGCGCAGAAAGAAAGACAAAAGAAACTCAACACCAATATACTGTTTATATATAACATAGAACGCATTCAGAATGGCGCCTAAACAAAATTATTAAGAGGTTTCAGGGTGTAGTTGCAGATTATATTGCTAAGTATTAAAGAAGGAATGTAAGAGAACGAGTAGGGTTATTTTTATGGCGGAATTTACACCAAGCGCGAAATAGCTTATGCAAAGGCACATGCATGTAAAACAAGAGACACACGAAGTAAACCTTAAAGAACAAAAATTTCGGGATCGAAAAGCAATTTGCCGAAATATTTCCATCACTACTGCGCACATTTTTGGTAGTAAACTGATTATAGATGACGCTTCCGGGACAACTTGATGCGAAGTATACTGATACTTGATGCGGAAGTTGAGAATAGTCTTGCGTTTTTTTTTCATTCCGAAAATCAGCCTCTGGGCATAATAATTTTCAAAAGTACACGTACGAGTTTACTTGTATGAAGTCTAGTAGAGAATGGTGGTGTGGTCCACGAAGCCAGCGGTGGAAGTCAGGCGTCTTGCCTGTATATATTGAGGGCTAAGCGATAGCATTTGGCTGTTGGTGAGTGCTGTGTGTGTTTTGTCGTATTCGTCCTACTCCAGCTCTGTTGCTCCGTTCAAAATCAGTGTCATCCAACATGTTCAATTGAGTAGAGAAATTACTCCTTAAAGTTATTGCTTTAGAAATTGGGTGAAGCACTTGCCGAGCAGGACTAAAGTCGAAGGAAACGGTACACAACGTGGGCTCCGAGTGCGTCACGTGTTTGAGCGAATGCATCAATGCCGAAGTCGTTGGTTTATTTCTCTATAGTGTTATTAAGCCCCCTTTTCTATATCACATTGAATATTGTTACCTAGCATGAATAAAATCATAGCACGTGTAATCATCCTGGCAACATCAGGACAGAGCACGCGCATCCATTTCCTATCATACAGTTGGAATGCTTAGCATATATTGCAATAGCCATTTTTTTTCTTTACCTTTACGTTTTCATTTGCTCATTTTACATTCAGCGCAAGTAAAACAGAGGTGGAGAGAGACAGAGAACTAAAGAAAGGTAGTAAAAAAACCAGACAGTTCCAAAGCAAAATGCAAATATCGCAGTTGGAAAAGCGCAGTCGCGCCATGCTGTCGCAGGGTGGGTGCACACCTGCTGGCAGATGGTACGAAACATAACTGTTTTTTAATGCTCGTTCACTCGAGTTGCGAGTCTGCCTCGTGTCATTCCTTTCACCTAATGAATATGTGCTCATCCTATTACTTTAACTGGCAATCGCAACACGTCAGCGATGACCACAGCAACAGGCATGGGAACACTGACAACAGCCGTTGATGTAGCTGTATGCATATGTTTACGCTTGGTCGCTTGCCGAGCAGTGCGGGTGTTTCTAGCCCCAAGGGCAGCATGCTTCGCTACAGCACACGGCCGCCTTCGCATAGTAATCAAGGTATATGTAAACTGGTAGCGCGACTTCCATAGAAGCCCTTGGATCCAGTAGTCAGCGGCTCGTGGCCGCCGTCACCGTCTACGTGAGGAGGAGACAACTAAGAGCAAAAAAAAGATTTAAAAAATATGAAGTCACAACTGGAAGCGGTAGCGACGTCGCGCATCCGCCCTACATGGCGCGAAATAGAAATTTTTCTTAAATCCTGACCTGCTACGTGCCTTCAATATTACGCAATTTTATTACGCCCTAATTTTGTCTCTTTAATTGAATCCGAGAGAAAAGAAACGAAAATAACAAAGATTAAGGAAGCAAAGTTATTTTATTGGCCAAATGACGTACTTGCAATATGCACAAAAAACTTCGCAGAGGCAATTGTGAGACAACTGTTCACGATCACAATAGCATATTGGTTCGACAACTCACGTAGCCAATTCATCAAAAACCACTTCAGCAATATATCAGCTTTCAAAATATGGCTTTGGCAGCCGTACAATAGAGCGTCTTGTTGCTTTGCCTGCCTCATTTACAGTCACCAAAGGCGAGGGCACGCCGGCCGTGCGCCAGTGAAAGCAGTCGACACTCACAGGAGTGAGTATCTATACATTGTGTGAGCTATTCGAGCTATGAAACGCGCAATAAAATAAGTAAACTTCTGAAAAGCTACGCACAAAAACCACCACGGAAAAGTGAGCGATGCCTTGTTGACCTGGTAATGCGCCGCGCCAAAGTACGCGTCGAACAAAACACAAGCTCTGATAGCATATTGCTGTTGTTGTTGTTCTCCTATGGTTAGTGGCGCATACCCACTGTGGGGGATTGGCCAAGAATCGAGTGGTTTTAAAATTTACTGCATATTGCCTAGATACAACCCCAAATTACCTAGCCCATGTTACCCGACTGCCTGCATGTGCCCGCTGTTTCTGAAACTAAACGAAGAAAAATAGGCCCTCAACTACATACCAAAGACCAAAGCTTTATTAAAATGTTCCACTATTTTTGTAACAAATAAAATAAACTTGTATATTAAACGTTGAAATATTTTTTTGTTTTCTTTATTTGCCCCCCCCTCACCTAGGGGCGTTTCAATCGTCACGTGGTTAATGTCTGTCGCAGTAGGTTTCAAACCACTTTTCGTTCCGAATTTCGCGACATATTTCGATTGATCTTGTAGTAACTGGAAATGCCATAGGGTGAAACAGAACGTTTCACAGAAATCCAGGTGTCAGCGTCTCTGAATCGGAGCGAGTTTTGTGAGCGAGAACTGCCAAGACTTTCGTTGAACAGTTCACCCCGTATGATCTGAAGACACAAGAGGCAATATGCCAGCTGAAGTTTTCCCAACTCATAAATTAAATCACGCGGATTAATACACGCATCACCTGACGTTAACTTTGCTTCGAATTTCTTTTGTACTGTGAACACCCCTACCAGCGTGTAGTTTAAAACAGCTGATAATGCAATACCTAAAGAGAACTTGGTTCCAGAGATTTCCACATTCATATTTATTATTCGGAGTTAAGAACATTTAAGTTGAACTGTGTAATAAAATTGTTCTACTTATACGTAAACGTTTTTATATGAGGTTACATGATAAATACATTTGAGAAATGATGCAGAATAATTGTCGTAGCCAAAGCCACCTATGCAAATTGTAAAGAAACGAAATCGGGCTGATTGCGACGGTGAAGAGAACCAAGCTCAGTGTAATTAGGCTGAACTCGTCGTTATGCTAGATGTCACATTACTTTGAATTATTTGATGCCGAACCCCAGGCAGAAGAAAGTACACCGAAGAAACAGAAAAGGTTTGCCTTATTCTAAGTTTGCTTAGACGTCTACTTTATCAGAGTAACCAAGCCAATTTAGTGGAAATTAGCTGTGTACAGAAAGCTGAGTGCTGAAAAAAATTGAAATATCCTGTCAAAATCACGCCGAAACAGAAGGCTGTACGTAGAGGGGGAGAGGGAGGGAATCTAAACCCCCTCCACTCCAAAACTTTTTTATGCCTTAACTTTTCATGCGATACCAAAACATCTGCACAAGTTCACAGCAACCACCAATTGCCAAAGTTAGCTATTCTGGTCCACCCATTCCGATTCCCTCCCCCCGCCCCCGCCAGTCTCCACACCTAAAAAAGTCATGTTCAGAATAGCGCCCAATGTTTTGTTGTTGTCGAAGCTGAGTTAGCGTTCCTCTTTTAGAATGCGCCCAGTATATTTGACCTTTTCCACAGTATGAGGTCTGAAAAATATTTCAATTCTAACTTAGTCCGACGAGAGATGCACAACATACAAATAGCGGCCTTTCTAAAGGACATTTCATTCGTTGCAGTAGACGTTCTAAGAAAATGTTAATTTTTGTTAACTTACTGCACACACTTTAAGAGTCTGTGTCTATCTATCTAGCCACCAGTGGTTGGTCGCTCTAATGATCACCTGCTTAATTTTCGGTAGACCAAAATTAGTACGAGAGAATAAGAGTGTCTCAAAAAATCACAACGTACTTTATTGCAAAAACCAGCGCCTTCCAGCGCAGGTACCGAGGCGCTGGAGCGGCAGCGTCCCAGTACTCTACGCAAAATGACTTCACAGGGTTAAACGGGTGTGCCCATTTGCCATAAATAAATAGATATATAAGCAAAATACTGCGCATTCACATTGAAAATGATAAGAATAAAAAATAAAACGTCTCTTGATGGCATTTCAACTCCCCACTTCTTGAATTTGAACCTAGTACCATACCCCTTACACCGCGCCAGAACATGAGTATGGGGTTTAAAGTGACTCTTTATGCGAAGAATGCGCTGTTCAACTTCATGTTTACAAGTCGCACAGTCAAGACTGACGCAACTTTTTTTCCAAATAACAATTGCGTCTTGATTCCACAGTAACAAACGGTTCCGGGCACCGAATAAGGTGCGGATATTAGCAAGAGCGCAAGGTTTCTTGGAGCATCCACAACTTAACTCTGAAAAATCTCAAATTTACTGGAGGCGTAGCCACAGATTGTCAGCTGTTGCTGCCGATACTTTTTTCCTTCGATAGTCAGTTCTCGCACTTGCTACTGGTCAGCATGTATACAGATGATTTAAATGTCTTGTTCGGTAGATATCTGCGCACACGAGTGAATATTGAGTATTTTTTTTTGCGCTAGCGGTGATGTAGCAGTACATATCTGGCGTACAAGATTACATATTTGCAGCTATATCAGTACCTGCAACTGAGAAACCGCCGAAGAAATGACTAATGCAATCGGCTGAAAAAATGTGCCAGTATGTTAGTCCACTAACGCGTACCAAATTACCAACTCAAAAATTGCGTGTTCTTACATACGAGTCAGAGAAGTACCGGCTCCTGCGCTCAGAAGAAAGCTTTCGGCGAAAGCCTACGTTGCTCAAATCCCGACGCATCGATCGTCGCCGGTCCTTGTGCGGGCACCGCACACGCGAATAAATGGTCGATTTAGGCTCACGAATGTCTAAACTGTACTTTACAGTCATTCTTAGACTTTAGATTGTGCCTACGTAAAGTAAAAAGCGCCGTCAGCATGTACACCGACGCGGCCAGCACGATAGGCCTCGCTGGGACGGGGCCCTGGGTATAAGGCTGCTCTCGAAGCAGTTGAGTTGCAATGCTTGAAGTTTCTGCATTTGAGCTTTGCAACATTTATAACTGTTGCCTAAACTGTACCTAAAGTAAGTGGAAGGTCAATCAATGGCAGATGTGCATTTACTGAGTTGCGATGCCGAGCGGCGCCCGTTTTTCTGTCCTCCGGTGGCAGCATACAGCGGGCCTGCCAGTGTACAGATATATGCAGTTATATCAGTACCAATAATTTAAAAAAACATCAATAGAAATACCAATGCAATCCGCTGAAAACGTGTGCCAGGGAGTCAGTTCACGAAGGCGTAACAAATAACCAACTGAATATTGCGTGTTGTTACACGTCAATCAAAGAAGTACCGGCTAAGTGCGGCCGGCAGCTTTCGGTGACAGCCTGCGTCACTCAAAGTGTGACGTTGGATCGTCATCGCTCCTTGTGCGAACATCGACACAAGACAAAATAGTTTATTTAGGTTCATGGATGTGTAAACTGTACTTTACAGTTATTCTCACACTTTAAAGTTGTGTGTACATGAAGCAAGAGGCGCCGGTAACATATACACCAACGCGGCCGGCCCGACAGGTTTAATACTCGCTGGGCCGGGCATTGGGTAATACCGCTCTTGACGCGGTCAGTCGGGATGGTTGAATATTCTGCATTTGAGCTTCGTAACATTTCTAACTCTTATCTGAAGTAAGTAGAAGGATAAGCAAGGCCAGACATACATTTATGTGGTGTGGCGGAATCGAACGACAGCTTTTTCACGCCTCCGCTGGGAAACCTTGCGAAGCGATCGAGAGAGCTTATTTACGTTTCGTGAACTTTGCAGCAAAAACAATTTCCTGTTTCTGTTAGGAGTGGCGTGCAGCTCCAGGCTTACAAACACTGCAACTTGGAATCGTTACAGCAGCACACGAATGATGCGAATATGGCCGGTATACGCCGGGACATATGCGAAAAAGGTGCATTATAATTGCTGCGATACGTACGTGCGCCGCAAAATTACGTATGCTCGGTATCTTTTAGGGTATTATCTGTCCAAGCCGTCGAGTCAAGCATTTTATATTCAACAACACCGAAACATACCACGGCACATGCTACAATAACGGGCATGCTGCGCTTGTAGAAACTGTGCGTGCTCCAGTATTCACCAGCGCTTGCCAGTGAAAATTCCAGCGCTTCCAGCGCTTCACAGCGCGCACCAGCATCACAGCGGTTGAGCCAGCGCCCCTACCAGTGCGACACAGCTTTTTTTCCAGTGTGCCCAGCGAAGTGCCAGTGATTACAAGCGTCTACCAGTGTCTCCAGCGTGTACCAGCGTCAAAAAAACGTTCTGGCATCACGTTGTTTTTGCAATAAGGTATGCACACAGTACATAATGATCAGTGGGGCGAAGCGTCCGTCCGTCCATCCCCCCATGTGTCTGCCCGTCCGTGCATGCTTCCATGCGTCCCATCGCTTTCGAAAATCCAGATGGTGCCGGTGGCACGCGGGTAAGACCAAAGAGACTCGAGCCAAGGAAGCCGAGCGCAAGCGTCTTCAACAGGCCCGCCGCTCTGCTTCGGCTATGCCCCACCAACGATCCGCCACGTACGGCGGCTATCCAGAAGAGAGAGAGAGGCACTCGTTCTCTGCGTACAAAGGCACAGCCAGCGCAGCAGCCAATCGGAGAGTAGCGGTACAGCACCATTTCGTCACTCAACTGCAGTTTGTATGCACTTCTATGAGACAGCGCCGTCTATTATACTGTTCGGGAGATACTGCCTTCTTTTCTTTCTCGTCTCCTCTCTCGGTTACTGGTGACGCATGACAAGGTTAGACTAAGAGGAGCGTCGCCCTTAAAGAGTATGGACCATCTCCCCGAAGGGAGCCATAATATGATGCGAAGCAGCAGTGGTGCGCACGTCGTTGACCCGTTTGAAACAGACGTTCACGCGGGGGCTGTAAGAACCGTTTAAAGCTAATCTTGGTGTAGCCTCTACTCGAGTGAACACTTCTTTGAAACGCCAGTACATGGGAGGGGGTTGGGGTTTCGTGTAAGTTCCATAGCAGATAAACGAGCCTGAAGAGTGTTTCCACTCGATGTGCGCTCGAACATGTGAGCAGCAGAGAGGGTGAAACGCGAGAGGTAACACGCGGCGAGCGGTGACAGGCTAGGGAGAGAGTGACGTCAACACGCGCGCTCAGGGAGCGAAGGCGTGACCTCATTGGTACCACCCCAATACCTGATGCCGGTGGAGCACGGTGCGGACAGAAGGACAGCGTTCTGCAGGCTAGTCAAAGAGTTGCTTCGCACCTAATAATGACAGTCCGGTAATGGTGAGAATAATGTGAAAATGCCGTCGTGTACGACGCCCAAACCTTTCCTCCAGGCATGTGTAGCACATACCCGAACACCAAGGGCCCAGGCATATGTCTGGACAGTTTATATATACCAAGAAACATCACGAAAAGACCTTAGTAGTTTGCACGCGAGAGCATTAATAAAAACTGCCACCGTTGACCCAGCAAATGCAACGAATATGTCATGGTGCCAGCATGGATTCAACCGAAGCATTCTGTGTGGAAATCAAGTATTCTATCACAGAGCCACGCCAGGTGTCGGAACTGTTTTGGAAAGAGACTCTATGCAGGCATATTGATGGAAAAACGTTCACTGTGGTTTCTGTGTTGCCCATATCATTTAATGAATAGTACACATGTACTGCCATGATAGGCGCGTTGTGTCCGTTTAGCGTATATGTCGTGGTTAAGCGCCAACTACTGAAGTTGGTCTACGAAGAACCTTGTGGTATTACGAGCCTTGCAAGTAAAAGCGCTACATCTCAGCTTACTGGTTGTGAAGTTGAGCAACCCATGTTACTCTTGGCATCGGTGCGCAACTGTAAACAGCTGGTTATATAAGACATGTGCGACTCTTCAACATTGCGTGTAACATGTGTACAGTGGTGAGGAAGCTTAACTCAAATGCTTGGCATCGTGCCCTAGAGTCTTTTGACTGATGGCATCCTGAAGGTCATGAGTGCTGTTGTCCAGAAAATACCTCGGTATGCTTTGATAGTTCGGACATACATTGGTAGCACCTCGGAAGTGGAACACAGAACTACGCGGCGCTGGCGTTAATCAAAAATTTTACGGACACATTGTGGAGCATTCGCTTTAAGCTTCCTCACGACGGTACACGTGTTCGGCGGGATTTATTAACGTTTATAAAAACTTACACCAGAGTCACGTAATTTTCACACGTGGGATCCGCCAAATTTTTTCGAATGGTGCTTGAAGCGATAGAGTAGTCGCCACTGCCACCAGTGAGCTGTACGACTTATGATCAGGAAATGTGGCTAGATTGGCAACGTTTTACTTTGGTCGTTGTCCTTAAGAAAATTCAATAAGTAATTACAGCCTCGACGAGATGGGTGATGTTGCAAAGAAAATATCTCCGTATGCATGGCTAGTATGTGGAAATGAATTCTTGTGGAGCAAAACAATATCTAATAACGTCAAACATATATCTACATTCGTGAGGAATAAATGCAAAAACGCCGAAATAAGATGAATTTAGTGGGGTCTACAATTGAAGCACCTGCCCTCGGAACCAACGAAGACGGCAGGCGCGGTCAGACCAAACCAAAACAACAAGTTTATTTAATTACACTTACAACGACGTTATCACGAGCCGAATTCCAATATATCACTACTAATCAACACGTTAAATGCAACCTTATACAATACTTCAATATATCCAAACAAACACAAACACAAACTCAAGGTAACACGAAGGTGGTGTGTCGCTGATGTTCGACTCGCATCGAGGAGCCCATGCGGTACGGCCCACGGTCACCGCACCCCGCAGGAACCCTCAGGAGACAACTAGGGAACCTACATGACCACTTTATTTATATATTTATTTCTTTATTTATTTATGTAATGCTTTATTGAATCAAAATTCTTACGGTAGTCCAGAAATATTCCTACAGCGTAAAGCTTCTTTTCAAAGTTTTGAAATAGACGGTCCTTAGTACAGAGTAGGGCAGTCTGGCTTGATCTACGTGACTGAAATCCGAACTGTTCTTCCCCAATTCTACTTCCGTTTGCTGTAAAATAATGCACCCTTTCATTATACAAGCGTTTAGCTGCCTTTGAGTAAAGCGGTAATATGAATATTGGCCAATAATTTTGAAGTTAATCTTTATTGCCTTCTTTAAAAATAATTGTTACGTGAGCTATTTTCATAGCACATAGAAAAATTCCCGCCAAAAAACACTTGCATATTTAAGTTAATACAGCGACAATTAAATCAGTAATTGCCTCAATAGGTGTTACAACAATTCCATCTTCACATGGTGACCTATTCTTTAGTGAGCAGTGGCTACTTCCTCCTCGGCAACGGGTGATAACACAACGAATGGGCACGTGGACTTTTAATATAGCATTCGGCCGGTTTTAAGGTCAGACACTTGCGTCATAGTACATGATGATCCTGCCTCAATGAAGTAAAGGTCAAATTTGTCAGCTTGTGCTTTGCCACTATAGTGAATGTTGTTTATCTTCTCTTATTTTTTTAACTCTCCCTTTCTCTTTCAACCCCCTATTCCCCAACCCCAGTGTAGGGTAGCATACCGGATGCTATCATCTGGTTAACCTCCCTGCCTTCCTCTTTTCTAGTTTCTCTCTTTTCATACTGTGATGAACAGTGGCCTGTTTTCTTCCTATCAATTTATTAATTGAATTCCAAATCAGTTTTCGATTCTCAGTTCTTGTAAAACACTTGTAGACATATAAATCTGTTTTTGCTTTATTTAGGTCCCTGTTTAGATTGCTACTGAACTTTTTAACTCAGCGAGATCGGCTTGATTGTTTATTTGTAAAAAAAACGCTGAAGAAGTTTCTTTTTCTCGTATATTCGTTTAAGAAGTACTGGCGTGATCCACTCCTTTCTTTCTCTCTTGTGTTTCTGTACAACAGTGTACAGAAAATTAGTATTGTAATTCCAACAATTCTCGCTAGGAACAGGTTATAAGCCTTAGACGGATCAAGTTCTCGATACAATTCATCCCAACCTCAGTCAAGCATTAAGGAGCATAATTGGAGAATAGTAGTATCGTTTATGTCTCTACGCATATATTTGGGCAAATTCTGCAGTTCAGGCATTTGTAATAGTGCGAAAAATGGCAGGTGGCCACTTATACCTGCTCTGAATACTCCAGCTGGTTCATTGCCGGGTGTAAAATTAGTGAAACAGAGATCAATAGTTTCCGATCTGCTATTTATTTTGGTAGGTGTGTTGATGATGTTTCACAGCCATAGGAACACAATAATTCTATTAGCTTTAGTTTAGTAGGGCAGTCTTTTCATACATCAATACTTATGTCACCGTATAATACCACAAACCATCAGTTAGAAACAGCATGAAGAAAGAGCTTTTCTGTGAACTCAAGAATTACATCCATGCTGCTATCTGGGGGGCGGTATATCAGCACTATTACAACCTTGTTGTGTAACCCAGTAACAGTTTCAAAATTTTTACAAACAGTGCAATAGTCGGGCCACGCCTCGCATGACAAGTTCTGTTTATTATATAAAGATACACCACCACCGCATTTTCCTATTCTAAATGGCTATTTCTAATTGTAATTTTTCAGATTATTCAAGCCTGACTGTGGCGATAACCAAGTTTCCGAAAAAACTCATGATATCAAAGTCATAGCCGATGTGTGTTCATTCGCTTTCGATTTCTTCACCTTTGTTCCTCATGCTCTGTCCATAATTATCATAAAGGGAAAGACCTCGTTCAGAAAGGAAGTCTAAGTTCTTAATCAAATTTTTGAGGGATACAGCATTGTGATATATTGACTTGTTCATCAATACAAGCTGAAATCAAAAACAGAAGATGTAGTATTTAAGAAATTTTTATATCACCTTCAGATGTAATCCTGATTGCACGTGCTTCAGGATTCTTTCTGACAAAATTTGTTTCCTGAGACGACCAAGTGAAACGATAGTTCATCTCGGCGGCTCTCGTCTTTGCCATCCAAAGAAGTTTTTTGTTTGCAAATGTTGAGTTAAGAAGCAGCTAAATATTGCTGTCTTTATCTCTTAATTCGGCGCATTTTCCAAGCCTAGCCACCTTCAAGCTGAGTCGAGCAAATCTTATCAGTGTACAGAGGGTTTCTGTTTACGTGGTGGCAACCGATGCTTGCTTTCTACGTCACACTCAGACAGTGGTGCCAAGTTAAGCTTCTTCGCAAGGTCATTAACTCGTGAAAGGATATCCCCTTTTTCAATTAAAGACATGCCATGATTTTTCAGATTCTAGTGACGACTGTACAGCTGTAGGTCATTCAGCTCTTGGTTTTGTTTAAGAATTTCTTTTTGCAGATGTTTTGCTGAACAGCATCACATCTGTTGCTGTGGCCTTCTATTTCTTTATCATGACTTGCACTGATTTTAAGGAGCTTTTCATGCGTATTTTACAAGTGCTAAATGGGTTGTTCAATGCTAGTCACTGTTTCTTTTAATTCTGTAAGGTGATCGACCTTGGCAGTCAAGCTTGCCAACCTTTTGCTAATTTCCGCAAGTTGTTGCATTAGGGCCTCTGTTAAAGCTGATTGACAAGCGTTATTATTAATGTGGCTCTTCTGAGATGAAGGTGCATGGCAACTTTAGTATTTCAATGCTTTCCTTGCCTCTTTACGTTTCTTCTTATAGATGCGCTCACGTATACCGATACATCCTCTAATGTGATAGCATTTTTTTCCATTCTGCACATGGTATTACATAATCATCCTCAGAGAAGTACTGTTACAAGTCTAGCAGATGTCACTCATTGTTACGCTTTTCTAGGCAAAAAAACACAAGACCCGAAAGCAGTAGTAGCAGCTGCTATATAGCAACAATAACGTGCAAAGAACATCTCAAAAACTGCCCTCAGGAAACTCCGCTAAAATCATCAGTGGACGTTCGGGCACGCTGTTACCAGCTTCCGCCAAATTCAGCATAGTTTGGGTCCAGCCACTCAGCATATTTTGGGTCCAGCCACACTATCTCTCCCCCCCCCCCCCCCCCACACAGCTACTCGTGCTCTGCATGATTATTACTGAATTGCAGTCTCTTTTCAAAAAACTTTTTTAAGCCTTCGATACATCAGGCGTTAAATCTCGGTGGCGCCCCGCGTTGGCGTCAACACGCAGTATTAGATGCATGAAGCGCGAAATGTAACCGTCGGTGACGTCGTCCAGCGTTGGCATCAACACATTACCAATGCTTCGCGTTTCATGTTTAGCTCAAAACGCAACCGTCGACGGCGTCCAGCACCAGCGTCAACACGTCACATGCAAAGCTCGAAACGTAACCATCGTTGGCGTCCTTCGGCGTCGGCGTCGAAAAGTTACATGCATCAAACTTGAAGCGTAACCATCGGCGGTGTCCAGCATTGGCACCGACAAGTTACATGCACTAAGCTCAAACCTTCACCGTCAGCGGTCTCCAGCGTCATCGTCAACAAGTTACATGCGTTCAGCTCGAAACGTAACCGTCCTTCTGTCCATCCATCTGTGCATGCGTCCGTGCGTGTGTCCATTCGTAAGTTCATCCGTGCGTCCGTCTGCTTAGCCTCACTCGTCATCATTCACCTTGTTCACATGCTGTGATTTTTGTGCAATGCTTCGTGTTGACGCCCATGTTACATGACACCAACGTTTAAATTTCGCGCTTGATGCGTCAACTGCTTCTTGTTGGCGCCTACGCTCTACGACAGCGACGGTTACATATGACGCGTGACGCATCTACTGTTTCGTGTAGACGCCGACAATTGACGCCACCGGTAAACACATTTCATGCATGTGAATCTATTATTTCTTGTTAACACCGACGCTGGATGGCACCGACGGACACATTTCACGCTTGACGCATCTACTGCTACGTGTTGACGCCGACGCTGGACTACACCAAAGGTTACACTTGACGCTTGATGTATCTACTGTTTCGTTTTGACGCCGACACTGGACGCCACCTGCGGACACATTCCACGCTTGGTGCACCTAATGCTTTGTGTTGACGGTGACGCTGGACGACACTGACGTTTACATTTCGCACTTGATGCATCTATTGCTTTGTGTTGACGCCGACGCTGTATGACACCGAAGGTTAATTTCACGCTTGACGCTTCTACTCCTTCGTGTTCACTCCGACCATGGACGCCACTGACGGACAAACTTAACACTCGTGCATCTATTGTTTCATGTTGACACTGACGCTGGACGCTACTCACGGATACAGTTCACACTTGATGCATCTACTGCCTTGTGTTCACTACGACGCCAGGCGACGCCAGGCTCTATTCTCGAAGATGAAATAGAGCCAGGCGTACACGCAGTGCGGGCCGCAAAATGGCACGATGGCGCGGCATTGTCATCTGGCAACATTGTGTTTTGGCGGGCGGAAGAGCATTGGCGGCATTTAGTGCGTCTAAAATTGGCACCACCCTAAAACAGCTGGTCTTGTAGGCTCCTTAGGGGCAACGATCAACGCCTCCCACCACACGCCAAAGAAATTCACCAATAAGCAATCGTCACTGCTTGTGCTACCACACTAACCATGATAAGGATGGTGGTGATAAACGCTCGCGAGAACAATAACACCCATCGCTCTTCGGCTGTTAACTTCGGCGGTCGCCTACTCGCAGGACCCGTGTGCACCCCGAGGCGCAAACGACTCTTCAGAAAACTAGAGCACTTCCTACATGTTACAGTAATATTTTCACCCTGCTCTCGATCATTTAGCCGTCGCGAAGACTTGTATTGAAAAGCAGAGCAAGACCTGCGTGCTATTTAGTCGAGGACCTCTTTTTTAACACGAAAGTGTTTTGTGCAGCGGCCCACCATGGCACTGTTTGCGTATTTTTGCCACAAACATAGACGTTGTAACTTACAGATTGCAAAGGAAAATATTCGGCAGATCCCACATGCCATGGCAATCGATGCTATGCGAAGCAACCCGATGAAACTGGCCATGTTGTAATTTTTTTATTCAGCGACACGTCATGAAATGGCGCTAAGTATAGTTATAAATGTAATAATTTTATAAATACAACTATAAACTATCAACCCATACACACACACACATATGTTGAAGAGCTCAGATATTTTTGTAACCAGCTGTTTGCACTTGCGTGACGTTGCCAACAATACATGAGTATCAGCAACACCAGAAGCGACAAGCTGATATGAAGCGCATGGGCTCGCGATGACGGTAGCCTGGACACCGCTACATAGAAGAACTACAGCGCACGGCAGCTAACGGCAATTTACGTTAGCCCAACGTGACGGCTGGGTCATAGGGGTACATACATAATGTTTATAAAATTTAATAGCCAGCACTGCAACCTCAATTGAAGTTTCATGAACATTAGAGTCTATTTGAAACGTAGTTTTGAGACCTGTCGTGGCTTTCAGGTAGAATGTTTAATCGCCACACAAGATGAACGGGTTCCAATCTTGCTGGGACCTTGCCAGATTTTTTTCTTAACGCTCACGCGTTGAAATAGCCCATGTATGTTCTCGTCGCTCCTGGGTGTCGATCTAAATGTCGATCACCTGTGGCACATACACGCATACCAGTGGCACATACCCGGCCGCGAGTGTATGCCACTTTCTGTCGGGAAATATTTGAAGATGCACACGACAGCATTGTGACATTATTTGTCTTTATTAGCACGTCATATTCGTCAAACCATCTCACCCTCCTATACTGATTTTGTTTCACGCTAACTTGAAGCGGTGATCCCGAGAGCATCCAGATGTAAACGAGATAGATAGATAGATAGATAGATAGATAGATAGATAGATAGCAGCCGAAATTGCTTGCAGCTCGCAAAGAACTGCTACGGATTCAAGAATGGGAAGCAAAAGTACTATCGAAGGGCATTGAGCCCGCAACACCTTGTTCCTAAGCGTGTGGCACAAACTACTAGGCCAGACAGCATACCATGGTCAGCTTGCTAACGGCAAGCCATATATACACACCCTGTACCATTGACCATCCTCAGAGCTCAGCGTCATCAGCGAGTTTTTGTCATCAGTAGCGAGGTAGCGCGAGGAGCGAACTTTGACCACACACGCTCTGAAGGTCTTCGCCCCACGCCAACCTGCGCGTTACCATGCGCGCTCACCTCCACATGGTGAGGTCAAGGTGCGTAGAAGTGGGGATGTTCAAATTAAAAATTTTCAACCAAGAGCTACAGCCACGACATCATGAGTGTTGTAGAGAAAATACCTTGATATTGTTAAGCCTGCGAGGCGACACCGAACGTCAATGGGATCTTCGTTTTTCCACGTTTGGCTACCCGCGGGCTGCCAGAGCCAGCAACAGCGCGCTCGTTTTCCTCGGGATGCTACTTCCCCCCCCCCCCCTTTCCGCGGCGCACTTCCGGTTGGCGTTCGTTATTCTCGGGTTGGACGTCCTGGCGACCCACGGAGAGCCCGAGGGTAGCCAGACGCTTCCAGGACAATTTGGTCGTTGAAGCTTTCTGGAAGGTTTGGGGCAGTTTTCGGGCTAGCAGACACCGAAAAGGTACGATGCGCGCTCGGTTTCATTTTAGTGAGGACTCGATATATTTTAATGTGGGCGCTTGAGGACTACGCCTTCGCTTGTCATTACGCGTAGCGTTATCTTCTAAAGCCTGCTCCGCCTTGCGAGATGAAGCGATTATAAGTGGCGGCGAGTGTTTGAAGATACTCTTCATTGCATTTGTTGTGTTTCCCGTGAAGCTTCCCCCTGTGAACAACTCGGTGAACTGTTGCCTGTTGAATGCGTTGTGCACATGCTTTAAAAGTTGTGTACTACGTACTACACGTTCGTGCGCACGCATGGAGACAACATTGGAGTTAATTTTTTTCTTAGTAGTTTATGAAGCTGTGCCTGCTTCTTGTGCACTTAGCGAAGACGATTGTGATCGAACTAGCTCGCTCCTTCATATGTCGGCGTACGTGAACTTCTTAGAACCTCTGTCCTGACTACTCGATTGATCTTCGAGGTTGATAAAAGGCCCTAGATCGCGACTGTTAGTGATGCTCACTGGTCGCGAACAGCGACCAGTGAGCGAAAATAGAGAATAAATTCCGAAATATATACATCCTTTGGTGGCCCATTTCATTGTTGGCTTTGTATTTTTTCACCTCATCGTAATAATGCACGCGGTATGTTCTATGAACTAATACGTCAAAATCAAAGCTGATATACATGACATTCGTTAAGTGCAACTTAGGACTGGAAAACAGGCCAAGGCAAGTTCTAAAATGGGTAGTGAACCTGTAATGCAAATGTTTATTTCATATACGACGCGCACTCATGGTACCCATACCTGCGCATATCATAAACATTAGAGAAAAACTTAAGTCGGTCAACGTGTGTTTGCGACGTATCACTGGATACGCAAAAGCTGAGCACGTATATATCTTGAAGCTCTTTTAGGGACACGATCACTTTGGTGTGACTTCGCATCATGTTGTGCAGTGACTGATACATGTACTAAAGGGACGTGAGCTTGTCAAGCCGTCACCTTCGCGGCAGCTCAACTTGCATCGCTCCCAAGGCATCGTGCGCCAGCTGGCTGTTTCGTTCGCGGACGCGGTGAGTGATCGTGCGAGCGTACGAAGTCGTACCCCAAATGCGTACGCCCGAGGATATTATTTTAGCTTCTTTGCGAGCTTAGCTACGTATTTTTAAGCGGACAATGCAGAAAAGAACCAAAATACACGTGGCGCATCGTTTTGTGTGCTGTCATGACGGTAGAGTTTGTTTACGTTTCCGCTGGCTGTCCTGCGTTCGATTTTGCGACCTTCGGGCTGTCGCCGGGCGTGCGCCTAGCCAGCGTACGTCAGTTCCTATCAGAACCGGATGCAGCGGTAGCTTTTGGGGAGCCCGCGTGCAGCTCGCGGGTCTCCAGAACCGACCCAGGAATCAGAAAATTGAAGAGCCGCAATGCCTCTCCAAAGGCAATCTGTGTCAAGCCCAGCGGTCGAACCCGCCTGACTCAATGACGCCATCAAGCAATGACGCCAATGACGCCATCAACTCAATGACGCCATCAAGCGGTGGCGTCAGTCTGTCAGGCAACGCACAGCGAGCTCCCTCAGCCCACGAGCCCGTTAAAGCAATCGGCGCCTTCCAGTCTGGCGAGTCTTACGCAATGCGTCGCGGCGTCACTCGTCCTGAGGTGCAACCACGCGCAGCGGCTCCGGATTTGACGAGCATGACGCGGTCCAGCGGTGGGCCCTGTTGGAGAATTCTCACATCATGGCCAGCGGCGCTTCTGATTGGACGTTTGGTGATTCAAAAGATCCATCCGCTGTCTATAAAAAAAGCCCTGCGGCACGTCGCTAGCAGTACACCTATGTGTCAGAGAAGCCTTTCGGGTGCTTCGAGCCCCTTTCGCTGTCGGCGCGGATGGTGTCCTTGGCAGCGGTGAGTTTCGTGGTGCTCTTTGTAACAACGTCGGCGGTGCGCTTCGTAACAGAGAGAGAAACCGACGAATGCGTTCGAGAGAAGACACCTCGGCTCTTCGAGTCCCTAAGCTGTCACCCCCAGTGCCGAATTTGTAACGCCTCTATTTCTATACTGTACATAAACCTCGCCTTAACTTACAGTCGTCTCGTCCGCTCGTCTATCAGCTCTGCGCAGAAGCAGTCTAGAGCTGAGTAACACACGCTACCAAAGAGCTGGTGACCATGTCGGCGGATTTCGGAGCAGTGGCGCCTTCGCAACTGTGTTGGCGTCTGGCTTCGTAACAGTGGATGGCAGCTGCGGGATCGGCCGGCGTCAGTTACCTCGATGCGGTAAGTGCCTGATTTTTCCCCTCAGTTCACCAGACTACTCTAGCACAGGTTGTAGTCATTTAAACAAGGGCTGTGTGAAGCATTAGAGTAAGCTTTGATCGTTTCAAGCAAAGTCGAAGCGCTTTGAAACCAAAGTAAATGCGGAGGGTGTAAACACGGCACTCTTAAAATTTGCTAGCAGACTTATGGTGGCATTTGTCCCATGAACTGGCGCTCTTTGGCCATCAAATGGCCCTTGCGCCAAAAAACACCATATATCATCATCGTCAAAATTTGCTTGCACGCTTTTCTAGCAGACTTATGGTGGGTACGGCAAGTATATTCTTAACAGGGGCAAAAAGCAAGAAGCTAGTGTGAACGATAGAGAACCTTAGAGTAAAGGAACTCATCGAAATTTTTGAGGAACTTGGCCTTATTTTCGGCCGTGCGAAATGCAAGCAAGCGATACTTGAGATCATGAGGGATGCAGGAGTCACGACTGAGGAAGTAGATGAGGCCAAGACGCATATTAAAGCACGCAGCGAGGAGGCTGAAAGGCGAGAAGTTCGCGAACGCGAAAAATCTGACAGGCGAGAAGTTCGCGAACATGAAGATGCTGAAAGGCGAGAACGCCGTGAGGGGGCCCAGAGACAGGAGTGCCTTGAGTTGAAACGAATAGAATTAGCAATCCGAAAGCATTCACAGGCGCCTAGCGTAGCTTCTGCGACAGTTAAGGTCAGCGGTCAGAAAATTCGCGACCAACTGCCACCGTTCGTAGTAGATGAGGACATGGCGAAGTATCTCGAAGTTTGAACACGTCTGTGAGCGAAATGCTTTGGAGCGGTCTCTTTGGGCGCGGAACCTGTTAGCTCTTCTTCCCGGCGAAGGGTACGACGCGATAACTTGCTTGTCGAGGGAAGCATTTGCGAGCTATGACGAGGTTAAGAAAGTGCTCTTGAGACGTTTTAAGTTGTTACCTGAGGATTTCAAGCAAAGGTTCCAGTATGCTAAAAAAGGGGAATGAGTCACACATTGACTTCGCGTTTCGTCTTAAAGCCGATATAATTGAATGGTTCAAGGACGAAGGTGTTTAAGACAATCGCAATAAAGTGGTAGAATGCATTGCATTGGAGCAATTCTACCGCTGAATCGAGGAAGATGTCAAGCTTTTGCTGCAGGACAAGCTTGGCGAAGCACAGCTAAACAAGAGAGCAGAGTTAGCTGAGGAGTATTACACTCGCCAAAAATTGCATTGTAGGGCAGTGCGCGTTGAAAAGGGTGTAAGAAAAGAGGGCTTCTCGAAGAAATTTGATCAACGGAAACCCGCTCCGCACCGTAATTTCACACCATGATTTCAGGAAGGACCCGTCTCTTACGAAGGACACTGTAGGGGAAGGGCAAACGGAAGCGGAGAAATCGAGTGAGGTTCACCCTGATACCACTCGGGCGTTTGAATCACGGAAGCCGCTAATCTGCCACAACTGCAAAAAGGAAGGGCACATCGCGATAAACTGTAAGCAAAAGTTTGCTTTCGCAACAATCCGAGAATCGGAAAAACACATGTGGTTGTTAGAGCCATATCTTCAAGAATTTAGTGCGAATGGAAAAACGTGTCGAGCACTTCAGGACTCAACGGCAACCATCGACGTTTTCCATCCTTCGTTGGTGTCTCCGGATGACTTTGCAGGAGAATGCACGTGGATCAGGCAAGTCGCCGAGGAGCAGAGTGCTTGCTTACCAATCGCTACGGTTGTCATTGAATGCCCGTTCGGCAAGCTTCGCACCAAAGTGGCTGTGTCTGGCACGGTTCCCGATCGCTTTCCTTATTTTTTCTCTAATAACTCAAAGCAGCTTCTCCAAGAGCATGGTAAACCGTTATTCTCCAACTCAGCTTACATGGCCCTCCCGCGATCGCAAGTGCAGAATTTCGCAGGAACTTGATCTTGTTCTGTTTGGTCTAACACCACCTGCAAGGGCTGCTGATCTGCGTGACCTTGGCAGCGAGTCGACGGAACCTCAGACAGGAAATACTTCGAATGAGTCATTTGAGCAGTCACTCGAGCGGCCCGTCGCCGAAGCGACTGGCGTGGTCTCTGTAGGCGGAGGAGACGACATGGCGTCATTGAATCAGAGCGAGAGGGGTGCAACGCTCTCGCCTGTAGAGGAAAGTTCTACCTACAATGCTCTGCGAGAGAAAATTGTCTTGGAGCAGTTTCTCGCACAATACCATGAGATACTCGCTGTGTTTCTTGAAGAAAGAAAATGTGAAAGCCTTGAAAGACTTGCGGAGGCTACAGACCAATACTTGGAGGCCCAGGGGATGATTAACCTTGGCAAATGCAAAGGTGATATATACTGAGCAAGCCTCCAGGACAAACTCGAACGTCTGAGCGGCAAGATGGCAAAGAGAGACCGCAGTGTTTCCTTTGCAACAAAAAGGGTCACAGAGCTGCTGATTGCTGGACCAACACAATGGGTCCAGGTACAAAGCCTCCCTTTTGTAGAAAATGCCACCGCACTGGGCATAAATAAAACAGGTGACTGCTCCGAAAGGGCCAACAGCATTGAGAAGGCCTCATGCTCTTTTCAACAAAAAGATAGAGCCAGCATAATTTATTCAGAGTCGAAGGCTTCCCTTTGTGCTCCGTATAGTCCGGAGTGTGCGGAAACGCACCCAGCCAAGCTGAAGGAAAAATCAATGTGCACGGGCGAAGGTGTACTCAAACAATATCCCGCAACAGTACTGCGAGATACCGGATGCGATTCGATCACTGTCAAAAGGTCTCTTGTGACGGATAGCAAGCTGACTGGAAAGTTCTCCTCGAATTACCTCTTGGATGGACGATTGATGAAGCTGCATGCATAAAGCACACGTGGAAATTTTTCCCCTTTCTTCACTGGCGAAGCTCGAGTCCTTTGTGTGGATACTCCTTTATATGATGTTGTCTTAGGAAAATGTTGAAGGCGTTCGAGATGCTCACAACCCTGATAACAATTGGAAGAGCCGTCTTCACACCCGGAACAGCTGCAGAAGAGTATTCTGGCGCAGAAAAATTAGGTTCTGCACACGGACCCTTGTATGCAAAGTCTTCGATGTCGGCTGCAAGGAAAACACGTTTCAAGACAAAAGTTGCTGCAGTAAACCGGTAGGCAGGCAATCCACATCTTCTTCCGGCTCCAGTTATCAACCCCTTGGACATCAGCCCGCAGGACTTTAGAACCAAACAGCAGGAAGACAGCAGCCTGCGGAAATGCTTTGAAGCCGTTAACAAAGAGGCCAAGACAAGGTTTGCTAAAATATTGTTCTTCACGAAGGACGGAATCCTCTATCGCAAGTACACCCTTCACTCTAAAAGGCAGGTGAATCAGCTTGTAGTACCAAGGTGCCTCCGACATTTTGCTATGAAAATGGCCCACGAAGGCATCCTTTCGGGCCATCAGGGAATTAAACAAGCTACAGACCGGATACTCGATGAGTTCTACTGGCTAGGGATTCACTCAGACATCACACGATTTTTAAATTGTGTGATATATGTCAAAGAACCATTCCCAAGCACTTGGTGGGTCGTGTACCTCTCGGCAACACTCCTGTAATTGACACCCCGTTCAAGAGAGTAGCCATTGATATTGTGGGTCCATTATCACTGATGTCCGAGGGTGGAAACAAATACGTACTGACAATGGTGGACATGGCAACGCGTTATTCCGATGCTGTAGCACTGCTGAGCATCGAGGCGGAGAAAGTCGCTGAGGCACTCCTAGAGATGTCTTCTCGTGTAGGTGTCCCACGGGAGATAATCAGTGACAGGGACACGTCATTCTCGTCACGCCTAATAAAGGAGCCAAGCCGACTTCTCTGCTTCAAACGATTGCCAACAAACCCATATCATCCCATGACTAATGGCCTTGTAGAGAGGTTCAACGGCACCCTGAAACAAATGATAGGAAGAATGTGTCAGGAGTGTCCAAAGAAATGGGACCGGTACCTGGCGCCCTCAGTCTTCGCTTTTCGCGAAGTTCCCCAGTCGAGCTTAGGCTTCTCCCCGTTCGACTTGCTCTACGGCCGTTACGTCAGAGGTCCCCTGCCGATATTGAAGAATTATGGGCCGCTGATCATCTTGATGATGATGTAAAAACATCCTACGGGTACGTAGTCGAACTGCGGAATCGTCTTGAAGACACCTGCCGTTTAGCCAAGGAGGAGCTTCAGAAAGCGAAGATAGTACAAAAGAAGCATTATGACCAAAAGGCCAAACCACGTCAATTAAACCCTTGAGACATGGTTCTGCTTCTGCTTCCATCGATACCAACAAATTGGTTCTGACGTGGAAGGGATTCTTTAATGTCCTTGATAAGAGAAATGATGTCGACTATTTAATAGACCTCGGTACCAGAAGCACGCTATTCCATATAAACCTACTGAAAAAGTATGAGGAATGGCCCCCTGCACCACCGCATGAAGCATCAGCTGTTTGTCGGGCGGATGACACCGAAAGCGACGAGCTACAATGCGTTCCATTCCAACTAAAGGCATAGTGCACCCATTGTCATACGCAAGTTGTAGACTGCCACCACGCGAACCTGCTTACTCTACAGTGGAGCGAGAGGCCCTCGCTCTTACGTGGGTAGTTCGGAAATTTCCCATCTACCTATTTGGACACACATCCATTCTACAGAGTGACCACAAACCGCTTGTGTACATCAAGTCGGCCAAGCATGTGAACAGCCGTGTCCTTCGGTGAAGCCTCATTCTTATGGAATAGGACTTTTGGATGCGGAAGCATCTTATAATCGCGCCTTGTAGTGCGCCGTCCGCACCGCTTCTCGAACATTCGACAGCTGACGCGCGCGCATGCGCCATCGCGCCGTCGCCCACCATCTGTGCCGCGCGCGCTTCTCCTTCGAGAACATTCGACAGCTGACAGCGCATGCGCCGTCGCGCCGTCGCCATCTGTGCCGCGCGCGCGCTTCTCCTTCGAGAACATTCGACAGCTGACAGCGCATGCGCCGTCGCGCTGTATATATACTCAAGGTCGGCGTTCGCTCGCTCAGTTGCCGCTCGTCCGTTGGTTTGTACGGCACGTCGACGTCCAAGGTCGCTGTGAAATGAATTCCAACGAATCCACAAACACAATGATCGACCTCCCTTCGACCGGCGCCGCCCTTTCGCATACGTGTGTACGTGTTCACTCATTTAACACCCCCTCCTACAACCACGTTAACCAATTTAGCCATCGACCCAAGTAAGTCGCAATTTAACACCCCATTTCACAACAACGTTAACCAATTTAGCCATCGACCCAAGTAAGTCGCACTTTAACACCCCCGTTAACCAATTATATGCTCCGCATCCTCCTCAGTGTTCGCGCGAGGGAAGCTGCGGGCAATTTTTTGTTCGAGTATATCAAAGACAGAGACAACATAGGCGCAGATTACATGAGCGGTTTGCCAACTCCGTGAGCAACGTCTGTATGAAGAATCGATGCTCAGTGGTATTAATTGCTTATGATGTAAACCTTCAGCTCGATACAAGTATCATGACGCTTTAGTTCTGCGACTTCTTTCTTTTTTTCCTGGTGTGTACTTTTGTGACCGAATATGCCGAGTGTGCGGGGCTCGGAACTGCTATAAGGTGCAGTGGTGCTTACGTGTGTGTTTCCGACTGCGAACCAACGTGTCCCCAGTGCCCTCAAGTTCTTCTACCGGAATAACTTTCTTAAGTAGGGGGGGATGTGATGTAGTAGCTTAAAAATGCGAGCATAGCAGAGGGCAGCGCCACATCACCTGGAAGATGAGAATGAAGGGGCATTGCAGCGCGCACATTGAAAAAAGAAGAGGAGACGCTCGCGGAGAACGAAGCTGTTCGGACGCCGGCAAGACGACGCAAGGGAGCCTAAGGCAAACCCGCAACTACGCGCGAGGTTCAAAAGGCCGGGTTCCAGTCCTCGAGCCATTGACGTCCTCGGATCACGGCGTGGCGAGGCACGAGTTCTGGGTGAGTGGTCCTGTGGACATCTCCGGTACGGCGAGCGTCCTCGAAAGACCGGAGCTGCTGACCACGTCCACCGTGCCGAGGTCGCTGACAGTGTGCGGCTACTTCTAGACCTGGTGATGCCCACTACAGTGGTATGCTGACCTGGCACCCAAGAGACGACTGCATCCAAGTACGCAACGGGTCCCACTTCAAGGCACCGGGTTACGGCTCAGACTGTGAGACTGTTTATTTTCTTATGTTTGTGAACCGCGTGCGTGTACGGCTTTAGTACTGTACGTGCAATAGTTTTTTTTTCGTCCAATATAACTTCATTTTGTTTTCCTCACTGTCTCCATCTTCATCGCGTCACACGCCTTGCTATGTGACGAACCTAACCACGACAGTGGCGTAGCCACACACATGTGCGTGCGGTTTTCAGGAGATTCATGCGTTTTGTACCTCTTGTGCGTCCACCGTAAGTTTGCTTTGAAGTTACAGCAGTGAAAGAGAGCACGAAGGTCTATTCGCTCGCTTCCACTGTTGTGTTTACAAAAGGAGCGTGCTGCTCAAACACGAAGAATTGTAACAGTTGGTCGCGCTCGTCCTGTGTATACTTGTGCGTTCGTTTCGTGCGTCTTTCTTTCTGTTTGACCAGAGTGATTTAGGGGTCGTACTGTGGCAGTACGAGCTCGTCCAGTGTATGCACATTTTTTGCATGCTTTCTGTCGTGCCACTTGCAAGTTTCCAGCTTCTTGCCATTTTTGGTGTCACATTGCAATTTGTTGTCCTAAATAGAGAAATCGGTCAAATTTTTTGCATATATTTGAAAATACAAGTACCGTTTTTCTAGACCGCTTTTTGTATTTCCATTAAGTAAATTTGCTTGTAGATGATAAAGCTTTTACTCACATTTTGGGAGGTTTTGGTCTAGATATGACCACAGTGATTTAAATGTAAGCAGCTTTTCTTGCTCCTTTCCCTTGTTCGTGTTCCCTCTTTTATTGTCTCTCGAACAGTTCAACTTGCATTTGGCTACAGTTCCGACATGTGTTTGTAAAAATGATCTGTAATACATTATTGAATATTAAAAATAAATAATCACTTAAATTCCGGTAACACCACGAAGGAATTTTGATTTACAACGGTGATTTTAATCGCACCTCTCTGCTACGCCGCGATGACACCACGAGCTTAAGGATTATGAAGAAATTTTGCCTACGATACTGTTCTTCAACTAAGGAACACGAGATCAATTACTGTCACCCCTATTGTTCAAGACCCATGGCGACCACGTATGCCAGCTCGAAAATAAACGCCACCTTCCTACCCCGTTGTCAACTACAGTCAAGTGCCTGAAACTCTCCTAATGGCATTTATTTAGCATGCTCCAGTTATGCAAATGGCATGCTCGAGTCATGCAAGAGCCATTTATTTCAAATAGCGCACCAATGTATTTGCTGGAGTTCACTGACCAGCAGCATGGTTACAAAGATGATGCTGCTTATTCAAGGTTAATGTCAGAAGCACAGCTTATACTCGAAACTTGCTCGATACTGGTATTTTGACACCCCCATCAATTCATAAACGCATAGACAAGATCACCCTTTCTGTGCAGTTTTAAGATGGCAAGAAAACAGTGTGTCGAGATAATGACAAGAAATATATAAAAACCGTTTTTCAAACAATTCATGGAAACGGCTTCTCTTCGAATTCAGTCTCTTCGACTTGTTGCCTTTCCTTGGCATCCACTCTGTTGCTCTAAACGGCCAATGCTTGTACTTGCATGCTATGTGACCTGCCCATCCCAATGTCTTCTTGATTTCTACTCATAAGTCCCTAAAGAACTAAAGAACCACTGACTTGAAACAATGAATTTGTTTAGAGAGATGACATAGACTCTGAAGCTGTTATGTCGTTAATTTGACCATCGTAGGTGTAATAATAGATGAGGAAAACAAGGTCGAAGTTTGATTTTATATATCGCGCTGAGGCCTCAGCACGTGATCTCATGAATTTCTAAGTGTGTTGTTAGTAATTACGCGTCATTGATTGAACGAAAGTTTCTGAACCTTGGCAAGTTAAGTCCTTTGCCTTCTTTAGGACGATGAATACCATGTTTGTCACCACGTTCTGGGACGAGAACTTTAAGTTGGCGTTATCAGCCGCATTTTCCTTTCCCGCATTTTCTCACATAACGGGCGTCTCCTAGCGGTAAGCGCTGACATTTCAGAGTTGCGGAAATGTAGTTCACTAGTTTAGGAAATATAGTTTTTTTAATTGAACTTCGGCGACTTTGAGCGCATCTATCTATCTAACCGCTTAGGTTTGGGTGCTCTCGTGGTCATCCTCTCGACATTGGTGAGGCAAAATTAGCATGAAAGGGAAAGATGGTTTGATGAATATAACGCGCTGGTCAGGACATGAGTAATGTCAAAATCCTGTAGTGTACGTCGTGAAACACTTCCCGCCAGACAGTGGCACGTACTCACACAGTCGGGTATGTGCCGCCGGTCAGCGGGTATGTGCCACAGGTGATCAGCACTAGTGTCTACCCAGGAACCACGAGAACACACATGGTCAATTATAACACGTGAGCGTCAAGCAATACCCGACATCGGTAGCGTGGACACAACGAAGGTATACAATGAATATCAGTGTTAAGAAAAGCCTGACATAGGCAGCGTTAGCCACCCCACGAATGCAAATAATAAACTTCAGGGTCCCAGCAGGAATTGAACCCAGGCATTCTGCGTGACAGCCAAGTAATCTACCACAGAGCCACGCCA
Source organism: Rhipicephalus annulatus (assembly GCA_013436015.1). Lineage (NCBI taxonomy): Eukaryota > Metazoa > Arthropoda > Arachnida > Ixodida > Ixodidae > Rhipicephalus > Rhipicephalus annulatus. The sequence goes on along the minus strand of WOVY01001005.1, from coordinate 302,742 downwards.
GGTCTCGGAACTACTTTTCAAATAGACGCTAATCTTCGTGAAACGTCAATAGTGGTTGCAGTGTTGCTTATAACCATTACATATGTACTCCTTACATAAAGCCCTCACGTCGGGTTAACGTCAATTGTGGTGAGGTGCCATGCGCTGAAATTTCTTTAGGTAGCAGTGTCAAGGGCTGCAGCATGTTCGCGAGCATCAGCGCTTCATATCTGCTTCTGGTGTTGCTAAAACACATTTTAGCTGACATCATTGTGCAAGTAGAAAACTGGTTATATAAACATCTGCAACACTTCAACATATCTCTCCGCGTGTAACATTTGTACAAATATTTAGCGTCATTCCTTGACGTGTTGCTCAATAAAAAAAATGCAACACGTTCATCCTCCCTCCGCGTGCTCCGCATAAAGTTGATTCCCAGGTACGTAGGATCCACCAAATATTTTTGTCTAAAAAATATCAACAACCAATTTTCACGTTGCTGATTTTTAGCGTGACGCACAGGTAATCGGTATCAAACTTTATTTCATCTCAGCAAAGAAACATGGGGTGGCGAGAAAAAGCTGCCTTACTAAGCCCGCACTCCTTGTGTTGAAGTACGGCGATGTCAGGCGCTGACTGCAGGATCACGGCATGCCAACAATAAGTCAAGGCGCTTTGCCTAATTATAGAAATAAATCGAGTAATACAATAGCGTACGGGGGCATGTAGCAAGTTGAGTTTTTTTTCATAAATGTATCAACGCTACGCCATGACATCAATAAGGTATGCACAAAATATTTTAGAAAATATTTGGTAACGAACAATCGCAACCAAACAAGAAAAAGAAAACGCAATGGCCACATCAAACTCGGGTAAACTCATAAGTATATTTGCTATATGCACAGGTATTGATGCTTCGCTGGAATTTGTCGGGCCGATTCTGCAGCACGCATGCCTGGTGCAGCACGCATGCAGCACGCACGCAGCACGCATGCATGGTGGAAGGAGGGCAGCACGCATGCATGGTGCAAGCAGCACGCATCATGGCGTGCGGCAGCACGCATGCATGGTGGAAGGAGGGCAAGGAGAGCACATGCGCATTGCACATGCGCGGGACGAGCATCAGCATCCAAAAAGCCACGGGGGCGGACACGTGTCTCGTATATAAAATTGGGTGTGAGACGAGCCCAGGGGCTTTTCTGAAGGCAGGCCAGGGATGGGATGCGGTGTCGGTCGCGCTAGACACGAAGGAGTTCCTTTGTGGTTGCTACATAGGAGAAGCCACGCCGCTTCGGGGTGACGGCTAAGGCGAGTAGATGGCTCGTATTCCACGGTGATTTACGTGCGAGTTTGATTTCCTGCTGTGATGTTTTGCGCTGGCTTTCGTGCCGCTATAACTAGCTACTTATGTTCAATTGACCACTAGTCTGTGGGGATTCTTCTTTCCGGGTTTCGGGTCCTCCTGTGTGCCCTAGTGCCGAGTTAATCCGGTCCAGAAGGCTCTTTGTGAGCCCCGCCGCGGTGGTCTAGTGGCTAAGGTACACGGCTGCTGACCCGCAGATCGCGGGACCTAATCCCGGCTGCTTCGACTGCATTTTCGATAAAGACGGAAATGTTTTAGGCCTGTTTGCTCAGATTTTGGTGCACGTTAAAGAACCCCAGATAGTCAAAATTTCCAAAGCCCTCCGCTAGGGCGTCTCTCATAATCATATGGTGGTTTTGGTACGTTAAACTCCACATATCAATCAAAAGGTCTTTCAATCGTGCGCTAAAGACGGTTTTTGTACCCAGCGTTGCTGCCTCATGTCCTGCTGATTTCGGCTCACTGACCCCCCTGAGCGGATGTGGGACTTTCAGACTACATGGGGGGGGATCAAGCAAATTGATATCAGTGAAGCAGAAATCGGAAGACATGCTGTCCGTCTTCATTGAACAGCGCACGCAAGATGAGTACGAAGAAAAAAACACAGACAAGCGCTGACTCGCAACTATTTATTTTGGAAAGAACAGGATATATATATATATATATATATATATATATATATATATATATATATAGGTTATGTGAGACTTAAAAAACTGCAAGAGCACAAAACACACCGCAAGCAAGGGAAGTAATTAGAACATTGAAACATTGATATCTTCTGCAGGGGCTAGACAGATACCTAAACTCTGTGTCCCTCAGCGCAATTTACGGCTTGACACACTTATCATTCTTTCTTCGAATGTGGAAGGCTTCAATATCTTTTCTTGCTAGCTGTTTCCTATGATGCGACAGTATCATTGTGTCGTTGAATAAGGGTACGCAGTCGCATTCGCGACAATGAGCAGCGAGCGAGTACGGTTTTACTCTGAGAATGAGCATTCGTGTTCTCGCAGGTCAACGTTGATACACCTTCTGCTTTGGCCAATGTATGTTCTACCGCAAGATAATAAAATCTCATACACAATGGCCTTTATATGTTCTGTATATCGGAAGGTATGGTTTATACCACAGTTGACAGGAACACTTTTATTGCTTTCCGATTGAGGCGGGTGCGCGTTGATGTACCCAAGGTGGTCGAAATTTCCGGATCCTTCCACTAAAGCGTCTCTCATAATCATATGGTGGTTTGGGTACGTTAAATGCAACATATCAATCAATCACTTTCATTGCTTTTGTTCGGTTTATCAATGCTTTTTTGCACTTTTGCGCACATAAACACAAACGGCATATCCAGGGAGTGAACGATGAGTAGTGGGACAAAGCTCTTGCTATTTAAGATACCTCGCTCTACACCTCGTATAAAACTCGTAAATAAAATGACATTAAAATGTTTATTAAACAATGTAGTTTACTTACTCCGGTTTTCGTTTTTCCTACTTTATGACCGCTTTATAATCAGTGAAATGCATCAAAAGCGGTTCTTTCACTACTTGTACGTGAAAGTTTGCAGACACGACGTCGATGCACGTTCCCCTAATGGTCATCTTGTGATCGGGGTAATCGAAGAAGATGCACCTGAGTCCGTACCTGCTCGTCAGGTATTGCATCAACCAACGTTTGTTTGGGTCCGAGACCTCAACCGTGAGGTCGCTGACGAGCAGGAACGCCTCGACCTGTCGTATGTGCGCATGTCCTGGTTTATGAACTTTTTGGCGTGTTTGATTAGAAGATTGGGCGCCCGGTACAGCTTCTCATGCGCCGTGGCAACACTGCCTCGCCGGTTCAGCCTTCCGCGCTCGTGCATCGGGACCTTGTCGGTGCCACCGCGAAGCTTCACGGCACGCTTCTGCCTCGTTCACTCACACACCGGGGTTCCGTTTTCGAGCGCGAGCCACCGCCGCCGAAGACAAGTACCGCCCTCTAACGACCGCTTCAAGACCTAACGAGAGGTGGCTACATGCACTTACGACGGGACGCATGACCCATGCCTTCAGGAGCTTCTCCTCTAAAAACAATGTCAACGCCATATCGTTTGGCCACGTTTTATAAACTCTGTGCCACTCAGTGAGTAAACGGTTGTAACGTTGTAATTTTTGTTTCACACAACGTGCAGGTTTGCATATGTACTTGGGAGGTTCGAGGAGCCACCTCAGGAAACTTCCCGAAGGACGAGTCCATTTGAAGCAAACACTTATTAACAATAGATTGAGAGCACATAACTCCAGTAAATACGACCGATCTTAGCCCTCCGATAAATTTGCAAAGTAATGTACACGCTATACCTCAGTAACTAATCATAAAGTCCTACCACTTGTTCCCTGCACAGAGTTGGTCGTGGAGAGTGCGAAGGAGCGGGGTCTCACTCATGCTGTTGAGTGAGAGTCTGGCACGAAGCACGGGGGTTGATGCTGTCGTCCCAATCGTTGGCGTTGGCGTTGGGTAGCTACAGAAGCCGTAGGAGAAGCAGCCTCCTTAGGCTTCCGGCGGATGCTGAACCAGCAGACGCGGCATATGACGCCCTGACCCGAGGTACAGTTCCGGTCGGACAGCCTCGCCTGAGCTTGAGCCCGAAGTTCGACTGTTCAGGCCTGTCCACGAGCACGGGAACGTCAGCGCAGCCAGATAGCCCTGGAGCCCCTCAGGTCACCGGACAATGGAGGTAGCAGCCTTAGCTCGGGTCCGAAAACCGACCACCATGATGCGTGGCTCGTCTTTCTGATGCTCATGCTGATGACCTCAGATGAGGGGCGCTCACCCACAGAGGGGAATGGGCCAAGAACCGGGCGGCAGGAAGGATAGAAGGAAGTGCTTGGAAACTGTGGCAGCCACCCAAGCTAGAGATTGCCCAAGAACCGGGTAGTTCTGACGAAAAGGGGGCTAGAGGCTCCTCGGACTGGTGTGCGGACGCACACCCATCGCGCTCCGCTGCGAATGCCAATTCAGACCTGTCAACGGCCCTGAATCTTCATGAGCTGCACGGACCCTCTTCCGTTAAGTTCACCTGAGCATTTCGACACCTGGTTCACCAAGGTGGGCTCGTTTTTTCTCATTTTAGAGGCCTTTTGCTGCACTGGCGGGCTAAGCCTAAGCGAGATTAGGCCAGCCTCCCCGCCTATGGCGCTCGTACGCCAGCTGCGAAATGCCGCAGCAGATCGCCATGGAGGGGACGACGTCACCACTGAGGAATTACAAAGCAACGGATGGTTCTCATTTCTAAAATGACGACAACAATCGTGTGCGAAGTCACATGCAGCCCGCCAGTCGGGAACGCAACGAGGCGCGACAGCGACGCCTAACGCTACTCTACGACGCGTCGCAGCGGCGAGCCGACTGCTGGTGATGCCACGCAGTCACAATCGAGTCATCGTGCGACCGGGAGGTGGCTTCAACGTGCAAGCCTGCAGCCCGCACAGGATTCTCGCCGCACTAACCGTGGCAGCTCAGCTAGTTCCGTCGGTAACAGAGGAGGACATTATTTGTCCCAACTCGATGAAAAAAAATTGCCCGCAGCTTCCCTCGGGGGAACACTGAGGAGGATGCGGAGCATATAATTGGTTAACGGGGTGTTAAAGTGCGACTTACTTGGGTGGATGGCTAAATTGGTTAACGTGGTTGTGAAATGGGGTGTTAAATTGCGACTTACTTGGGTCGATGGCTAAATTGGTTAACGTGGTTGTAGGAGGGGGTGTTAAATGAGTGAACACGTACACACGTATGCGAAAGGGCGGCGCTGGTCGAAGGGACGTCGATCATTGTGTTTCTGGATTCGTTGGAATTCATTTCACCGTGACCTTGGACGTCGACGCGCCGTACAAACCAACCGACGAGCGGCAACTGAGCGAGCGAGCGCCGACCTTGAGTATATATACAGCGCGACGGCGCATGTACTGTCAGCTGTCGAATGTTCTCGAAGGAGAAGCGCGCGCGCGGCACAGATGGCGACGGCGCGACGGCGCATGCGCTGTCAGCTGTCGAATGTTTTCGAAGGAGAAGCGCGCGCGGCACAGATGGTGGGCGACGGCGCGACGGCGCATGCGCGCGCGTCAGCTGTCGAATGTTGGAGAAGCGGTGCGGACGGCGCGGACGGCGCACTACAAGGCGCGAGTATAAGATGCTTCCGCATCTAAAACATTTTTGTTGTCAGTAGGCCCAGCGCTACTAATTCAGCAGCGTACAATCGGGTAACCGAGATCATCCTCACCGATGAGAGACATCCGGTCACGGCCTACCTATCACCTGCCGGTATCAAGAGCCGAGGCGTGATTCGCGGCGTCGACACTGACTTCGACGACGCCGCACTCAACCGCATGCTAATACAACCGCGCAACTCAAGTCTACTGGGAGCGCGTCGCATCGAGAACACTGAAACTCTGATTCAGATCTTCAACGGGCTCAAAGTGCACAACTACGTCTACTGCGGCCAGGTCATCTACCGCTGATCGTTGTACAAACGCCAAATAGACACCTGCCGCACCTGCGGCCAAGTGGGCCATCGCCAAGACGTGTGCCCTACTTCTTCAACCAAGGTATGCGACCACTGCGGGCACTTATCAACGGACAACCCACACGTGTGCAAACAAACAGTGTGTTCTTTATGTGGCGAAGCACACCGCACGGGTGACTGCGAATGCCGACATCGCTACCAGCTGCCTTACCTGGTGCGCCGTTGTCGTCAGCGTCGTCACGGACGAAAGCAAGCCCAGCAGCAAACACCCACCCCAGCACCCAGCCCGGTTCTTGCCATGACCACCGAACCCCAAGGACCTCCTCTAGGCCATCGAAATCCTACTTCCACTGACCAGCCTACCTGGGCCGACAAGGTGGCATGCAAAGGTTTGGCCCGCGCAGTGCAGCGTCAGGGACACTCTCCACAGTAATCTGACCTAGAACTAGCTCAGTTAAAACGCATGTATGCGGAGCAGGCTGAAGAAATTCAATCGCTTAAAGAAGCGCTAGAAAATCAACAGTCCCCCGAATCGCGTGAGGGTAGCGTTATCAGCAGCCCCGTCTCGATACGCGGCGCTAAGAAACGGCTAGGCCCGACACTCCAGGCCGAAGAGCAATCCGAATTTCAACGGTTTACAGCCAATATATACGCGATACTAGATCAGTACCGCGCAGAGACCACGGCCGAGTATAGCGCTTTCCACGCTAAACTAGAGAGCATGCAGAAACGACTTATCGAGTTGGCTGCATGGCCCGCACAAATGGACGCATAGACTAAGGTGTTCGAGGAGGACCTGGCACACAGTAAGCGCGCTGCGCTAATACGTAGACCTTAAAATGGCGCCGTCACAATCATTCACAATTTGACAATGGACCACAAGTACCCTCCGTACGCGGAGAGAAACGTTACAACAATTCATTGGCTCTATGACTCAACGACCGGCCGTCATTCTCGTGCAGAAAACGCATATCGACCAGACCTCAAAATAGAGCATCCGATGATAGAGATCATCCCCAACGCTCACAATAAGCAATCGGTATTTATCCTTAACGTGTACACTTCACCTTCACACAGCACAGAAACATTCACCACACTACTAACTAAAGCGATGCAGATAGCAGGCAACCATCCCCTCATCATCGCGGGGGGAACTTCAACGCCCCCCATGTAGATTGGGGTTACAATCGCACAACACAGAAAGCACGCCACTTACAAACACACATCACTGAACACAATCTCGTGTTACTTAACGACCTCTCTACCACCACACACATAGGTAACTCAGTGTGACGGGACTCATCCCCTGGCCTGACCCTACTGCGCAACGTATTGAATCCTACATGGGTTAATCTGCATGCTAACCTCGGCAGCGACCACTTTCTCTCTAGCACAACAGTCAATATAGGCAGCCTCCAGCCCAGACTTCAAAGTAGTAGGCTGGGACTTATTTACGAAAATACGCAAACAAGACACCAACCATTACCCTTCACTCTCTGAACACTTTGCGCGACTACAGCAGGACGTAAAACAAGCTAGCAAAAATATTTCTACAACACGCAATGTAGACCACATGGACAGCCACTTCACACATCTCCTGAAGGCTCACAAAAGTCGTCAAGAAAGATTGAGAATCCACAAACTCAATCGTTAAAACAAAAAAGAATTGCATTGCTCAACCAACAAATCAAAGAGTACAGTCAGACACTAGCACGCAAACAGTTGAATGAGGTGCGTAATTCGCTCGACGCACGCATGAGAAGGGGTCTAAACTGGGACCTTCTCAGGCATCTGCTCGGTGACAAGTCCACCAAGTCAGAGCAACGACTAACCCTAGATAGACTGTTACACAAAGCGCGAGGACAGCAACTTACCGATGCGCAGATTTTAGTTGCTACAACAGCCCGGTATATATGCACAGAACCTACCTCACATGAAGACTATCCACCTTACGCGGAGTCCACGCATGACCCATTTGAGCAGGCTATAACTAGCGCTGAAATACGCGCGGTAATATCAGAGCTCAATACTAAGTCAGCCCCGGGTCCTGACGGAGTCACCAACAAGCTACTCCGCAACCTCGCTGACCATGACATTAAATCACTAGCCACACACATGAATGAGGTTTGGGAGCAAGGGAGCGTCCCACCAGAATGGACAGCCGCGACCGTCTTACTCATTCCCAAGCCGAAGAGACCCCTGGAACTCGACTCTCTACGACCCATCTTCCTCACATCCTGTGTGGGTAAGGTCATGGAGCACGTCATTCTCCGTCGAGTCACAAAATATTCAGAGCGAAAACACCTCTTCCCATTCAATCAAGTAGGGTTCAGGCCGGCTATGGCCACGCAGAACGTACTTCTCATGCTGCAGAAGACGTTACTTAGAGTAAGGAGCAAAGACCTCAAAGCAATCCTAGCTCTTGACTTAGAGAAAACTTTCGATACCATAAGCCACGCTCATATACTACACGAGATTCCGGAGGCAGGCTTAGGCCGCCGCTCCTATGAATACGTGCGCTCTTTCCTAAGAGCCAGAACGGCCACACTCAATGTTGGGGATCTCAACTCACACACCTACAACCTAGGCCCGCGCGGCACCCCACAAGGGTCGGTGCTCTCACCGTTTCTTTTCAATTTAGCCCTCAGACAACTTTCGCAAAAGCTGAAACACATCGAAGGCGTAGAACACGTGCTCTACACCTACGATATTACTATTTGGCGCACTGGAAGGAGCGATGGACACATCGAAGCGAGCCTTCCAGGAAGCAGTCGCTGCAGTACAAACATTTTTAAAGGCCACGGGCCTCAGACTATCGGAATCTAAGTCCGTGTTGTTGCTTCTGCCACCGCAGTACGGCCGCAACAACGGCGAACCGACCATACACCTCTCCACAATGGATGGCTAGGTTATCCCGATAGTGTCGTCGGTTCAAATTCTGGGCGTTACCCTGCAGGAGAATGGCAAAAACGACTTAACCATCACACATCTCACCAAAAAAGCTGAGGCAGTCATTCACCTCGCCCGAGGCGTCACTAATAGACACGCAGGACTCATAGAAGAGAGCTTACTACGCACCTTTCATGCGTTCTTTATGTGCCACGTTCATTACGTAGCCTAAGCTCACCCGTGGAGCAAAGGCGATGGAACTGAAGTAGACAACCTCATCCGGGAATGCACGAAACGAGTACTTGGTCTACCCATGTCCACAAGCACGGAGCGCCTGCTAGCTCTTGGGGTACATAACACGTTCCAAGAAATCATAGAAGCACAAAAATTGTCCCAACTCATACGCCTGTCTTCAACAGCTGCGGGTCAGGAACTCCTTTCATACATAAGTCTTCCTATCCCAGCTCAAGTCAACGAACCAGAACCGTTACCAAAACACCTTCACGCTAAAATCGCAGAGCTACCCTTCCCCAGGAACATGCACCCGGTGCACAATCAGCCTCGAAGAAGGGCACGAGCTCAAGCCTTATGAAAAGCGGCCAACCTACACGCGACAGACGTGGTTTTCGTAGACGCTACTAAATACGTGGAGAAACCCTACTTTGCAGCTGCGGCGGTCACTCCAGACGGGACAGCTCTTAATGCTCTTACCGTAAAAACACAAAAAGCCTGCGAGGCTGAACAAGTGGCCTTTGCCCTTCCTCTAGCCCTTTCTCAGCGCGACACAATGTTTACCGGCACCAAACCCGCTGCACTGGCATACCGCCGTGGTACACTTTGCCAGGCGGCATTAAGAATTCTAGCATCTGTTTAAATAAATGTACACAGGCACATCCACTGGTTCCCGGGTCATGAAGGGATCAACGTTCAACCAGAGGTCCCCAACGGTAATGAGCTGGCCCATAACTTCGCGCGTGATCTTACGTGCCGCGCGGGGTCGCGGTCCGGCTCACTGGCCTGGGACACCAACACGCACCGGGAGCCACTCCTATCATATCACGAAATTTGTTCGCACTATAGATTATTTAGAAAGACATTCCCCTCACCTCACTCAACACTAAATAAAGCACAACAATTAACGCTTCGGCTGCTGCAAACGCACAGTTACCCCAGCCCCTATATCTGCAGCAAATGCCTCCCGATGTAAGGCCAGAATGCACCGAATGCCAAAAACCAAGGTGCGATTTAAGTCACATGCTGTGGCAGTGTGCCGCGCTACACGCTAGCTTCGGGTCCCCTGCCACCGAGGACGACTGGATCAACCACTTCAGGAGCCCTGACAGGGCCCTTCAACACCAGGCCGCCCAAAAGGCCCAAAAGGTGGCTGGCGAGCTCCGACTCCCAGTCCCCACATGGGCGGAGTCACCGGGCTAGCCCCCGTAAGGGGTGCGCAGTCCCCTTCAGGACCTTTAATAAAGTTTATTCTCTCTCTCTCTCTCTCTGACGAAATACTGTTAATTTGTTAGCTCACTGTTTCTAAATTGTTGGAAAAGGGCAAAGAATAAATGAGAAATATACAAGCAGATGGTTTCACCAACAACAATAAGTATATGAACGAATAAAGCGATTTAAAAAGGTAATTTAGGAGTAATTATTGGTTCTATAGTCTGAATCTTTTTGAAGCTTTATTAAACTCCTGCAAGGCATCGGCAACTTTCCCGTCAGTGTACTTCAGGGATAAAGCACAAAGCCCCCAATGAAAGGCGGCAGGATACTCGTGGCCACCACTTCGACTCTTCTTTCTTGTTCTTTTTTTCGCGCGTGTTTTAAGTCATCACTGCGTCGAACTGGCGCTTCAGCCATTTATCGTTTGTTGGTTCACGCCCGTGCCAGCTTCTTTTCCGTTGCTGAGTTCCAACTTGGTTCACTGCGAGCACTTTCCATTCCACTCACTCCAACCGCCTTGAATTCCACGCGCTTTATCACTACGGTATGCCAGTATAGGGTTTTGCTCTAACGTTCCATTCATCATTCTCAGCCCGTGTAATAATTTATTTGTTTTAAGACACCTGCACATTTTGTTTCGCACGCTTGGGCAATGATGTGTTACGGGTAACCCACTTGCTTAAGTCAACGAGTTGTTCTTTAAGGCTTATTTGCAACCTGCCAAGAATTCTGTATTGCACAACGAATACATGAAAAGGCTATTCCCCACTTTATTATTTTAGATATATTTGATGAGGAGTTAAGAAAGGTCTACAGGGAACGAGGATGGTAGTGGCAACACACATGAGTACGTAAACATTCTAGCTGCAGGTCTAGGAATTGAAGAACTCCTTCCTTCATAATCTCATTCGTGAAGTTTAGACCAATGCCATTCTCGCGAAACACTTTGAAGATATTAACTGACTCTCTACAGGTATAGGCCCGGCCACCTAAACCTGCTGGTTTCTTATAATAAAGTTCATTCCTCCTCCTCTACAATAATCACCTGCATTGAAAAGCACTAAATAATTGTCGACATACCGGAAAATATGCCTGACGTTTCCTATCTAACTGTCTGCCAGCTTTCTACCCACGAAGTACAGAAAACTTTTACTAAGGTTTAAAAACGTGACAATACGATATGGCGTTGGCGTTGTTTTTCGTCTCCACACAAGGTTGTGTATATGTGCGCAAAAGTGCAGAAAAAGCATTGATAAGCAGAGCAAAAGCAATGAAAATGTTACTGGCAACTGTGGCTTAAACCACACCTTCCATTATACAGAATAAATAAAGTCCATTGTATATCGGCTTCTCTTATCATGCAATAGCACTTACTTTGATCAAAGTGGAACTTGCATCAACGTTCGCCTGTGGGAACGCGAACCCTCATTGGGGAGTTTTAGAATAGCGCCCCGCGAACCCTTGCGGTACGGTCGCTGCCATTGCGCATGCGTCGTAACGCGAGTCGGCGTTCACGTTCGCGGACCGCACGCAGCAAATCCAAAATTTCGTGCGGTGATGGCAGCCCACATGTGGCCCGCAAGCGCTGGTTTCGAAGCTACGGGCTGTGTTGGCGGCCCGCATGTGGCCTTCGAGCGCTGTTTGCGAGGCTACGGTGTCGCTGCGATCGTGCGTTGCGGTTCGCAGCAGGGGCAAACGCTATTATAAAGCTTTTATGGTGCCTGCTTCGCCCGCAACGCCCGCAGCGCTTGCAAACAGTATTCTAAAACTCCCTATTATCAAAGTGAAAACCGTACTCCTTCGCCGCTCATTGTCGCGAATGCGACTGCGTACCCTTATTCAACGAAACGATGATACGGTCGCAGCATAGAAATCAGTTAGCAAGAGAAGTGATATAAGCATTCCACATCCGAAGAAAAAATGATAAGTGGGTCAGCATGCCGTCAATTGCGCTGAGAATTTAGCTATCTTTCTAGACCCTGCACAAGATGATATCAATGTTCTGATGTTTTCTCTTGCTTGCGGCGTGTTTAGTTTATTTGCTGTTTGGTGTTTTTGAACTTCTTTTAGAGGCACTTCACCTTAATATTATATCTTCTTCTTTCCAAAATAAATGTTAGTTGCGAGTCAGCGCTTGTCTGTATTCTGTTTTCTTTTTCCTCGTCTCTCGTGCGCTGTTCAATCAAGATGAACCCGTACAAACTCGCTCAAGCTTCCATTCTTATGTTGTCCACGTTTAATCGTTTTTTTTAGTTCAGCAATACTATATGTCAAGACTGCTGCTCATACTTAGTGCGACAAAATTCTCCTAATAGATATCTGCGTGAATTATGCTTCATAGAATATCACGACAATGTAAGCTAATCAAATTCATAAAACTAACACTTTTTTACGATGCATTTTGATATACATACAAGCAAGACGAACCGAGTAAATGTACTCAACTGGCAATACTTCGCATTCGTAAAAATATCCAGACTTGAGTTTTTCTGAAGTAAGATTTCCTAGAGACCAAATGGTTCGTTCTTGACATAATTTTAACTTAGAAATATTTTTCTTTGACGTTTTACCCCAAAGTACGTGGTAGTACTTTGTTGTGAAAACAAATAGTGAGTTATACACAGTACGTTTCACAATGGTGGCCAAAACATGTCGGTCTATATGTAATAATCCAGTTATTTTGTTTAACTCTCACAAAGACAAACAGCTTTCTTTGTTCCAAAGCAATGTTTCGGGAAATATAAGTTCAAGTGTTATTAGTTCGTTTGAAACTTTAATTTTTATTGTTTAAATACAGCCTTCTTGTCATAATTAGGTCATTATGCTTTGGGAAAACACAATCATGTGTGTTTTAGCATTACTTGATTAATATATTCTATCACACGAATGTTTTATATTCTGGAGTATAGTGTTCGCACAATTTGTGAGTGTGTCCGAATTGGTGCCCCTAAACAAAATCACAGTGCCATTTGCATATTCAGTCGACTCAATATTTTTAGTGCTAAAAAAACGTCATTCATGTAAACAATGAAAAAACAGTGGCACTACAATGCTCCCTTGTGATACGCCATGCAGAATAGGTCTTACTTTTGAGTTTGAATGGTTGTGGCTAACATACTCAGGCCGATTTCGGAGATACGAAGAAAACAACTCGTTTGCGTGACCGCGTATTCTATGTTCTTCAAGTTTATCTAAAGAAAACGTGATGTGATCAACGGTTTCAAATGCTTTTGAGAGATCTAAAAATTTACCCAAGACATGTTCCTTCGCATCAAGACATGTTCCTTCGCTCTGTCGTTAGGTTCGGAACTTGAATATTTCTGTTATTTTTAAGCACAATTTCATAATAGCAATACCAGCCGAAACTATAACATTTTAGAATCTGTCACTGTATTTATTAGTGTTTTCAATTGTACTAGTATCTAATGCCATGTTAAGGCCACTTGTCGGTATTTTTGAGGATCCCTTCCCCACCTGTTCGTCCTGCGACAAACTCTGCTCTCTTTTCCTCTCTAACGAAGGGATAACAATGGGTCAGTGAACGAACGCTTTTGTCGCATAACCACAGTGGGTATGCGCCAAAAATTCAGAAGAAGAACGAGAATAAGACGCGTCAGGTGCTTGCAATGGCAGCTAAATTCAAGCCGGTGACGCACGTGATCTTTGACCTAGACGGCGTGGTCTTGGGTGAGTCCAGACACGTAATAACAATGTAATTTTGTACGATCTTTCAAAACCACCCCTTCAGCTTTTTGCCGGGAGGATGGGAGGTGTACCACTGAAGGAACACCGGTGCACTGTTTCTTGGTAACTACATATTTACTAATAACAGTAACGAACGTATGTGCGTAGCGACCAGACCGACTCTCGCGCACGCACTAAGCTCAGTTACATTTGGGTGCACGTTAAAGAACGCCAGCTGGTCGAAATTGCCGGATCCCTCTACTACAGTGTCTCTCATAATCCTATGGTGGATTCGGGACGTTAAACCCCACATATCTATCATTAAGCTAAACTGAGTACCATCACGGCTACGTCACGCCCAGTATTTGTTGGTCTTTTTGCTATTTTCTGATACTAGGCATACGCCGGCAGTTTTCCCACGACATGCTAAACAGAGCAGCTGTGAGTGCATCCCGCCGGTCTAGAGGCACATGTGAAGGCTGATGCGGATGGCTGAAGACTGTTGAATTTTAATGGTTGATACAGATCATCCTCGTCTGCTCTGACTAAAGCAATCACATTTCAATGGCATATTGGGAGCGGGAATTATCTGCTGCAATGGTGGGTCGATGACCAGTGCAGATTACCGATTGCTCCGTGAAGCGAAAGTTCCTGCTCTACCGGAATCGGCGGAATTGATAGGAAGTTTGCTTGACATATTCTATGCGCCCGCATTTCATCCCGTCCCGGCCATATGCTCACAGTCACGGCTGGGCCGCCATGAATGACTAGAAAAACACGTTGCGCCCTCTACCCCCTCCCAGCTATATTTCCGAGTATCACGAGTTACAATCACAGATATGCAGAGAGAAATAACACTGGAAACTCTAGGCACTCAGTTCAAGATACAGCCGAGCGCGCATGATTTATCGGTGGGATTCAATACAACTGTGCAACAGCAGATTCGAAGGATAGCTAGCCATTTTCACTAATAAAGTCTGTGATATTAGCCTGCATTTCGTACATAGCAAACGCTACTATGAAAAAAATTTGGCTGATCCCACCTACTGCAGGAATCGATGGTATGCGAAGCAATAATGAGGAAGGTTCCTTTGTCGCTTTAAAATGGGCACAAAGTTACGAGGCGGACGCAAACTATGCAGTACATGTCTTCCATGCCATGATTATCATATTTGAAGGGTCATTACCTTCGCCGCTTATTCACGTCACGTGATACCAAATTCGGTACACATGGAATTAGCGAAACGGTCGCGAGCGCCCTATGAGCACAGCATGTAGTCATGTTTTGCATGACACGCATATCGAGAATAAAATTCCTGGACGTGTCATTTACCTCTATCTTCTATTGACATCAAGGTACCTAATTTCGTATATATGGAGCTAGCGAAACGGCCGTGAGCACGCTATCAGCATAGTATGTTGCCATGTTTCACATGACAGCATATAATGATTATCATGTTTAGATGGGTAATTTGCCTTCGTCGTCCATTCGCGTCACGTAGCAAGTGAAACGGCCACGAGAGCATCACGAACGTGGCATGTAATCATGTTCTCACATGACACGCATCTCATGATTATCATGTTTTCACCAGTCACGTACCTTCGCCATCCATTCACGACCCGTAATACAAAATTTGGTATGGGAAGCTAGCTAAACGACTGCGAGCGCACCATAAGCGTGGCGCGTAGTCATGGCTTACATGCATGTCATAATTTTCACGGTATGCTTTGTCACTTATGTTCGCCATGCAGTCATGTCATACCATACCAGTTTTGCAGAATGCAATGCGAACGAAACCACCGTAAGTGGAGCAAGGCCATGAAATGTATATCATGACATACACATCATAATTTTGATGTTATTGCTAGTCTATTATGCTCGTCATAGAGTCGTGTTATGTGAGCCTAATTTTGGCGTACATAGCATTATTAAAACGGCCAAGAGAGCTAAAAGTCGTAGTCGGATAGATAGATATAGATAGATAGATAGATAGATAGATAGATAGACAGACAGACAGATAGATAGATAGATAGATAGATAGATAGATAGATACGCTCAAAGTCGCTGAAGTTCGCTAAGAAATGCTTCGCATTTAAAATATGATTATTTCAGCCTCTTTCATTAAAGGTACGGTTCAGTGGTGGTTGTATCATGCTAATGAAAGGATAAGGCAATGGGAGAGTGCACAACATGAACTAACAACGTTTAAATGCATGTGCCGTATTCATAATCGGTAGTTGTATACGGCGTATGTGCGAGCCATTCCGGCTGTAGGTGAAGAGCACGCGCCCGATACAGCGCTGAACGGAGGTGGCACTTCCTCAAGCACCCTTTCGTTACACAGAAAACCATGCTCAACTCCGTTCGGGGAGCCACCATCTCTATTCTATTAAAAATTTATCTTATGGGGAAGGTATTATTATTATTATAATTATTATTATAATTATTATTATTATTGTTGTTATTATTATTATTATTATTATTATTATTATTATTATTATTATTATTATTATTATTATTATTATTATTATTATTATTATTATTATTATTATTATTATTATAAATACCGCTCGATTGGAGTTTTTAATATGCAGCTAAATCTCAGTGCACCAGTCTTCAATTCATGGACAGGCGGAAGTATACACGCGGCAGCGACAAACCTTTGACCTGTGGTGCGTCTACCGTTACGATTCGGAACGCATGCCGGGCATACACCTAATTTGAGCAGAATTTTACTAGAAGGTCACTGCCCTGCTGACGCTTGGTTCTGAGTTGCACATACTTATGGTGTCACTGCCAATGTCTGAACCCATTTTTTGAGCCAGATGCTCAAGTTCCGCGCTTGAACGTGAGACTTATCGGCGCTATGTCGCCTGCTGCTGATGTACACGATCCATCAATATGCGCGCACATAATATCTACACAGGCACATTGAGCAAAGTATACGAGCGTAGCCGCGCATTAGCTTGCGTGCCTCCGAGTACCTCCGGGTGCAACGAACGAAGGAACAAAACAAATATTGCAGAGACATCGTACAAGGAAAATGCTTATACTGCAGCTTTTGCTCCCTGAATGGCCTGCACCATAGAGCTTCCTATTAGTACTCTGATGGGAACTATGGCGCTAGCGTCTCTTAGAGGTGCAACGCATGACGTTTCAGAGAGCATGTGAATGATGGGTAGTCAACAAATTTGTCTAAGCTTCCATTTGTCGGCTCCTCTTGGCTTCGAGTGCCCACATCCGCTTTGTCGCAAAATGAAGTTCAGAAAATGTTCAGCAGTCCCACTTCGCAACCAGTCACTCGATTTGAATACCCTTTTAGGGTTAAATCAACTCTTGCAGTTCAAAACAATCAATTCTTTCATCAAGAAGCAACAAAAGGACACAACGATAAACACAGCCGCAAGTGTGTTTGGAGCCCGCAAGCACAATGTATAAATCAATTCGTGCAGTACCCATTGTTCCCATGGCATTCTCGTCGCAGTGCCAGAGTTTCCTCTAGTTAATTTTTAAGGAAACTTTATGGCCTACACAACCACTTCACACAGCGAGAAGCAGACAACGTGAAGCATATGTTGGTAACAGCGTCGTTCAGTAATGCCAGATTGTGCGCGAAAATAAAGAAATGAAAATCTGAAGTTAGCAAAAGAAAAGAAAAGCCAGGGCTGTTTCAACGGCACTGCCTCGCCAATGCAAATGTGCCTACAGTACATGCGAAGGCAAGAGAATGCAGGCCGACGATAACGAGCGCCGACTTCCAACGTAAGGTTGATTCTGAGATTGAATTATATATAACCCAGTATTAAATCACATCTTCTCCCGAAACAGAACATGATCAAGCACATAAAATAAAACAACCAAAGCATAGACAGCTTCTCAAGATCAGATCTATATTAGGAAACCTAACTAAAGTGCCGCTTTATATTTAAAGCCAGATTTATTATTTTTACCTTTTGACAGAAAGGCTTTTTGTAACAGGCGTCAATATGTTCAACGGCATAAGTTAAAGCGGTCCTGCAACACTTTTTGAGCAAGGTCAGAAAACGCTGCCTTTCAGTAGTAGATGCTTTCGAGAGCATGCGAGCCAAATAATATAGCGGAGCATCCGGCCTGGAATTCATAATAAGTTATCAAAGTCCGCTTCAAATTGCTTACTCTTTTGTCAACAAATGACGGAGGAAGCTAGAAAATCGTCCCACCGCGGTGGTCCTTGGCTAACGTACTGGGCTGCTGACCCGCCGGTCGTGAGATGGAATCCCGGCTGTGGTGGCTGCATTTCCGATAGAGGCGGAAATGTCGTAGGCCCATGTGCACAGATTTGAGTGCACGTTAAAGAACCCCAGGTGGCGAAATTTCCGGAGCCCTCCACTACGGCGTCTCTTGTATTGATATGGTGTGTTTGAGACGTTAAACCCCACAAATCAAATCAATCAAAGGTGAAAAATCACCAGTAAAACCCCACCTATCAGCCACTGGCTGATTCGAACGTGGTGCGCTTGGTCGTTGCAGGGATAGCCGTGAGAGGCCGCGGCTGGTGCACGTGTGTGCGTGCGATCACACTGAAAATCGGGGTATTCCAAAAAAAAAGAAAAAGTGCTCAAGGTAACGATAGTCATAGGTACCCGTGACTTATTTTCTTTCTCTGTGTCATCTCTGCCTGCTTAGCTTCTAGCGCTTTCATCGGAACGAGAGAGTGGAGAATGTGATTTCAACAAATTTTCGTAACTCTCCTCGGACTGCATGGATTCGTCAAATATTGTGAAGGTCTGTTAGTAAGGAAATAAGCTCTTTAGTGAACCCAATATTATACTTGTAGAGAAGTGTTTGAAGGCCCCTTTGAAAATTACGTCACCCAACCATACACAAGAAAAAATCTCAAATAGCAGCTGTGTCGCCTGCTCATTTTATTGTGCAGTGTTCAATTACAGAATATCAAATAAGGAAGCACGTGTTATTATTTTCATTCTATGAACTACGAGAAGTTGTAAATCTAATCTACAGTGTACATTAGTTTTGTGCGGTGGGTGTTTCATACCACTAAAGAAAGAGCAGCTGTTACGGCACTATACTCAAATTGTTAGCCACTGCTTTACATAACTACGATTCCCAAGGTACCTGGAATCTGTAGAATTTTCCAATTTAACAAGTCGTGCGGAATTTACTTCAACAAAGCAGCTTCAACCTCTCTTAGCCGACCTTTCTTCACAGAGTTCCCATCGCTAGTTTTCTGTTAACTTGCATTTGCCAGGAGGGAAGACGAAGAAGTTTGTTTTGAATAGGAGCTACTTCTGCTAACTCCGGCGTATTTCAGTTGTAAATTAAGTCTGTTGATCAATTTCCACTGCTACCTTGGAGGGGATGGAAGTAGACCACCCCGGGCGCCTGCCGGCACCAGCGGCGTCAGCGGCGACCGCCTCCAGGAAGCGAATGGGACAAGCGAGCGACAGCGACAGTGAAGATACTCATGCTTACTATCTCAGCAGTGAGGACTTCTCAGATGACGGTTTTCAACCTGTGCTGAGCCGCAAGGCGAAGAGAAGGAACATGAGGACATCCTCATCCTCAACTATTCAAACTGTAAGTGAAGCGCCAAAATTGAACACTTATACCATCCTGTTTCTGCCTGCACTTCCTACCGTCAGCATGAAACGCCTTAACAGACAGTCTGTGTCGAGGTCTCTGGAAACGCTCGTGCCAAATGAGATCACGGACATAAGAGTGAACGCCAGAAAGAATATACTGGCTGTTGACGTTTTGCACGCAAGTGCGTTGGGCGTTCTGCGCATTGTAACTGACTTGAACGGCAACCAGGTGCGCTCTCATGTTCCCTTGGGATGTGATGTAGTAACCGGCGTGATCTACGACATTGATGTCGCTATTTCCAATAAGGACTTACAACTTCTTGTCAAGTCAACAACTGATACTCCAATTGTTGATGTCACCCGGCTAGGCAAGTCTCGCTGTGTGAAGATTGCGTTTAAGAGCACATCACTCCCCTCTCATGTGAAGGTGGGGTACTTCAGGCATGCTGTGCGGCCTTTCATTCCGAAGCCTCTCCAGTGCCGTAAATGCATGAAACTTGGACATGTGAGCAGCGTCTGCGAGAATTCCGTGGTATGCCACCGCTGCGCCGAGCACCATGAAGAGGATAAGTGCGTCGCAACTGTTAAGAAATGCTCTAATTGCAATGGATCCCATGAAGCCACATCGAAGGACTGCCCGCGGATTCAGAAGGAAATTGCCATCTTGAAGGAGATGGTGCGCGATCACTCATCTCATCGAGAAGCCGCAGCTAAAGTCAGAAGGCGTCGTTCACGTCAACGTCGGTCTTCGAGGACGCCCGCTACCTCCTCGACACGTTTGCGTGATCCCTCATCAGTACCACCGCCTTTGCCTCCCAGACCACATGCTGTGGGAAAGGCTGTAAAGGACAAAGCCAGTGAGCATACCCTAACTGCGACAAAGTGGCCTGCACTTCAAGGGGAAGCAGCATCAAGCGAACCGAAGGAGCTTCATGACGGCCAGTCCGCGCTCCCGGTTCGAGATCTTTCCAACCAAGACAGGCAAGTGATTGCAATCGTGCCGGTTCGAGATCTTTCCAACCAAGACAGGCAAGTGGCTGCAATCGTGCAATCATTAATTGCCACGATTCGCACGCTACTGAGCAGCATACAATCTGCGTCTGCTAAGAGTGCACTGCAAATACTGGATGCACTGAATCCAGTTCTTGCTAATTTCGTATAAGCACAATGGCTCAACAAAATCTCATCTCCCGCACTAAAGTTAAAAGTGCGTCGATTTTTCAGTGGAATGCCAGAGGCATGAAGTCCCGTATCTCGGACTTTCGCCAATTTGTTCGGGCCAATCAATTCCCTATACTTGTCATATGTGAACCAGACGTATCAACGCCTTATAGATTGTCCGGTTATGAAGCTTTTTGTTTAGCCGCTTGCGAAGAACGAAGCAAAGTAATTGTTTACATTCGCACAGACTTGACTTATCTTTCGCACCCAATAAGTTCAAATGACGACAATCAGTACGTGTGTCTTCGTGTGAAGAAGAATGCAGTTTCGTTCACGCTTATTGGTGGATATATATCTCCGTCATCGCGATTTGACTGCGACAGATTAAAAGACATCCTAATGAGAACCGATGGGCCTTGGATCATCACCGGTGACTTCAATGCCCATCACATGCTTTGGGGGAGCACTATGATGAATGCCAGGGGCCGGAACCTTGTTACATTCGCTTCCGATTACGACCTTTCCATCATGAACGATGGTACCCCCACATATCTGCGGGGTCTCACGTATGGCAGTTGCCTTGACCTGACATTGGTGTCACGGTGCTTCTCTCATAAAGTTAAGTGGTTTTGCGATATTGAGACTCATGGGAGTGATCACATACCCACCTACGTGACGATCAATGGTATCATAAAAAAATTCTCTTCCGGTGTTGCAATTGGCACTGACTGGTCGATGTTTGCATCGCGTGTTGAGAACGCTTGCCAAGAAGGCCTCGCCTGCAGCCTGGAAAATACCATAGTGGAAGCTATGCAAGCGTTCAAATGCAAATTACCATTTTCGTCTAAAGTAACACAGTTTGACATCGAACTGGAAAAATTACGAGCTATACGAAGGCGTGCGGAACGACGATACAGACGCACAAGATCATTTTACGATCTGAGGGAAGCAAGGCGGCTCCAGAAAAAGATTCAACGACGCATTTACAAACTGGAGAGCGAACGCTGGAAAGCATTCTGCGAATCTCTAGACCCTCATAAACTGCTGTCACATATCTGGAGAACAGTTCGTGGTCTTCGCTCCTCTCCACAACAACGGCACCCTTTTAAAGCTTTGGCACTCCATTATGGAAAAAGAGAACTCGAGGTGGCTGAAGAATTTTGCACGAGAGTTGCCGGGAATAGTATGAACGAGAGCATCGACGCCGTGATCGTTCCTGAGACGCGATTACCAGAAATGGACACTCAGTTCACCATGGAAGAATTGGAAGGTGCGTTAGTCGCTTCTAAGCGCATGTCATCGCCAGGTCCTGATGGTATTACTTATAGTGCGTTGGGACACCTTGGACAAAAAGCTAGAAAAGAACTTTTAACATGCTTCAACAACTCCTGGCTCAGCGGCAGTGTTCCCCGAGAATGGAAAATAAGTCGATTAATACCACTTTTGAAATAGGGAAAATCACCATTGGACTTGACAGCGTATCGCCCTATTGCCCTCGCAAGCTGCCTCGGAAAAGTGATGGAAAGAATGGTTCTATTTCGTCTCGAGTGGTACTTGAAACGATACACCAAATACCCTTCTTGCATGGCAGGCTTTCGTCGGGGCCGCTCCTCCATTGACTGTGTCATTGATTTATCGACATTTGTTCAACAAGAAAAAAGTCGCAAGCGCATATCAGTGGCACTCTTTCTTGACGTGAAGGGTGCATATGATAATGTAGTTCACGATTCCATCCTCACTTCTCTCGCAGCAATGGGCATTGGTGGACGAATGTTTCAATGGATAAAAGACTATATAACTGGCAGGGGTTTCTTTGTGCAAACAGATGAGGGTAAAACTGCTGAACACTACACCTACTGCGGAGTACCTCAGGGAGGCGTTTTAAGCCCCACATTGTTCAATGTGGCCCTAATTGGTCTGGTGAAGGTTCTGCCAAAGTCGGTGTGCCTATCCTTATACGCCGATGATATTTGCCTCTGGAGTGCTGCAGTCACTCGCCCTCAGGTGCGTGCACGAATACAGCGGGCAGCAACCCTCACAACAGCCTACCTTCGGAAACAAGGCCTAAATATATCAACTGTGAAGTGCGCGTTGATGGCGTTTACACGCAAACCAATGACGCCATACCCTGTTTACATCAATGGGCAGAGTGTCAAATATGCACGGACGCATCGTTTCCTGGGCATAATTATCGACAGAAGTCTTTCGTGGAGCCCACATTGTACGTACTTGAAGAAGAGACTGCTATCTATTGTGCATATCATAAAATTCTTGTGCGGTAAAGCATGGGGAACTTCTGTGGCCTCCATGCTACAGCTGTACAGGGCCCTATTTCTGGGTCTATTGCGCTACAGCTTGCCGGTGCTGACTAACACTTGCAAATCGAATACTCATTCATTGGAGAGTTTGCAGGGTCAGGCACTGCGTATCTGCCTAGGACTGCCCCGATGCGCTTCTACTTATGCCACAATCATGCTTGCCAAAGACCATCCGGTCAGGACATATATAGTTGTGGATTGCCTCAGAGCGCACATTCGACATGCTAGCCGTGTCCCCGACCACCACTTGGCCCTTCTACCTTCCGGAAGTCCACGTGCTACGTTTTCAGACGTCATAGCCAAACACCTAAACAGCATTCCATCAGGATATACGCCAGCTGCGAAAACGGCATGCCCTTTGTGGTGCCTCGACCAGCCGCAAGTGCGTCTAGAAATTTCGGGAATCAAAAAGAAAAGCAGTCACTCCCGAGTAGCATTGAAGCAAGCAACACTGCTATTATTACATGAGTTGTACTTAGACCGAACGCAGATATACACTGATGGGTCCGTCTCATCCAGCAGCTCATCAGGTGCCGCTGTAATTCCGGCTGCAGAAATGACAATCAAGTTTAAGTTGTCGCATATGGCTACATCTACGGCATCAGAGCTTGCTGCTATAAGGGCTGCTTTACAATATCTCGTTCAAGAACGTCCAGGAAAATGGGTCATATTCTCTGATTCGAAGGCAGCGCTTCAGAGTTTGCAGTCTACCATGCGTAGGAGGAGCCATGACCAACTGGTAGAAGAAATAAGACATTGCCATCATGAAGCTCTAGCACGAGGTCATGACATTATATATCAATGGTTGCCTGGACATATCGGTATTACCGGAAATCAATTAGCCGATGATGCAGCCCGCTCAGCCCATGAAGAAACCCGTGTAGTCCCGATTCCTCTATCAAGGAATGATGCAGCAAGACAACTTTACCTGCTGGCTCGAGATCTCACACGCACGTTCTGGTCGTCTACCAGCTTCCAAAGGTGTCAATTTTATGAACTGGATCCTTCGCTCAAGCTAAAGCTACCATCACAACTTCCCCGCTCCGATGCGACACTGTTATGCCGCCTTTGGTTGGGTGTTGCATTCACAAAGGCGTACTCCTTTCGCATTGGTATGGCAGACACTCCTACATGTGACT
The DNA here is from genome assembly GCA_013436015.1 of Rhipicephalus annulatus. Taxonomy (NCBI): domain Eukaryota; kingdom Metazoa; phylum Arthropoda; class Arachnida; order Ixodida; family Ixodidae; genus Rhipicephalus; species Rhipicephalus annulatus. The sequence continues at coordinate 278,673 of WOVY01001005.1, read as the reverse complement.
ACTGCGGAGATGAAGAGACCATCGAACACGTCCTGTGCCGCTGCGCTTGCTACGACACACAGCGATGCCAGCTACGGCTGGATTTGAATCAACTTGACCCCGGACCATTTTGTGTGCAGAAGATACTAGGACCTTGGGCATCTGCCTCAGTTGCGCAGAAAGCAACTAAAGCACTGCTACTTTACCTTAAGTCAACAAACCTGAGCGACCGCCTGTAAACTGTGTGTGCTCCCCGAGTGTGCTCGTGATCGTGTGTACCTTCTCATCTTTCTGCAACCTCTTTTCTCCACTTTATCCCCTCCCCAGTGCAGGGTAGCAAACCGGATGTGCGTCTTGTTAACCTCCCTGCCTTTGCTTGCATCTTTATCTCTCTCTCTCTCTCTCTGCATTTGCCAGGAGTGACAGAGTCGAATTTCTATTGGAGCTCACTTGGGTGTCTTTTTACTCCGGTTAGCCCAAGGACTTACTTTCTTAACTAGAGAGCGAGAGGCATGATGTGCATTATATATATTTATTTTGTTATACATAGTACAGGGGCAATGTCTGTGATGAGGTTTCAGCATGTCTATTTGTGAGAACTCACAGTCAATACATATCGTAAAGTTCCAAACAAGGCCCCGTCGTGGTGGTCTAGTGGCTAAGGTTCTCGGCTGCTGACCCGCAGGTCGCCGGATCTAATCCCGGCTGCGGCGGCTGCATTTGCGATGGAGGCGGAAATGTTTTAGGCATGTGTGCTCAGACGTGGGTGCACGTTAAAGAACCCCAGGTCGTCGAAATCTCCAGAGCCCTCCACTACGGCGTTTCTCATAATCATATGGTGGTTTTGAGACGTAAAACCCACATATCAATCAATACAAGCAAGCGCACACTCCCATCATAAGCCCAACAGTACATAATTAGGGTGACAGATCATTCGACAAGATTTCAAAAGGGAGGCGGAGCTTGTTATGTCGGAGATCAAACAGCCAGATGGTAGTCGTAGCACCGGGAAGAGTAGAGAATCTACACTCGTGTTTTAATGAGGTGCTTTATTGAAGTAGCGCTCCTTAAATGCTTTTAATCGTCGTCCACGGGTGAAGAGAAACAGTGAAAATGGCGGTTATAAGGAAAGAGGGCGCTAGCGGGATCAGTGTGGCATATTTCAATTCTCCGAAAAAAAGGTAGGGCGCGCTTTCTCTGGTAGGACGCTTGTTGGGGATTTTACAGTAGATTTTTGTGCTAGGTTGCCAGAATGTGAAGTAAATTCTTTGGCAAATGGTTCCAGGTTGTCGTACTGAGCTCATGTCACCAGTGATTTCGACATGCATTAAACAATGTTGACACTGTATCAAAGAATAGAAAGGAAACAAAAGCAATGACAGTAGACTATAGCACATGTGCAATTATCATCGACTTTCTGTTGCGTACCTATCACTTGGGTTCCGCAGTAGATCAATTATCGATTGCTGCGCAGCTATAGTATGAGCACCACCTGCCCTAATCAACTGCCTGCCCTCACATGATGATGACATTATGTTGCCTCAAAGCACAAATAATACTATGCGACACAAAATGTACCTGAGTTGAACGTGTTCTCTACTTGTAGATTCCATGTTTCATTATTTGTGGGTTTCTTTTATATATGAGCACAGACACTGAGAAAATCCATGAGGAGGCAGTGCAGACGATCGCCAGCCGTTACGGCAAGAAGTACACGTGGGAACTTAAGGTGAAGCTGATGGGCACCACCGGGCCGGACTCTGCGCGAATGGTGATCGACGGCCTGAACTTGCCGACTCACCGTGGCTGACTACCTGGCAGACTTGGGCCGCATCTACGCCGAGAAGTACCCCAAGGTTGACCTCATGCCCGGTAGTGTAACATGCGTTCCGCGTGCTCATTTGGGCAAAAAACATTCTGACTTTCCTGATCAGTTGGCTGTGCCAATGACTCGCGACTTCTAGCCTACTGACATGTCAAAACAATAACATTACAGTATATGTAGTAGTAGTAGAATAATAATATAACAATGATAATATCATAGTTCCCGCGCCCAACCCCGAATAAAGTCAAGAGGCACACCAAAGGGGAAGGCTCCGGAAACGGCAAGCATCTGGCGTTTTTTTACGTGCCCCCACGTCACAAAATACACAGGCCTCCAGCATAACGCCTTCACAGGAATGGGACAGCTGTGGCCGCAAAATTAAAGAACAAAGAAAGAACTATCGAAGCAAAACATAGTGCACTGAGGCTAGCTGCAGAGAAGGCGCAATACGGGCGTTGAATTGATTGATAATGGGCTTGTTAGTTTAACACGCTCCAAACTCTCAAGAAGCACACTGGAGTGCGCTCAGGCGCGACACCTGCGGCGGAGTGCTTCGGAGCTTACCTTAACCGCGATTTTCGCTGACTGCCTCTGAGGGCCTGACAGCGCGGCGGCGGCGGTGTGGCCGTTTGGCGGCAGTAGCAACAAGTGGGAAAAAAAGCCGGAAGCGAGGCCAGGATTCCGGCCAACGAGGGGCTAGTTCGTTAAACGTCCACCACGTGCCGCATGAAGTTGAACCCTCCCCCTTGTTCCCTCTTTTCTCCTCCCACCACGACGCTGACGAGTTCCCTCCGGTAGTGGCCTCGCTCTTCAACCTGTTCTCGCCCGCCCCTCATAGCGGGAACCAAAGAATAGCGACCCGCTGTCAGTGCATTCTTACTCACGCCGTCTAAGAGCCGGCCTGTGTAGAGTACGCGAACAGGTTCCGGACCGGCCATGAACAATTTTTCAGACTGAGGACTTCTTTTTTTCCTTGCCTTGGTTGAATTCGAGTCCTCACAGTTTTGATATAGTCATAGATAATTAATATACAAAGAAGCTACGACCAACTGCATTACATTCTTTAGTTTTTTTTTCTCGTCGTAGGTACTCTATTGTAATCATAATATCAGGTTCAATACTTAATTTGTGGCCAAGCCATATTACTTTCCGACCCAAACTTTTTGTAAGGCAGAACAAAGTTTTTAATCTTGTTTTTTAGCTACTAGGCTATTGAAAAGCTTGCAAAAAATTAAGAAAGATGTTAGTAGAACAATTTTCACAGGAGAAGCATGTCCAGTATATTGGACACTGGGATTAATTTGTTGAACAAATAGGTACACACATTCTGCTATTCTCTTAGATAGAGCGCTGCTTTTGGCCCTGTTAGGTTAATAGTCTTATAAAACACAAGCGGGGTTTGTTTTGTCCCGAGAAAAAGTTGATCCTCTTCGCTGACCCTCTTCATGCTTCATGCTGTTGATAGATTCCCAGCATGCCCCAGTTTTATTTTTCTATGACTGGGCTGGAAGAGTGTGACGTCAAGCCACCTCTTGTTTTCCTTGTTTCCTTCTAAATTGAGCACGATGTGCACCAATTGCATCTTGGTGTGAGTGTACTGGACATAGGTAATTCTCGCATTGCCAACAAAGTTTTTATTAGAAAAACTACATTTTTAGCAACAATGTATCGAAAAGACATGACAGAACTCGTACAATATAAATGATTTCAATGGTGCAAAGATATGTCCTGAAATACTTTTGTATACTTGACCGCATCATGCGCACGCAGTTTCGCGTAGATTACGCAATTATTTCTAATGCCCGATAAATAGCTGGAGCTGAAGGGTGAACTACACCTAAAAACATCTTACTCGACTCTTACAGAAGCTACCAAAGTGGTTTTAGTTCTGACTGTAGCTCTGCTTACTTTTATTCATCTCTTTTACCGTCATGTTTTTGTCAGCGACAAAGTATATGTACCACCCTGCGGAAATCACCAAATGGTGATTGCAGTAACTCTAAATAGTTAGTAATAATAAATAATGTGTTCAATACATTAGTCATGGGGCAGGAAAGGAATGTGCTTGTTAACTACATAGTAAACGCTCCGAGATTGTACTGTTCGGTTATTCTTTGCGGAAGCTCTTTCGCTTTCTCATTTATTTGTAGCGCTTATTCTTAGCGTCAATGTGCGTAAGGAGCTACGTATAGTTCCATTGAGAAAAGAGCACCAGATGCTCGGGACGGACAGCACAGTTACAGTGTAAGCTGGAGGAGCGGCTTTTGTAGACCTTTTTGTAATTTAGTGTTAACATCTCATTTGCTCGCATCTCATTGCAGGTGTCTTATTTTATAAGGTACTCAGCATAGTTCCGTAAAATGTACTTCAAACAATGCCTGCTTCAAGGGACAGCGTGTCCCTGACTGTTTTTCCACTACTACCTGACAACATTTAATTAACGAGCTTCGCAACTTCAGATTATGCAGCATCGTGTCTTTAACAAAAGATTTGCTACACCTAGAACTATTGTGTCTTTAGGTTTTTGGCTCATTTCAATCGTATTGATATATTACAAATAGTAATAGATAAATTATTTATGTAACACTTCATATGGCGAGATTTCATTGCGACGTGTGAAAGGAAATTTCATAGCGTTATTGCGCACATTACAAGTGCTTTATGCAACAGATAGTCGAATGTGCAACGATCTCCGCATTGTTGATATATGTGATGAAGGCCTGTGCACCAATAAAAAAGCTATCGAATGGGGTCCTTGGCGTACGATGTTAGGGCTAACATGCTTACCTTAAAAGCAATTTTAAACCCACACTATTTATTTAGGTGCACATCTCAAGTACGTAGTGCTTCCTCTCGCCCCCGGATGCTGTCGGAATTCAGAGCTTGATTTTGCGATAGAAGAGTGAATGCACCATAATTATTGCCTATATTAGATTGGAAAATATTGATGATAATCCACCTTTTCACTCAATGGTCTCGCTGATGTATTTGTAAACATGGCAACGGCAGGAACATTAATCATGCTGTAGCCAAGAAAAAAAAGTGATGCAGAACATTTTTATTAGTCTATAAAACATGTATCAATGGATAATATTTCATTAGTTGCTAACGTGAGGTCATTACTGGCAGCAATATGCTTTGATGTTCCTTCCAGGAAGAAAGAAAACTGATGTTCACGTTTGGTGCCATCGTATACAGTGTCACAGCTTCAATCCTCCCGCAGTTTAGACAAGAGCGTAGGATGAAAATTGAGGTGAATTACACGCTTGGTACATGTAGCATTTTATTTTCAACGGCAGAGTGTTTAAGCTTCATTTCCAGTCTGGCCGACGGCCTCTCCGAACTCGCAACACATGTGTCAGCTAAGTAGAAACGAAGCCTTGATATATATATATATATATATATATATATATATATATATATATATATATATATACAACGAGCTGATAGACTGATGTAGCAAGAAGGGAAAAAGAAAACTAAGAAAGAGGTAAAGTAAATGAAAAGAATTGGGGTAGGCCACCAGCATCGTTGCTTCCACAGTCTTCTCGTGTGCGCCAATAAAATCTGCTTTTTTTCTTTAGCTCAGCAATAACGATATTTATATATTAATGCAATACAATTCGCATTTCTTCGCACAGTGCCAAAGCGCCCGAAGTGGTCTAGTTTGTAAATGTTACAAAGGGAAGTGACAATAAAATGAATCATGGAACTAGAATAGCATTCTAATGATAAGGCTGCCTTTTTTTTAACTGTTCACCGTATAGGTAGGTGAACACACTAAATGTTCATATTAAAATATTGATCACAGAGGGTACGGCTACATCCTTGGTGATGAGGTGTACGTGACGAACTACTGGAGCAACAGCTGAGTTTTAGTGCTGGAAAGCAACACAGTAACACAATATTTACTTACGGCATTTTTTAATTATGGTATAGAACAGCATAAATCAATCCTAACTTTTTTTTCTGTTAGCTTGCCTTTATAATACATCTCAGCAACCTGGTTTTACATTTATCAACGAAAAAGTTCACTCTTTACACTTTTGTGACGCCCCCTGGAGAAGTACAAACTGACAAAAATATTACCCAGCGTTGTGCATTCAGATAGCTCTTGTTTTCTTTCCGTTTTTTGCCTGCGTTTTTGTTATTATAAGCAGGCGTCACCACGGGTAGAAAACGATCACTGTACCGTGTAGAGGGACCCGTGAAAGACACACTACGTGACAACCTTCCCTCGCTGGTCACCACGCTGGCAGAAAATAGTTGAAGTCAGCCAAGCGCATTGTCATACCATATGTGCCGGGCGCCAGTGAAGAGCTCTCTGCGATTCTCGGAAAATCAGGGGTCTGTTACAAAGCAGTAACGAAGTCCTTGGGCCGGATGCCCCCAAGCGTGCCTTCCCGTCATCTCGGACATTCTGTGTGGCGGCGGGTTGTCACCTGCACCGGCTCTGTTTGTCTCGGCTGTGCGCTTTGCCTGCGGGGCAGTGGCTACGGGCGGGCCCCTCTGGAATGTGCGGAAGGCCGGTTGTGTGCTACAGGAGGGACTGCCGTGAATTTCTCCAGCGTGGTCGCTTCCGAGTCCCCGCGCGTGTGCCACGTGCATCTGCCACGTGTGTGAAGAGACACTTGTGTTGTGCTCTCCATGAGTGGTTGGTTCCCCGAAGAGACATTCCGCCTATATCTTCGAAACTGCACGGTGAGGCAGCGGGAGCAGCCCGCGGGAAGTAAACAGGAGAGTGTCGCGAGAAGAGTCGTCGTTCGGACGTTACTGTACAACATGTTGCAAATAAACGTCTTGTTAAGTTTTCCTTTACGCCTGTCCCTCTGCCTCAGCTCTCGAGAGTTCTGAACGTCCCCGTGGCCTGCGGAATGACGACCACCACCCAGCTCCATGCTACCTACTGGGTCCGCTGCGGCCACCGACGCGGCTCGTAACAACTGGATGGCAGCGGTGGGATTCTGCTCACGCCAAGCCGCAACAAGCTCGGGCCAGCATCGGGATCGTCTCCGCTGAGATCATGGCTGCAGGGTGCGGTGAGTGCTTGACTTTTCTTCACTGAGATTTTACCAGGCTTTATCTAGAGTTTTGTAGGAAAGGTGGTAAATTTGGATAACTACTCTACGTTGACCTGTGCATGGGAACGTATCGTCCTAGTAGTAGTGAAGTTAGCAGCACTTGTAGCAACCATGAATCTGAAGGCACTGAAAAAACCGCTTTTGCTAGAGTTAGATAAAAGTTTGGGTTTGGATGTGCGTGAACAAATGAGGAAGCCAGAGATTATCGAGGCTATTGAGAGCCTTAACGCAGACGACGACGAGCTCTCAGAGTGTCTAGAGCTGATAGACGAACATGAAAGGCGTAAAGCTGAAGAGCAAGAGAGAAATGAGAGGCTCATACGCGAAGCAGCAGAAAGGGATCTTGAGATGAAGCGCCTTGAAATCGAGCTGCTCAAGGCTCGAGGTAGTAGTGAAGGTAGCGAAGCGTCTAGCGGAGTAGAACGGAAGTCGTTCAGGATGAAAGACCTAATGCAACCTTACCGCTCCGGAGAGGACATGGGTTTGTTCTTGGTAAATTTCGAGCGCACATGCGAGAAGGCGCGTGTTACCAAAACGATGTGGCCGCAGGGCTTGCTTACCCTACTACCCTGTGAGGCTGCCGAGGTAATTGCCCGCTTGACAAAAGAGGAAGTAGATGATTGCGACCAATTTAAGTCGAGCCTGCTAAAGAAATATAGATTGTCAGCAGAAGCATTCAGGCAGAAGTTCCGGAACGCCGTAAAGCAGAAAGACGAGTCGTATGCTGATTTCGCATACAAGTTAATGTCTAATATGAAGGAGTGGCTCAAAGAGGCTAAGGCGTTCGAGAATAAAGAGGAAATCGTGGGGTGTTTCGGACTCGAGCAGTTTTACCGTCGTTTGCCCCAAGACGTTAGGCTCTGGGTGCAAGACAGGGAGGAGGTAACCACTGTGTCGATGGCCGCGGAGCTAGCGGAAGATTTTGTTTCGCGCCGTGCGCTTGATAGAAGAGAAATTCCCTAGCGGGAGGGCCAACTCAAAAAGGCAACTGGATGGAGCGGACATTCAGTCCAAGAGAATCGAGAGCGCAACACTGATCCCGAAAAGCAACGGGAGGTAAGTAATGAGACCACGGTTGAGGAAATGCACCAAAACTGTGCGTTTGAAAAGAGGCGACCACTTGTGTGCTATAAATGCCACAAGCCAGGTCACATTGCGGCCGTCTGCAAGAGTCCAAAAGTTGTTTGCTTCTCAGTCGACAGCGAGGGTGAAAACATGCGACTGCTGGAGCCATATATCAGAGAGCTGATAGTAATTGGAAAAGAGTGTCGCGTGCTGCGGGATTCGGCAGTGACAATGGACGTGGTCCATCCCTCGTATGTTGAAGCTGAACATTTCACAGGAGAGTGCGCTTGGATTAAACAAGCAGCGGAGCCATCAAACGTATGCTTTCCGATTGCTAAGGTATGCATCGAGGGCCCCTTTGGCGCATTGCACACAGTGGCTGCAGTATCTGCTTATTTGCCAAAGCAGTATGCATACTTGTTATCAAACAGATCCGATTGGTTACTAGGACAGAAGAACCTAGCGTACGGGGATGGGGTTGTGTGCGCGCTCACTCGCTCAAAGGCGCGAGAACTCGCAACTAGAGCCGCACCACTCGATGTTCCCTCGAGAATCACCGAGAAAGCCGGAGATGGAGAGCCCACGAACACGGTAGACACGATCACAACAAGCACTGACCAAGTGAGCGATGAAGGCGCGGATGAAAACGAGGAAGACCCTCTTGAATCTGGAAGTGTGTGTGAGGAAATGATTACTCCTGCATCTAGTAGCCTGCAGACTTTGCTGAGAGTGGATCGATCGTCCCTTATAGAGCAGCAAAGAGCAGACCCCACTCTTCAAAATATAAGGATTCAGACTAATGAGGGTATTTCAAAGAAAAACGTGATGTATCAGAACAGGGCCGGGATACTTTATCGTAAGTATCTAGATCGCAGACGGGTGCAGTTTGATCAGTTAGTGGTACCGTAACGTTACCGCTGTGATCTTTTACACTTAGCTCACGGTAGCTCATGGTCGGGTCACTTGGGGGTCAAAAAAACGAAGGATCGCCTGCTGCAGAAATACTATTGGCCGGGTTGTTTCCGGGAAATAGAGAATTTTGTCAGAACCTGCGACACCTGTCAGCGTGTAGGAAAACCAGGGGATAAGGTTCGTGCCCCAATGAAGCTCGTGCCAGTGATCACTGAGCCCTTTCGACGACTCGTGATCGACACAGTAGGGCCTCTTCCAACAACAACTTCCGGTTACCGTCATGTCTTAACAGTAATTTGTCCCGCGGCCAAGTTTCCGGAGGCAGTGCCTTTAAAGGAACTGAGCTCGGTAGAAGTGGTAAACGCGCTGTTGTCTATTTTCGCATGGGTTGGTTTTCCTGCTGAAATACAATCCGATCAAGGGACCGTTTTTACGAGTGCACTGACTACAACTTTCTTAGAGAAATGTGGAATCCGATTAATCCACAGCTCGGTGTATCACCCCCAGTCAAACCCAGTAGAAAAGTTACACTCGGTAATGAAACGCGTCCTCCGAGCACTCTGTTTCGAGCGCAAAGTCGACTGGGATATGTGCTTGCCAGCAACCATGTTTGCGCTCAGGACTGCACCTCATGAAGCCACTGGATTTACCCCGGCAGAATTGGTCTACGGTCGCTCTCTGCGATCCCCACTCCGTATTCTTCGGGAGTCATGGGAAGGGCGAGCGGAGGACCCTACGGTGGTTGAATATGTGCTAACTCTGCTAGAAAGGTTGCATAGAGCACAGGAGCTGGCAGGGGATGAGATGAGCAAGCCACAGGCTCGGGCCAAACGCTACTACGGCAGGTCGGCAAGATCACGCTGGTTTGAAGCTGGAGATCAAATAATGCGGCTGCAACCTTCACCAATGAATAAGCTAGATGTCCAATGGGAAGGTCCGGCGGAAGTCCTTCAAAGGCTGTCCGACACAAACTATCTGGTAAGGATGCCAGGTAGACGTAAGACGCAGCAGATCTACCACAGCTATCTGCTCAAACCGTATCGAGAGAGAGAGGTTGTCGTAAACATGGCGGTAAACGTGCCCGAAGAGCCACCACTAGATTTCCCCTTTTCGGGAGCGGAAAGAAAGGAGGATAACGCTGGTCAAACGCTCAAGGCCCTGGTTGAGGTAGCTGAGCTCAAAGCTAACGAGAAGCGTGACCTAGAAAGCCTCCTGATAGAATATGAGGACATGTTCTCGGAGAAACCGGGCCGAGCAAATTTGGTAGTGCATGACATAGAGCTTACGGCCACTCAGCCCGTGCGGTCAAAGGCGTATCGAGTGTCGCCGCGTCAGCCTGCCATTATTGAGACCGAGATTAAAAGAATGCTCGAGCTCGATGTGATTGAAGCTTGTCAAAGCGATTATACCTCTCCGCTTATATTAGTGGAAGTTCCTGGGAAAGATCCGCGACCATGCGTTGATTACCGGAGGTTAAATCACATAACGAAGGATCAGACCTACCCCATACCAAATATAGAGGAAAGAATTGAGGCAGTAAGCAGTGCTAAGTACATCTCTACCTTCGACCTCGTTCGGGGTTATTGGCAGGTGCCTTTGACCGAAAGGGCCAGTAGATATGCGGCGTTTATTTCTCCCATAGGAACATACCGCCCTAAGGTGTTGAGCTTCGGCTTAAAGAATGCCCCCTACTGTTTCTCGGCTCTCATGGACAAGGTATTGCGGGGTTTAGAGGGGTTTGCCCTGTCTTATCTGGATGATGTAGCAGTATTTTCAGGGTCATGGTCCGAATATCTCACCCACTTGCGAGCAGTGCTTCAACGTTTCCGCGAAGCAGGTCTGACCGTGAAGGCTCGGAATCGCCAACTTGGCCGAGCAGAGGTTACTTACCTGGGTCACATAGTGGGGCAAGGCCACCGCAGACCTTCCGATGTCAAAGTGTCGGCAGTTAATAATTTTCCGCAGCCCAGGACAAAGACAGATGTGCGGTCGTTCCTAGGATTGGCAGGGTACTACCAGCATTACATTCCCCGTTATTCAGAGCTTGCCAGCCCGCTTACTGACGCTCTTAGAAAAACCGAACCTCAAATTCTGGAGTGGGATGACAAGAAAGCGAGGGCATTCTAAGCGCTGAAAAATGCGCTCATGAGCCAACCTGTACTTCAAGCCCCCGACTACGCTAGACCCTTCGTGGTTCAGTGCGATGCAAGTGACCGCGGCATGGGCGTAGTATTGTGTCAGAGAAACGACGCAGGAGAGGAACATCCCGTGCTATATGCAAGCCGCAAACTAACTGTAAGGGAGAAAGCCTATAGCGCTTCAGAGAAAGAATGCGCCTGTGTTGTATGGGCGGTTCAGAAGCTCGCATGCTTTCTCGCGGGATCAGAGTTTATTATCGAGACGGACCACTGTCCCCTCACGTGGTTGCAAACGATGTCGCCTAAGAAAGGCCGGCTACTTCGCTGGAGCTTGCTATTGCAACAATACTCTTTCGAAATTCGTTACAAGAGAGGTAAATTGAATGGCGACGCTGACGGCTTAAGTCGTTGTTTCTAGGGATCTTGATGGCGTCAGGTAATCTGGCTTGGGTATTCAGGTTCCATTTTTTTGTGTGTGTGACAGGTTTACAATTGCTTCTTTTGTATTTGTGCTTTATCACGACACGTGTTTGTGAATTTGAGCAGCCTATTTCAGGTTGGGTTGTTAGAATTGCTGCTGCTATTCTAACGAAGAACAGGTCGTTTTGGATGAATTAAAAGCCTGGTGGGTCTCAAGAAGAGAGTATGGGCGCTTGCCTGCTTGGCAGTTGTGTTTCTCGCGTGGTGGACACATGTGCTGTCTTTCGAGAAGGAATGTTGGCCAGCAGAGCGGGAGCCTTTCTCCAATTTTGGACGACGCTACCAGAGGCTGCAGATCACCAGGGTGCCAGAGGATTGCAGCAGAGCCGCATCGAGGTGTCCACGGCTTCAGCAGATCAGCATTGTCTTCATCGACCTCTCCCCACAAAGGTGGATGACCTTCGTACGTCGAGGTCTCGGCCGGCCACTGGGGAAGCTGTTACTAAGCAGTAACGAGGTCCTTGGGCCGGATGCCCCCAAGCGTGCCTTCCCGTCATCTCGGACATTCTGTGTGGGGGCGGGTTGTCACCTGCACCGGCTCTGTTTGTCTCGGCTGTGCGCTTTGCCTGCGGGGCAGTGGCTACGGGCGGGCCCCTCTGGAATGTGCGGAAGGCCGGTTGTGTGCTACAGGAGGGACTGCCGTGAGTTTCTCCTGCGTGGTCGCTTCCGAGTCCCCGCGCGTGTGCCACGTGCACCTGCCACGTGTGTGAAGGGACACTTGTGTTGTGCTCTCCATGAGTGGTTGGTTCTCCGAAGAAACATTCCGCCTATATCTTCGGAACTGCACGGCGAGGCAGCGGGAGCAGCCCGCGGGAAGAAAACAGGAGAGTGTCGCGAGAAGAGTCGTCGTTCGGAGGTTACTGTCCAACATGTTGCAAATAAACGTCTTGTTAAGTTTTCCTTTACGCCTGTCCCTCTGCCTCAGCTCTCGAGAGTTCTGAACGTCCCCGTGGCCTGCGGAATGACGACCACCACCCAGCTAAATGCTACCTACTGGGTCCGCTGCGGCCACCGACGCGGCTCGTAACAGGTCGAGGTGGTTCGCAAGCCTGCTCCGATGCTCACCCGCTTGCTACCACGGCCGAAGGAAGAAGCAACACCAGCGAGTAGTCTGCAAGTTGCCGTGTTCAAAGTGTCCAGCCAGCTACGTGGGCAAAAGCGAACGTTTCCACTCAGAAAGCCCGTGGAGCGGCCCACAGGCTCGGACTAGCGTTCCTGACGAGGGAGTCAGCCGCTGAGCGCTAACGTGCGCCTTGCCGGGCAGCAATAAACTTCCGCGCCCACTGGTTGAGATTACGCCAACTTAAGAACGACGTCAGGAAGGCAGAAGTGCAACGCGGCGCTTTTGCAGAGCCACTGAGAAGCCCGACAATATGATTGATTTCTACAGCTTTTCTGTTCTAGAAACAGGGAACTTCGAAATGATGTCCTTGCGCGAATCCTGGCACATTTACAACATGCCAACAAACTTGAACTGCTCTCTAGGAACAATCTCCTCAGTATACGTTCACGGCTTTTGAAACGTGTCGGAAACGGGAAGCCACCGCTTCGGCAAAACAAGACACGGAGATGCTTTTGTGACAAACACAGACATATCCTGAGAAAGTTACCAAGTCGTTCCTCACAACCCAGGTCCTCTACGAACTTCCCAACTTTTTAAATCTTCTACCGAGCCCAACAGATTTCCGTCAAAATGCTTACATTTAAGCTTATAGAATTCACACTCCACAAATCAACAACCTCCAAAAAAGCAAAAAATAAAAAAAATGTTTTGTGTAGTGCTGGCTGCTAAAATGTTGCTTGTCCTGTGCAGGCACATGGAGCTTGGTGTCCACGACTTTAACAATCAAGTTTTATAAATGTTGAATTACGAATATTTACTTAAACGTCGTATATATATATATATATAAATATATATATATATATATATATATATATATCTGTGTGTGGGGGGGGGGTGTCTCAATATCTGTATGTGTCTTGCTTTGCTAATAAGCATGCACCTGAAGTAGCAGATTTTTACTTTGTGTAATTGAATCGCTGCTTTGATCTGCGTTCGTGTCATCGTCATTCATGGAGCGTGCTTGTCTTGGAAGTTGATACTACGAAGAAATAATTGAACGAATTCAAGCATACCCGCCTGGTTTTGTGTAAATCGGCTAACTTTGGCAACGGTGGTCCATGTGAAGGCGCGGAGATACTTTTGTATCACCCGAAAAACTCAGCATGTTTCATCAACATCAATCACAAGTACAAGTGAGCGCATTATTTGTTTGAGAGTGTCTCATTGAAGCGTGGAAACTTGAGCAAGTTGGTAGGACATAACTGAATGTAGGAACAGCGCAACCTAGAAGTATAGTTACTTCGTAACTACGGAAATGAAAACACCGGTCTTTTCTGTCCTTGTTTTTTCGCTTCCGTAGTTACGAGGTAACTACATTTAGATTGCGCTGTTCCTATATTCAGTATGTCTGATCGAGTGGGGGTCGGCGTTATCATTGAAAGTGGTCACCTTGACTACCAATAGGTACTTACTGAAAATTATGGGGTAGTCATGTAGACTCCTGCGTTGGGAGCCATGCATAACATTACATAACTGCTCAAAAACCGACGGAAACACAAAAGAGAAGGCACAAACGCCTCTTTTGTGTTCCCGTCCGTTCTTGCGCAGTAACGTAATGGATCATTACAAACTGGCCCAACTTACTACTCTTCTGCAAGCCATACATACACTATCTGCTTGTGAAGAAGGGAGTCATTGGTCTGAAGAACAAAGAGAGTCGGTTGACCTCGAAAAAGAGTGTCATTTGCGTAGCAAGGCGACTACCACCAAAAGGTAGTCAGTTCAGACCCCCTTCCCTTTTCTTTTAAGAGTGCTGCCAACACCAATTTAGTGGATGACTCGTCGCTCAGTTGCTCCACCGAGACGCTCTCGTCGGTTACGGTCGATTGTCTTGAATTTTTGTATATCGAGAAGCGCAAGTCGCCTTTGTCCTGCAATGGGCTCCTGAGGAGCATTGGGCAATGTTCCTGCGATCAGACATCGGCCAGCACTTGCTCCCTCGTGCCGCAGCAGTCCAAGTGTGTATCCCTGCAAAGATGCGCCTTGGCGTGACAGTGAGAGGCAAAGTCACTATTACGAGACACTGGTCTTTGCTTCTGGCATGTGACGTTTCGCGCTACGACGTCGGTGCAGTGCTTTCCCAGATTGATGATCAAAGCAGAGAAGCAGCGGTAGCCCATTGACGGAACAGAACGAAAAACGAAAACGAAAAAAAAAGATATTTTTGACCGAAACGATTACGTAACCGGAACGTCAATAATTACTTCATTTTGGAGCAGCAACGAGATAATTTTTATCGTTTTTCGTTTCACGGGAAAACTTGGCGATCCAAAACAACTGAGTTCACGCAATGTGAACAATATTCTGCATAACTGAGGGCACAGAATCAGTGAGTATCTATAGGGCAGGCATCCCTAAGTAAAGATGTGTCCATATATTGTGTGGAAAAAAAAAGTTGCAACCATAGATGTTTGTATTAATTCAATCGGGCTTTCGTATGCCTTTCACACAGGCCGTCTTAAAGTTTGCTTGATCAGAACAGTGGTCGCGCATATAAGAGAATACCGCTTCTGAGATCATGCTTGCACAATTCACAAAAAACGCGAAAACATTGAGCCTCTCCAAAATATTTCTAATTCACTCTTCAGAGAATCAAATACGATAACATAGAAGAGCACTGGTTTGCGTTATTTGGTTACGAATTCACGCTAAAGCTATTTGCGCTTCCTTTAGGAACGTGGTAATTTATTTTAGTCCAGTCCCCGGTTCTTAAAGGGGAAATCTTATGTTTCTATAGTTAATTTAACTTTGATGTTTTGCAAAAAAAATAAAAATCATTACGAACTGTTAGTGAACTTTTATTTTTCGCTGTAGAACGGAAACGGAATGGAGCTTTTTGCGATGGAACGAAACTAAAACCAAACCGAAAAATCCAGCGATAGCAATTGCTTCCCGCACGCTAACCCCTGCGGAACTAAAATATTCTCAGGTTTATCAGGAAGGACTGGGCGTCGTCTATGGAGCCATGCATTTTCATCAGTACATCGCGGGCAGTCATGTGACTGTTCAGTGACTGATCACAGGCCACTCCTGAGTATCCTAGGGCCCCAGATGCCGCTTCCACAGACACTTTTGCCTCGTATGATCCGATGGTGCATTAAGATGTCAGCATAAAACTGCGACGACGTGTATTGTCCTGGAAACAAGCATGGAAATACCAACGCACTGAGCCGCTTAGCCCTCAGCGAAACCGTTGAGGATACACCTCAAGTTGGCTTCGTGCTCATGTTCAAAGCGCTACCAAGGCCCCCAACTAACAGCGGACGAAGTCACAACGGCCATGCAAGATAATCCGACGTTGTTCAAGCTCTACAACGTCCTGATGGAGGGCAGAGTTCAAAACTTCAAGAATGAGAAATTCAACGTTTTTCACAAGAGAGAAACGGAGTACAGCTGTCATCGTGGTTGTATAAAATTGGGATCACGAGTTTTCATTCATGGCCCACTTCGACAACGAGCAATGGCTCTCATTCATGCCGGACACCGAGGCGTGATCACAATGAAGTGCGCCCGCAGCTACATGTGGTGGCCAGGATTCGGCAAGGGCATCGAGATAGCTGCAGAGTGCACAGCCCGCCACTTAAATGAACGCGCACCGCCACGAGATCCAGCACCGGACTGTTGAAGAGCGAGCACACCTTGGCAGACATTTCTGGTAATTCCGGATGCCTAGAGCGAATGGGTTAAAATTCGCCATGTGAACAAAACAACATCGACAGCTGCCATCAATTTCCTGTGGTTGTTCGATACTTTCGGATTACCCCACAAGGTAGTTTCAAACAACGGAATCGCATTTGTGCTCTCGCTCGCTGGATTTCGTGCCGACTGGTTGTGCGCCCGCGCGCTCCGCGCTTTGACCTTCGGCGTCATCGTAGCTCTGGCCGACTGGGCTGGCCCTACGTCACCTCCTGTCGCCGACGGTCTTCGACGACAGCGCAGCTATGACCTACTGGACCTGCTCTACGCCATCTACAGACGTCGACAACATCTCTCGCAAGTGTGCCCCGTCCTCGGACTCCAGTGACCGTGCTTCCGTCTTTCCTGTCTCTCCTATCCCCTCAGTTTGTTGTTGCTTCTTCCTCTTTTCTATACCTTTACTTCTACCCTTTTATCCCTCCTCACCCCCATCCCTTGTGAGCTCTGTGGCGGTGTCGCTCCTGAAGCAGACAATAACGGGGCTCACTTTTCTCTTCCTTTTTCTATCTTAAGAACCACTCGTAATCGCATTTTTGTCAGCCAATATACAGAAATTCTACGAGTGACAACTGCATCACAGTAGTGAAATGCGCTCCGAACCAACCAGCCACAAAAAGACAGGCCAAAAGCTACATGGTAGAGCTAAAACGGGCTCATGCAAGAGACTCCACTACGTGGTCATTACAGTGGCGCATTGCATGTTTTTTTTAAAGCAACTCACAACGGGCGAGACGGGCCAAGTACCGGAGAATCTCAAGTTTTCTTGCAAACTGCAGACACACATCTCGGCCCTTCTACCAGAACTGCCTTGAAAGGTCATACCAGGTAAAGAAGACGCCTCGCGTTGCTGGAAACTCCACAAAGGACAACCAGGGGTCACCCGCTATTTTCACAGAATGCCTGAATGGACGGCGGCCATCGTAAAAATAAAAGAAAGAAAAGTCTCAGCCGGAGATATCGGCTTGTGGAATTTAAAGCCCCGCCATCGCGTCTTCTACCGGAAAACGCATGGAGGGGCTATAGACCGGGAATTCCCGCCCCCATCCTGTCGCCAACAAGAACTCTCGCCTGTGTTGCCCCATCCTCGAACTCCTGCAACCGTGTCCATCTTTCCTGTCTTCTCCTTACTTCCGTCGCTCCCCGTCTTTGCGCCTCGCTTCTCTTCCCTCTCTTTCTCTCTCTATGTCTCTACCTTTTGATCCTATCCTTTTATTCCCTTCTCTACCCCCATCTCTCGTGAGCTACTGTTGAAGTGCCCTCCCCCTGAAGGAGAGGTACGGGGCTCACTTTTCTTTTCATTTATAATCACTCCCCCCCCCCTTCCAGACAGTTTCAGGGATGCGCCCTGCCCCCACCTCCCCCCCCCCCACGATACTTGACGCCGCGCGCCCGGGGACTGACTGACTGTCGGGGCAATCAGTGCGCCCGCGCACTGGTTGGCTCTCTTTTGTGCTCCTCGCACCTTTTATGGCCCACAGCGGACTCGAAAGCCAGCGCTTGGACAATTTGGACCGTGCTGCGCGCAAATGCCATTCTTGAAAGTACTAAACTCAGTTCCCTTTTAGGTACGCTTGTTATTCCGGCTACCGTGGACATAACACGGTGCAAATAAGGTTATTTGTTCCTAAAAAATTTAACCTCTCCATCTTTCAGCATTATACCTCTCTCTTTTAACTTACTTCCCTTAATATTTTTTGTATCGTTAAATTGAAGAGTTGCATATTAAAGAAGAGGAAGTGGATTTATTTATTTATTTAGAGATTTGTTAATTTTTAGAGAAAACTGCCAGTTTGATGCCGGAATTGGGGCTGGTGTGTGTGGCGCAGTGGACGCAACATTGTGTAGGCGGTACAGCAGAATAGATAGTGTTGAATGAAAGCACGAAAATTCAAAATGAAAAAAGAGAAGCGACATGAAATACGGTCAACAATCCCAAGAATGGCCATAATACACTAAACAATAACAAAAACTATAAAATCAGTGTCCACTAGGCTATATTGTTTGGGCAAAAAGTAAAAAGAACTCAAATACCAACTGCAGCAAAAATAAAGTCGGCAATATTAAGAAGCGAGACAATGCAGAATCGAAGCATTGAAGAATCGTTCAGAAGCGAGGTATTGAACCTCAAGCAATCAGTCTGATCAAGTTGGGTATTAAAATGAAGCGCACTGTAATATATATGAAGGTGCAGTTATGAGCTATGTTAAACAGCTAACGCACGAAGAAAGTAGTTGAGATCGACACTTTCCACAATCTTTGGTGGTAAATTGTTCCGCTCTCTGCTTGTGGAGAAAAAAAGGATGCCTGTATATAGGGGCTCAGTCACTCTTTTAAGATTGGAGGCACGTGTTTCGTGGCGCAATTGCTTTGGTATAATTAGTTATTTTTTGTATTGCCAGGTTATTATTATATATAAGATAGAACAGCTTCGTTATTTCGCGATAACGTCTCCATTCCAGGGTTTCTAGTTTAGCGCTCTTCAGAAAACCTGACGGAGATGTCTTACCTTTAGGCATTGAATATGAATTTTACAGCTTTTCGCTGTGTTGATGCAAGTTTATCTGTGTTAGCTTGCATGTGCGGGTCCAAGACAGCCGATGAATATTCTTGTATTGGTAATACGTACGTTTCACATGCAGTCATTTAGGTTCGCCGGATGCCTTAGCGAGTGCCCATTTTGTGTAGCTTAGTATTTTCAAAGCCTTTTTCTCAGTATACGACACAGGTTCGTTCCATCTTACATCAGGTGTGATGATAAGACCAAGGTGCGTATACTGCGAGACAAAGGACAAAAATTGATTGCCTAGGTTGTATTGGATATTTAATGTATTCGTTTTGCGGGTTATGGTTATCGCCCCATTTTTTCTCGCGGTAAAGGTAATCTGTCATTTTGTGTACCAAACTTTAATCTTAGATAAAGAGTTATTTAAAGAACCTGGTCACTGGAAGCGTTGACTACTTTAAAGCACGCAGGCATCTGTGAAAAGCTTTATTTTTGCTGGAATGTCACGGGTGGAATTATTGACACATAAACCGGAAAGAAAAGAGACCCAAGGACGGATCCCTGAGGTATGCCGGATTTAAGCGGCGCGGACGGCGAGTTGATACCCCAGTCCGTAATATCGCGCCCGGTGAATAATGCTCGCAATTTCAAAGCCTGACTTGACATGCGTTAGTTTATTAGTACTTATTAACTAATTAGTCGATAAATATAACTTCCATGTAACTTGTAAAACTCGAGAATGCGCTGTAAATTGAGGCCTGTATATGGTACTTACTCTAAATGTTCGAAAACGTGCACTTCGTCCTTTTTAACATTACCCTGTTGATGTGCTATACTATAAATCTTTACCTCAATGAACCCTAAATATTGTTTCGCGGGGTCATAAAAGTGCCTTCCATAGGAATCCTTTCTTTTCACGCGTACCCTATTTCAAACTTTACGTGGCACCGTAGAGTACACCATCTCAACGATAGATGGAGCTTCAAGGGCCTGACAGCTCTCACACCCCGAAGAAAACTGGCCAGGGAACTTTTTTTTACCACGCGATTCAAACACGCTCTATAACATCATGAACTAGACATATGCCAGTACCTAAATCCCAGAAAGCAATTGGATATTTTCAAGCACGGCTGCACGGTAGCGATTCAAATGCGGTAAAACAGCCGATATTTCCGAGAGCGCCCATACGCGCTATGCATTATCTTTTAATAAGCTGGGGAACTCGCACTATTACAACCATTATAGTATAACTCCAAGAAAAGAAAGATTCATACAGTAGCTACTTGAATCCGAGAAAGCAATGAGAAAATCAGAAAGGGAGAGGAGTTATCATCGTTTTGCTCTCCGGTTCCATAGAGTGACGCGGGGCACCGCCCCCACCATGCGGGAAAGCGCGCCTCCTGCTCGTAGGCCGGAATCCTGGGGACGCATGTTATTGTGATTTTTCCGGAAGTCACACTAGGCGCACGTTCTCGTGCACCATCTCAAAGTCGTAGTGCGGAGAGCGCGCTCCGTTATTATGCCCCGGAAGTCGCATTTCAACCGTTACGTTCACAGGAGCGCACTTTACCAGCTAGAGCGCGCTCGAGCTTCTCAAGTTAACGCGCCCAATGTATACAGGTTATATTGGGCACACACGCCACCGAAAATCACCAAACTAAAAAAGCAACCATGAGCACCCACGTGAGCACCTAACAAAACATTTAGGGCTTGTGTAATAGGTGGTGCAATTATACACAAATTCCAAATCCGGACAGACGCGTTCTGTCGGTGAAGTCAAAAAGTGGACGGTCTGCAGTGGTCGCGAGGACGAGGGGAAGCAAACAGCCAATGTGGGAAATGAGGCCTGCGTCAGCATTTTGACGTCAGCTTGGGGACCGTATAGCAAAGAAAAATGTGTTTGTAACGTGTGGAAGAATGTATAACTATTATTGCTCACTATCAAAATGTGTTGGCACTAATTTTCAGACGTTAAATAAGGAATACGGCACAATCAAATCCTTTTTTCGTTATTGTTTTGAAATTGACGCTGAATTTAGCGGGACGGTAAGTAGTGGCGCTAAGTACAACCCAGTTTAAAGCAGTTACTGTTTCCATATCTCCTTTTACTATCTCCCTCCCTCCACAAATCTAAACGGCGCAACTTTCGAAGTTGTCGGCTCTGTCGAGCGCAATCATGGCGGAGGGCAACGACACCAGTAGCCAACAGCAGCAGCGGCTCAACGGCGTTTCCGAGGCTCAGCGCGCGCTGGTGTTCGCCTTTATGAACGAACATCCCCAGCTCGCGGCGAAAGCCACGAGCTGCGGCATGGTGTCACCATCGCCGACCGGCGGTGGCTGTGGCAAGTGCTCAGCGACGCGCTGAACCATGAAGGGCCTGCGAAGGAGTGGTAGGCTTGTTGGCGCAGGCCGGTGCACGAGGCCCGCCGTGATGCCGCCGCCATCAAAGAGGCACAAACGTGAGTGACCGTCGAATGGTGAGGGTGATTTGTTCTTTGACATTGGTGTATATTTTCAGGGGCACTTGAGGGTGTTGGCTGCGTGGCTTCCGCGGCCGGGCTCTACAGTTGACTGGGATGACACGCTTCAGTGGCGTTTCTGGTCTCACCTATCAACAAGTAGGCACTCTGCCGCCGCAATATCACGGGTTCCTGAGCGGTGCCATGACAGAGTTTGATATCTGAAGGGGTGCCTTTAGCGGAACCTTGATAAACCGGAATATAGCGCAGGAGAAAGAATTCAAGAGCGGGTAGGTTCATCAACTAAAAGCTCAGTTTTCAGCCCTTGCAGTTCAAGGTGTATTTGTTTATCATAAGACACGCAATGTCTGCGGGCAAGTGCATGCGCTGAAATGATAATACATGATTGAATGACCACTGAATAGCTGCAGAATATTTCCGCAGATGTTTAGTACGTAAGATTGTAAAATAGCCAGAGTAGCGAATACCCACTTTATGAAAGATCACGCTTACGACACTTTCCAGCAGGCGGTTGTTCTCACTGCTGCGGTGGAAATCGAGGTGGAGATCACTGAATCGGCTGCAAATGGCAGTGAAACAGTAACACGCAAGCATCTGAGAACTTAGTGCTTTATTGAGCACAGGACCGGAGTCTTGAGCAGAGCGACAAGGGGCTCAACGTGAGTATACCCTTTCTTTACATTTTACATAAAGGGCGTAAACGTTCTCCATGCTCTATTATGATGACTGAAACCAACTTGGGCTGTAAATAAGAACCATGCATTGTATTGAGGGCACGGTAATGGGTATCTGCAATGATAAACGGCCGGGCAAAGGGTAGGTTAGCTCTGAAAAGGTCTGTTTGATGGCGAGAGATGTATTTGAGGAGATGGATAAAGAGTACTTCCAGAAAATGTTTGTTGGTCTGCACGAGGAGGGCATAGCTTGTACACGAAGCTTCACACTTTCAAAGGATGCCATCAAGCCAGCGTATCTTCAACTGGGGGGAAATTGTTGTGACCATTGAAATTCTTGGCAGCAGCAGCTTCCAGCCAAAAGATGGTTAAGGGTTTACTGGCAGCTCATATAAACACCACGATGACTCATCGCTGGTGCTGCGGGGGATGAAAACATCAACCACCCGCATCGCTTCTGCAGCACGGCGTATGGCAGCAGCACAGGTGAAGGAGGCAGCGGCGCAGGAGGGCGTCCTGCAGGCAGTCCATTCCTTGGCACGGGCCATGACTGAGGGCTTTCTGCGAGAAAGGGATACGTACTTTAGTTTAATTTTTCGTCATGTGTTCAATGTTTTTTTCTTGTCATCATTCATTAATCATTTGTCGGTTTCAATGTGTGTAGGGGTTGCTGTTCATGTTCAATTTTATACGCTTCGGGAGACATATACATAGTTTAGTTTGTTTTTTGCCATGTTTTCAACGTTTTATCATTTATTATTCGTTTAGTGTTTTTGATATGTTTACGTGGTGCTGTTCATGTTCTATTTATACGTTTTTTGCATTTAGTACATATTACTAGATTTATGTTAGCATTTACTTTGTACAAGCAGTACAGCATTTTTTATGTTCGATATATGCGTTTCTCAATGTACGTTTTAGCCGCTCTAGTGGCAGTATTTTTTCCCACATTTCAAAGGTGTCTAGTCATTCACACGGAGACCACGAGTGTATAGTTGACATTTTCTGTGAATGTTTCTGTGATATTTGTATTGCCCCACTATGTTGTCTTGCTCACTGTGCTTCTTATGCAGCATTACCGCATAGTGTAGTAATGTGATATCTTTTTGCATCACACTGTTTTGCAGCTCACTATGATATTTTCATTTCAGGACAATGAGGCTAAGGTCAAACAACTACATTTCAAGTTTTTTAAGAGCACTAAGCTAGTAGTCATGTCACAATGTTTCACAAATGAAAATGGTCATCATCACGCCAACATGCCAGCGATTGATTTCATCTAATTTTCATTGTAAACGACTCGTTGCGGGAATAAATTTTGAGCGTGGTATGATTTGGGAGCCGCGAAATTGCGGAGCCAAATATTCATGCTGTATCATATCAAAACAACTCGCCTGTTGTTTGCTGTCTTGATTTGCGTATTTTTAGCATTGCTGCATGACTGCAGTTGAGAATTCAAATCAAATGTTACTTTAACATTCGTACAATGTTTAGGACAATGAACAAAATACCAGCACAACTTGACGAGCACAATTACTCGTTAAGCCTGGCGTGCACAATTTAATGCTTGTAGTCAGTCACTATAAGAAGAGATGGACTTATGTATCATGTGTTCATGCAACATGTTAATAATGCAGTCGCAATTTTTATGCGTTCTGGTGAAAGAAATTGTGTGACGTTGCTGCATTGTTCGCACAATTTTTTATGGCAACATCCAGCACAGAGTGCCGCTTATATATGCTTGCTCCAATCTAGTCTGTTGCGACTGTGATCACTGATATAGAAAAGGGTGTTTCTGTTGCATATTTTGTATGCCATTTAGTGAAAATGCAGCATTTTCACATTGCCACCTTTACTTCATATTTAGGCACGAGTAAGTACTTTGTGTATTTAAATGTGCCAAACACTGCCCTGTCTTGTCTAGATGCACTAGAATCAGTATAAATAAATTAGGTGTGTGATAAGAAAGCATGAAAACTCACCCTTCCTGTGTACTTCAAAGAGCCAAGATAGCGCTGCTGCTGTCTCTGAGCACCACACTGCGTGGTGTGAGCATATGGCTCTCTCTGGGCTCCCCATCGTCATCCTCAGCTGGTGGCATGTCCCCAAAAACACTCGTCCAAGGTGTAGTCGCCTGCATGCAACGCAATGTTGTGGAGAGCAACGCAAGCATAGATGATTTGCGCTGCCCGATAGGAATTGTAGAGCGTCGTTCGAAAGTGCTGTAAGCAGCGGAACTTGCTCTTCAACACTGCTATACATCTTTCCACAACATTGCGCATAGATGCGTGCTCCTTGTTGTATCGGCCTTCGGAAATGTTGCACGGCTGACTGCCAAGGACTGGAATTAAGAGCCATGGCTCAAGGGGATATTCTGCGTCTCCTGCAATAGAAACTTAAAAGCTGAGTGCTCTGCCCAGATAGTACACATTAATACTTACCAAGCAGATATTCGCCAGGCTGAAGATGTGCAGGTAGGTGTGCACGCAGTGGGTTGTGGTCCCACAACCAGGAGTCGTGGCACGAATCTGGAAACCATGGGTTCGTGACAAGGATGCGCAGCCATGCTTTGCACACCTGCGATGAGGAGCGATATAAAATAGTACTGCATTTATACTCAGAATAAATCCCTTTTTTCTATGCATACGCAGAAAACAATGCGTACT
The DNA here is from genome assembly GCA_013436015.1 of Rhipicephalus annulatus. Taxonomy (NCBI): domain Eukaryota; kingdom Metazoa; phylum Arthropoda; class Arachnida; order Ixodida; family Ixodidae; genus Rhipicephalus; species Rhipicephalus annulatus. The sequence continues at coordinate 254,051 of WOVY01001005.1, read as the reverse complement.
AGTACCGTCATCGGTACAAGGAGCTTTGCTTAGAAGGAAACACAGGGTGTAGCACACTGAGGAGGGGGTTCAATGACCCCTCCTCTGCGTTACAAATGGCTACGACTTCAACTGAATGATCGACAAGTGAAAACCTACACGTCGCTCCTGGAAAGAACACTCGTAAATGACAAAGCCAGCTCATCCAATTGTGATTGTAAGCATTTTCGTGTTGGAAATACTTCCCTGTCGTGTATATATTTCTGCTACGTTTGCTGCCCATAATACCGATTACCTTCGAAATTCACAACTCAATTGCGCATGCACGCCAGTACAAAAACGACAACTGGCTCACGCACAAAACACTTGCCACCTGTTATTACCGAGGTCTTGCGAGCCACCAACTAGCTCGCACTCAGTTCCATGCGGATTCTTTTTGATTCGTTGCATTATTACTTTTTCCAGCTTTGGCGTCACAACTGAACAATTGCTCCAATTGGCGAGTAAAAAAGGATCCTAACGGTACTTACGATCATGACGTTCAGGGCATAATAGCCCTTTCTGGACACGAAGCTTGCCGTGTTGGCCAATCTGAATTCCTCTGGCTTGCAAATGGTGACCAACGTGCCATCGACACACGCCAGCACGCCTGGGATGCAACCACGTAGCACAAACTCCGCCTTTGCCTCATCCTTAGCAGCTGTTGTCATTGGGAAGTCCGCCAGCTTTTTCCTAGCAGCCACGGTGATGATGGCTTGCGTCACCTCCTGGAAAGTGTTGCTCATGGCCGGCTGAGACTTGCCGATGTGCTCCTCGCGAACAATGCTCCTCTAGAAGCAACCGGTGGCGAAAAATCGCAGCGCACAACACTTTCCTGTCGGAGGAAAGGCCACTGGCTCGCTAACATCCGATGATAGGGACAAGTTCGTTGCACAAGCTACGCACTGTTCATTCGAACAGACGATAACATTGCCGGAACTCTTCTTCATTGAAGTTTACAAATGTATCTTTAATCTCGCTTCGTAGTCTCTGCTCGGCTGCAGCTGCCGCACAGGCGAGACGAAAAACCGTGGCATTGGAAAACGACATGTTGTCTAAGCGCCCGGATGCTGAAAAATTGCGAAGCCCTTACATTTTAATCCAATCCACGCCACCTTGCAGCAATTTAGGTGCATCCGGTTCCTTTCGGACGGTCTCTCCGACTGTTTCTTCGCTTTCATCCGAAAACTGGAGAAAAGCTGTCACGTGACACCTCAGCCCACGTCACATAGAACATCACAGCATTCGTCACGGCTCAAATTGGCCAATCGCGTGCGACTCAAGGGAACAGACCACAGACCACCTCCGTTCGGATTTGGAATTTGTATATAATTGCACTAAAGAGTTAGCGCAAGGGAACAGACCACCTCCGTCCGGATTTGAAATTTGTATATATTTGCACCAAAGAGTTATCGGCAAATAATTTCATCAGCTATCTTGGAACATGCACAGCGCATTCAGAAGTCACGCTCGAAATGTGCTTGATAATTATGCAACAAATTCAGCGCTGGCGTGGGATGGAGGGTCGTGCGCCAGTTTTATTTTCAGTCGAGCAGCCTTTAGCTGCTTCCGCATTCTTGCTTGTGCTTAAATGGGCCCTGCGACACAAGTTGAGCAAGTCTTTTCCATGTGTTCTTACGGTGCTGTGAAATGCGCCGACATTGTAGCGCAAGTTGCAGTGCCAATATCAAAGCTGTTATATTTCATTTCACGGGATAAACTACTTTTATTTTGGACTACGACGACACATATCGGCTATTTTTGTTATGGAAAGTGACGTCCTGTCATGTGACGTGATGACAAAGAGTGTTCGCATTTGATTGGCTCACCGCGACAAGTAGCCTGCAATATTAATATGGTGGTATCTAGGTCATGCAAGTCTATAAATCTCTAAACAGCAAAAACCCTTTTTTATACTTTCTCAGAAAAAAATCATTCCTGCTTCTAAAAGATGTATTCTCAGAACAACGGACCCGACACTTAGTCTGGAAACGCGGCCACGGTACGCCAACAACTTGAGGTGGAAACGCATGCTTCGCTTTTAGCGAGCCAAAAATGCAACATGTGGCAGATTTCGGCGTTCCTGTGGAACGCGTCAGGCATACTAGCCGACAAGTGTCCCCGCCCAAAGCGTATATACCTGACACAGTGTGACCATGGGAGTGCCTGCCACCCGACGCATGTGGTTCGTTATGACCATGCTAACGAGGCCGTCGAAAAAATTGGCCCCCTATATATCTGCACGTTTGACTGTATATGTCGTCGAAAGACGATATTCTTCCGTCTGGGGAGAGTGAATAAAACATTCATTTGATGTTTTGTGCGAGAAAATGGGGAACGTGCGCCTTAGTTCCGCGGACATGGAGCACCGTCCTGTCGAGCCTGGTTGTAAACAAATACTAACGCGAGCCACGCTGCCATGCGCGATGTTCAGACAAGAAAAAAGTAGCTTTGAGACTGGCGTTGTTCTTGCATTCAAGAATGTCACAACTACAGCAAGTTTTAAATAAAAAGGAAAATAATCCAAAGCATGCATAGTCGACTTTTTCCGGTGTCGATTTCCACCAATGCGCAGGGGTTAGAGCTTTGGAATATTTCACAATTTTTCCTAAATAAATACTTGCCTTGAAAACATTCAAGAAAGAACCTCGAAACATAGGTTGCGTAAGCGTCACGCCGTTTATTACACACACCGTTTTTATGCGACCACGATTGTAAGGCGACGGGTGACATTTCATTATGTACAGGGGAAAAATAGAATTTTGGTACCCGGTACGCGAGGGTCGACTTTCGTAGCAAAAATTTGAAAGAAAAAAAGACCTCGCTTCACATTCGAGTACATAAGGTGTTATATTCGGCTGTCACGTGCACAGTTCCCGACCGGTTACAAGACAATGACTGCTAGAAAAACCATGATGATCTACGCATGTTGCATTACTAACCACACAATGCAGGTCTACCACGTAACCACCACAGATTCAAATAACACCAGATTGTTCAAAGGCGTTTTTTTATATCATGTTTAGACGATGGTCGACCGTAAGCTCGCGAACGATCTGCAGACAACGGTGACTCGACTTCGTCAAAGAACGACCACTGCGACGCGTTTTCATTGCCGCTAACGCCATAAATCTCTGCTTTACACTGGCATTTGACGATGCATCGTCAGCTTCAAATTTTTATCCTAAAGAATGCGATACGGGATTTTTTTTTGGGGTTCACGCTAGCCATTGACCACACCATAAAGGAAAGCGCGTAGCGAAGCAGCTTCTGTAGCTACTAACTACTTGAGTGTGGTGATCTCTCTCTCCGGAGCCCTCCACTACAGCGTCTCTCATAACAATATGGAGGCTTTGGGACGTTAAACCCCCCAAATCAATCCAAGGAGGTGATCTCGCTCAAAACAGCTGTCACTGGGCCGAATGATGCCTCAAAGCTGCCTGAAAAGCTATTATTTTACTTCGAAGCGGGCGCACAACGAGCAACCTGCACACATCATCGACCTTCGCAGGAGCTATTTTAACACACAAACGTGCAAGTTTACGCCCTACAGTGCTTGGCACTTCGTCAAAAGGTAGCGCTTTCTTCCACCTCATAGACCTACAGCCGTCAACTCCTTTAACTCGAACGCTCCGCCGCGTGGCCCCTGCTCGCTTGGACTGAGGTAAGCGCGGCCAAGCTTTGAAAATTGTATGCTTGCTGCAGTTAACGATAGATGAATACATGCAGTGTGCGTCGGTTTCGCTAGTAAACTTCTCTTTCCAGTCCGCCTGACCGGCGGGTCAACTTCACTCACTTCGAATCCCGTTTTCGCCGCGTTTCGCTCGTGGCGACGCTATCGCGTGCGCCCATGATGTTCGTTTCTGTGTACTTATCCCGGCAATAAACCATTGCGCGCGGCAGCTTATGCACCTTACGAGTTTAAATTCACAGCAAAGAGTCATATGCATAAAAAGCTGGGCAAACGCACGTTCATGGCGTTATTAAAAGTCCCACAAAAAATTAATCTGAAATACGGTCGCGTTGTTCCTGTTCTGATTCAATATTTTCAGACATTGTGATTCAAATCTGAAATGTGGTCCCGTTGTTCGTGTTCTGATACAGTATTTTCTGACAGCGTGAATTGAATGGTTCTCGCAATTTAGAGTGTGCATATCTGTTTACTTCACGCTGCACGGAAGATGTCGTCTTGGAGTGCAATAATTCGGCGCTTTGTCAGCAAGAAAGACGCATGGATACAACGCGAACAAAGCAATCTTCTAGCGTAGTTATTAGATGAAAGCTTAAATTCACATTCTCTATTATAATCAAACTGTGCTTCTTCGTGGGACGTTCAACCCCAGATATTATTACCCACAAAAGTTTTGCGCTTGAAGACAACATTTCCCGTGCAGCGCGGACCGAGCAGGAAGGCACACACTAAATTGCGAGAAGAGCTCAGTTCACTCTGTCTTAAAATTATTTAATCAGAACATTAATAACGCCACTTCATTTCGGATTTATTGTGCAACTCTTACAAACAACATGAGCGTGCGTTTGCTCTGCTTTTTACACATAGGGTGCCTTTTGAGCAGTAGCTGTGAATTGAAACTCGAAAGGTGCGTAAGCTGTCGGACGCAATGGTTCATTGTCGAGGTAAGCATATGACAACTTACGCTATGGGTATGCGCAATAACGTAGCCGCGTGTGAAGCGTGGCCAAAACAGAAGGCCAAGTATGTGCATTCGACCCGCCGGTTAGGCAGACTGGAAACAGAAATTTACTGGCGAAACCGACGTGCGCTGCATCTATCCTTCACTGCAGCAAACATATCATTTTCAACGGTTGGCGGCGCTGACCTCATCCAAACGAGAAATCCAAGCCTGCAGAGGTAAAACGGGGGCTTAGGCAGGGGTGTCCCCTGTCACCCTTACTATTCATGATGTACCTACAAGGATTAGAGGCAAAATTAGAGGGAAGTGGACTTCAACCTCTCTTTAGTCAAACAAGGAAAACTTATTGATCAGGCACTACCAGCATTATTGTACGCAGATGATATAGTGCTAATGTCCAACAACAAAGAAGATTTGCAGAGATTGATGGACATCTGCGGTAATGAGGGAGATAGGTTAGATTTTAGATTCAGTAAGGAAAAATCAGCAGTCATGATTTTTAATGACAACGAAGGTAGTGAGCTTAGAATACAGGAGGTCACGCTAGAGATAACAGATAAATACAAATATCTGAGCGTATGGATAAGCAGTGGGACCGAGTATCTGAGGGAACACGAAATATACGTGACAACTAAAGGTAACAGGAATGCAGCAGTCATGAAAAATAGGGCACTGTGGAATTACAATAGGTATGATGTTGTGAGAGGAATATGGAAAGGGGTCATGGTTTCTGGGCTGACGTTCGGCAATGCGGTCTTGTGCATGAGATCAGAAGTTCAAGCAAGATTAGAAATTAAGCAACGTGGAATAGGTAGGCTTGCTTTAGGAGCTCACGGGAATACACCCAATCAGGGAGTACAAGGTGATATGGGATGGACATCATTTGAGGGCAGGGAAGCTAGCAGCAAGATAAAATTTGAGAAACGATTGAGAGAAATGGGGGAAGAGCGTTGGGCTAGGAAGGTTTTCAGCTACTTGTACATGAAGAATGTCGATACAAAATGGAGGAAGCGAACCAGGAAGTTGACTGGTAAATACTTAAAAACAGCAGGTGGCCAAACCAAAAAGAACTATCGGTTAAGAAGAAAGTGAAGGAAACGGAGACTGACATGTGGAGAATGGGCATGATTAAGAAGTCCGCACTAGAGATCTATCGAACTTTTAAGCAGGAAATTGCCAAGGAAAGGATCTATGATAATACTCGGGGTAGTTCTCTACTGTTTGAGGCCCGGACGGGAGTACTGCGAACGAAGACATATCGGGCCAAATACGAAGGGGTAGACACAGTATGCAGTGCGTGTGGAGAGGAAGAAGAAACTGCCGAACACTTGATAATGTTCTGTAAAGGGCTTCACCCTATAGTTCAGGATGATGGCACAGAGTTTTTCAAAGCACTGGGGTTTAAGGACCGGGAGGGCAAAATAAACTTTAAGCGGGTAGACTTAACTAGAAGGAGGTTATCTGATTGGTGGCTAAAGTGAAGGCACGAGTGAAAATTAAACTCTTCATTGCAAAGTACGAATCCTCAAACTCACTTTTTAAGGAAAAATAAATAAATATAGTTTTTGGTTCATTAGGTATTACGGCTTGGTGGCGCTAGCTACCGCGCGATCTAAAGAGTACAGCCATATCCATCCATCCATCCATCCATCCATCCGAGCCGAGGTCACGCATCGGAGTATTCGAGTTAACTGACGGGTTTACTTCACATTGGACCGCGTCCGTCTTTTCGACAACACAGATTCGCAAAAAAAAAAATCCAACCGTACACATCACATCACTGAAACCGTAGCGGAGAATAATCGCTAGCGTTGCTTCTCGCCCGCTGTGTCACAGTGTTCAGAGAAGTATTCGATTCTTCGCTGCTCTTGCACTTTCCAAAGTATACCGGAAACACGACGCACATCGGGCAAATCCAGGGGTAGTGCCGCACCGCGTTCACCATCGGTTTCAGCACGCGCGACGTCTACGAGGGCACGTTGAAAGTAAAACCCCTTCATCTTGGGAAAGTAACGACACTCTCCTCTACGGGCACATTTTCTTCTCGTTTCTCCTCGCCCACTTGCCCTATGCGTGGGGCGCGGCGCCATTTTTCTTCAACGCTCCCACGGGCGCGCCGCAGAAATCAAAGGAGGCGGATTATTTGAAGCCTCTTTCATGCCACAGTAAAGCTGAATTTTTTTTCTAAAAAGAGAGAATAACATGAAGAACACTGAGGCAACCATTTATTCAAAGATTAGCTTCTTCCAAAAGCCGTGTAATTAAATAAAAGTCCTTAAGGGGAGTCATACGGTGCCGATGTTTTTCTGCCGCACAATAACATGCTGTACGCTAGAATCTGATATAGTTCATATAGTTCCGTTTGTGGCTGTCCGGATTTTTTTTTCGTGCTTGTGCGCCAGTATACGCCACAGGTACTTACAGCCTCACATATTGTAATGACTTCGTGGATAGTGAATCATTTAGCCATGTGTTTATCTACTCGGCGTGAAAATAGCTTTGCGCAGTGGTTTGCAAACTGAAAAAGGCCTTTTAACAATGTCAATGCGATTAAGTGTCGCCAACAGTGACTCATCTACCACAATAACATAAACAAAAAAAATGATTAATTAGAACTGTGTTTTGATGTTTTTTTTCTCAAAGGAACTGGTGATCTGGTTACTTGTTAGAGGAGAAACTCTGCACCAAGAATGTCATCATAATCTGCGCGTCGAAAGTGACCGCAAAATCTTATCCGGACAGACTAATCTCGGTCACAAGTATCCATGCGACACTTGTATAAAAGATGGTATAGTTTTTTATTGGTGACTGGAAAACATGCAGGCGTGACCAAAACGATTGCGGCCACGGTCTCCTAGAAATCGGCTCACTTTCAGTATCACTGTGCTATAGCTTTTTTTTCCCTTCCGCCTCTGTGTTGCTTAACTTCTTTCGATGAACCGCATCCCTTTTATGATTTCAGGGTGTTCAAACCCCCGCCCCCCCCAAAAAAAAAACAACATAGATGCCCTTACAGAAACAAGCGCTAGTTAGTATAATCTCTAGTCATTCATTCATTGCTTTTCTCTACAAACGCTTTCGTAAACGAATAATAACAGTCAGAAAAAGCGCGATCGAGAAGCTGTGTCAACCCACGTAATTGCTCGCAGCGAAAGCTGATTACAATTGTGCATTTTGGACGATTGCCAAGGTGGGTGCAAAATGATGAGGTATCAGCTGTTTTTTATTTTTTTTATTTATTTATTTAGAAATACTGCAGACAAGCGTTTTAGTCCTGGCAGGAGGGGTATAAGAAACACCAAGTGATTAGTAACAGCAAAAACAAACATGTATCTGTATGCTAAAAGGGGTCGCATGTCTGTGAAACAGCAACAAAATTTAAAACTAATTTGCACGCTAATCTTCAAGTAGATTACTTTCCAGCAATATAGCGAAATTGACGAGCCAAAAAAACTGATGAAGCAGTGAACTCCAGTCATCCACTGTTCTGGGAAAATAACTGTATTTGTAAGCACTACTAGTTCGTGAAAATATGGGCGCGAAGGATCGATCATGTTTACGGCGGGTATTCCTAGCATGGCTGCCTAAACGCAACAATATATTTTTAAGGCAACTTTCCCTGTCATATATTTGTATAAATACGTCAAACAATGCAACTTTCTTGTTGTTTCTAACAAAGGAATTTAGCATACTGATAACAAATTCAGTTTGAAGCAGCGCACAAATAGCCGAGAAAAAGATCACAGCATATGCACGAGGTGAATCATGACGAGTGGGGCGAAGCGTGCGGACGAACGGATGGACGCATGGATGCATGGAAGCATGGACAGGGAGATGGGCGCTTCGTCCCACTCATCATCATTCACTCCGTGGATATGCTGTGACACTGTTTTTATTGAATGCGAAGCATTTCTTACAAACTTCGGCGACTTTGAGCGTATCTATCTATTCATCTATATAGCCGCTTATGTTTGGGTGCTCTCGTGGTCACCCCCTTGCCTTGGCGTGAACCAAAATTAGCATGCGAGAGTAAGATGGTTTGAAGAATATAACGCGCTGGGGAAGACATAAATAATGGCACAATACCGTCGTCGCGTATGTCATCAAACACTTGACACCAGACAGTGGCACATACACAGGTTGGTATGTGCCACTGGTATTCGGATTTGTGCCGCAGGTTACTTAGTATCTACCCAGGAACGACAAGAATACACATGGGCAATTTTAAAACGCAAGCGTTAAGAAATACCCGACATCGGTAGCGTCGACCGGACGAATTCAAAGAATAAATGGCAAGGTCCCAACTGGAATCAAATCGAAGCATTCTGCGTGGCAATGAAGCATTTTACCACAAAGCTACGCCAGGTCTCGGAACTACTTTTCCAATACACGCTAATATTCGTGAAGCGTCATCAGTAGTTGCAGTGCTGCCTACCCAATTTTATAAACATTACATATGTTTTCCTTTTATACAACCGCCACGTCGGGTTAACGTCAACTGTGGGTGGTTTATTTATGTACCAATGTCTACGGTCAGCATCCTCGCGAGCATCTGTGCTTCATATCAACTTCTGGTGTTGCTAATACATGTGTTCCAGTCGGTATGGTTGCTCAAGTGCAAGCAACCAGTTATATAAACATCTGCAGCTATTCAATATATTTCAATGCGTGTAACATTTGTACATATATTGAGCGTCATTTTAAGCAGTGTCGCTCAATAAAAAATTGCTACACGGTCGCCTTCCCTCCACATGCTTTTGATAACGTCCATTTCCCGGTACGTGGAATCTGCCTTTTTTTGACATGCAATGCAATGCAACTGGCTACTATGACGACGCAGGACATACGACCAATGGCATAAGAAACTTCGCCCCTAAAAAACACGTATGCTGATGAGCAGGCCGAAACAATATTTCAAATGAAGCATTCGGTGATGCTTTGATGCGGACAAAAATAAAGGTGCCTTACCTCGCAAAGAACACTTTTTTTTTGTTGGAAGGAAAATTTTTTCGCCGATGTTGCACAGCCACTACTGCTTGTGCAACCCATCGCTTTTTCCTTAGGGTGTCATAAAAAGTGCGCAACTATTTTCACTGTGGTTGTTGCAGTCATAGGCGCAACAGCACTGCATAGCGCCCGCACAAATCACAGGAAACGAAGTGCGCGCTACGTCTCTTACGCGAAGCGTCAGCGAAAAATGGCGCAAGCGCAAAGAAAAAAAACACAAGCAAAGCGCAAGGTCCACGCGTCTCTGAGGGCAGCCGCGAAGGAGACCGATCATCGTGCAGGAAAACTGTCGTAGACCGGGAGGACGCAAAGGGAGGCGATGAGGAAGAGAGGAGGTTGAGCGCGTGGCGGCGAGTACAGTGGATGGCGGTACTTTCTCAAGATCTAGGGGCTTTAGTTAAAACGTGCCCGTAGCACACCTCGCAGCGGCTCAGTGCGACTGCTTCTCAGCCAGCTCGCCAGGGTGGCGGAAAGTGTGCGAAAGGTAGGTGCGGTGGAAGGCAACGTTACTAGACTAGGTTCTATTCTAGTAACGTTGGTGGAAGGTTAGGAAGGGTAACGAAGGAAGGGTGTCGCGCCCCCTGGGCAGCACTAGCTTTCCATGGGTGAATGGAATACTGGAGGTGCTGCGTGAGGCATGAGCGCGATCTGGCGGTAATCTCAGAAAACGAAAGGATAGCCTCCTTAGTGCTGAAGCCAACAAGCGAGAGCACATCGTAGTCCAATAAAGTTTTCAATCAATCCATCAATCGATTGTAGCGAGCGTGAGCGTGAAATATCGGAGGCAATGTTTTGTAAATTTGTAGGTAGGTCGCAGCACCGTATTGTCTTCGCAAATCGTAGGAAACCTCTTTTCGTGCATAGCGTCGCATTGAAAGCGCAGCCTAATAAATGCTACAGCTTTTATAATTACTTATGTGTGTCTCTCATAGTACAAAAACACGCACCACAGAAAATTGTTGTGTTGATACTATGCCTCACATATGCGCAATATGCCGCATTATTTGTGGGCGCTGCGGATGTGGTCGTACTTGAACAGTTTCACGTGACAAACAGACAGACAGACCAAATATTTTGCGCTGAAGTATCCCGACAATGATCGTTTCCAAAAGCGGGAGCGAGGTATTGTGTGGAGGCCACCATGAAGTGACATATCCGTTACGTCTTTATCAGACACGCGCTTGGATAGTGCACGTCTTTGACGTCAGTGGGCAAGTGTAATGCAGAAGAGAACGTTTCTTGTCGCCTGCTCGAGTTTTGAATTTTTAGCATCCATAACTTCACTTTTCGTTCACCAATGTCCATCATTCTTGTTGCATTTATCTAAGTAATAACACCTACACGCATTCCGAAGCTAAACAAAGCTGTCACGAAAGTGTCGCAGGGTCTTTTTAAACATTGCCTGAATTGCTTCGAAAGTCAGCGAACAGTCTGTCTGTCTGTCTGTCTGTCTGTCTGTCTGTCTGTCTGTCTGTCTGTTGGTCTCTATCTGTCTATATTTGTCTATACCTCTGTCTATATTTCTATTTATATATCTATCTCTATTTCTATCTCTATCTCACCATCTGTTGCTATCTCTACCAGCCTCTCTCTATATCTAACAATCTATCTGTTCATATACCTATCTATCTATGTAGTCTGACGGGGGCAAGACTGCCTGGTGCAATGAAAGTTTGTCGTCGGGCACAGATTTGGGAAGACCCTCCTAGGTGAAGTGTCATTACCATGAAATCTTCCATATTGCTTGATGTCTAGAGTTCCGCCCAACCGCAACGTAGCACCGCTCTGTGCAGGCGTGGATCGGCTCGTGAGACACCTGCACAAGCACAGCATCCCCATGGCGATAGCTACTAGCTCTAAGCGCGTCGCAGTCACGATGAAGACTGCGAACCACAAGGAGCTGTTCGCACTGTTCCACCACGTGGTCTGCGCAGGCGACAACCCTGAGATCAAGCACGGAAAACCGCACCCAGATATCTTCCTGGTCGCCGCGTCCCAGTTTGATGGGAAGCCGCCACCTGCAAAGGTGATATTTTAATTTTCAACTTAGACTTCTCCACGAAACTTTTTGTTGGGCTAGTTGGTTCTTCGTCATATTGTAAGATAATTAGCGCAACTTTGACTTCCGGAAACACTCACACACTCACTCAACCACCCGAATGTCGCTTATGTTACTCGGAAGATTGGGTTTGTGTGAGTGTTTGCGGGAGTTAACGTTGCGCTAATCATCTTACAGTATGAACTTACACTTGTTAACATCTTCCTTAAAACGCAATGAGCCTTGAAGTTGAGAACTTTTGTGTTAAACGTAGGACAACGGGAAACTAGCCTTAAAGACAATAACTGTACAGGTTTTCAGGACATCATTTTCAGTTAAATAACAAATTTTGTGAAATTGTGTGAGTGTATCTTTCTTATTGACCTAATTTTATTGCTTGGAAATCAATGCGAATGCAGTATCCGGAAAAACGGTCTATTTTTCTTTATCAGCTCTGAGATTTTTGTGAGCTTTGTTCGGTGATGAGTCGAGCTACACTGTCGAATCTCGTTTACTTATTCGGGCATTTTTTTACTTGTTTCGCGTAATTATGTAAGATATTGGCTTTCTCTTCCATATCAAGATTGTATATGGGACCAAGAAAGCTGCCCTGGAAAATTTCACGCACTTCAACTGACGCATTCACTTTCAGCCCACTTTTACACTTACTGATGATTCACTTTCAGCCCACTTTTACACTTACTGATACTTGAGTGAGAATATTTTGGGCTCTAGCTTTCCTTATGAGCAGTTATGAACTTCAAGTGCAGGAACTTCTCAAAATTACGTATCCCCAATGAAGTCCTCTATGGTAAAAACACACAGAAGAATGTCTTGTACTTCTAACATATCTGTCAGTATTTAGGTCTTATTTTTTGTCGGTGTTTGTTGTTGTCATTATTTGTTGTGTTTTTTAGGAGCGCAAACATAGTATTGCAAAAAGGCTTAGTATGAGCGATACAAATTCAATATTCTGGGAAGTTGGGGTACGTATTTGCAAGCATAGCGCACACTGTATGTTGCAGAAAACTTCGTAACTTTCAAATAGATCGCTTATTAGATTAACGTTGCTTTCTTCACAGTGAGATCGCATTTCTTCAGGAACAGTGGCAAAGAAACGCTTCGCATCCTGAGTTTTTCGCTCACATGAAAAGAGTCTGGTGGTATACACAGATGCTTATATAGCAGTCGCATGTGGTCATTGAAAGCAATCAAGCAGCACCTCAATATTCTTAGCTTAGTGTCCTGTAAGGCATGCTACAATGCGAACAAAGCTGGAAATGGTGTTACCTTCTAATAAAGAATATGCCGTTGCACAGTTAATGTCTCAGCAAGATTGTACATATGATCGACAACCGTGATTGCTAGGTTTCTCCGCCACTCCTTTAACAATTGCATTTTACCTATAATCTGCCCGAAACTTCTTCCATGCGTTCGTATCGCGTGCGACGTAGAACACGTCAAATCAAATGTCGCTAGAGATTATCCACGCCTATTGCACGTGGTATTAGACTCATTCTACCTGTAATCTCTCAAGCAAAGGTGTTACAGCGTTTGAGTAAACGCTAATTCGATTAGCGGTGCTTATTGCAGAAAATATGCTGTGATTGTATTCCCATCATTGTGTCTTTTTGTTTAAATCACACGATTACTTTCTAGTGAAAATTTCAAGCACTAAAGCACAATATCTTACCTTCGAGAAACAAAGACCAAGCCTATACCTTATGTAATAAACAAACCGCTCACTCTTGGAGTTTTATCATTCTGAATGGGCGTGCATGAGGCATTATTTTAAAGCTGTCACCTTAAGGTTGTCGCAAAAAACACACAGAAAAGTAAGTGAAGGATCTTGCACGGCAGGTCACAGCAATAATCGCAGATGAAATCGGACAGTCTGATGGTTGAACACAAAAAGGGCCCACTGTAGAAGAAAGGCATTTCAATCATGTATTTTGCAGGGCAAGTCGGAACGTGAATTAACAAGGTTTTGCGCAAAGGAAATACGGAAAATGTAGTAAATAAGTCAACTAACAAACCATCAAATATTATATATCGTGAATGCGATTGCTGTTGCGACAGGCCGTGCAAGATTTTTTTGGTATAGCATTCGCGGCCTTCCTAGTTCACTTCTTTTTGCGTGTATCATTTGCACAGAACAATGTTTATTCATATAATATCGACTCGCGTAGCAAGATGCATTATTGTGACACATTTGTTCTGACCTGTGTGATTAGGTATTAGTATTCGAGGACGCCCCAAACGGTGTGACTGCCGCCCTTGCTGCTGGAATGCAAGTCGTCATGCTTCCCGACCCTCGGATGGACGAAAAAAACAAGCGGCGGGCCACCATGTGTGTCCACTCGCTGAGAAACTTCAAGCCAGAGCTCTTCGGTCTACCACCTTTCGAAGACGCCGGCAAGAATAGTTCGCCTGATGACGCAAAGAGTGACCTGTAGAGTGCTATTCGATCCGATATCTTAGATATTGTCGTTTTGAAAAACAATGTTAACAGAGCTACTCAACGTTCACTAAAATATTCAGGACTAAGGACTTACTAGTTCGCCAGATAAAATTTCGCATCGTTAGGCAGCGGACACACACGATGCGTCTGAACTAAAATTATACGTTGGATCGTAAATGTATAGGCATTTTTATGTAGATATGACGTGCAAATGGTGTTAGAAATAAATAAGTCTGCCTTACTTGTCCACTACTTTTTGCCTTTCTGGTTCTTTCAGAGCACAGTGATGCACAATGCCGCCTAGTTTCGTCGAAGAGCGAAATTGCGGTTAAGAGGTTTCTTTAATAAAAAAGCATGAATGAGTATTTGAATTTTCTGGGAGACTACTTTATCTAAGACACGTTGGTGCTACCATCTTGGGCTATTAAATTTACGTCTTTTTTGTTTGTTTTTTTTGTAGACTGTGATGTTAACTCATAACGCCATGAAACATTGTATGCACCGACCCAACCGTTTTAATGTGCATGCGCGTAGCGTAACATGTTCCTTTTGTTATGAAATATGCTTAACACAAAAAATAACGCCCAACATGCAGCACTGAACCCCCCCCCCCCCCGCTGTGAAATATACCAGTCACTTAAATCTAGAGGGTGTCTTACATAAACTTTATGAAAGCGCCACTTCCTTACGCATCTGAGTTTTAGAAATGCTAATGCGTGTTTGAATAAAGTTTGGGATAACGGAAAGCAGCCCATGATGTCACGGTACAACTTTTATTATCACATCAGGTTTGTTAGTTCTGGCGTATGGGGATTTTTCGGCCTATGACCTTAATTTTTTTTCCTAGAAACTACTTCCTTGACCTAACTAAGGCCAACAAACAATCTATGTGCAACTAGATTCTTGTTGGAAATTGTTAAGTTCGGCCTTTCAAGAATTTCACAGCTTACTTTAAGCTTGGCCAATATTTGGCTAATGGAACACAATGGCCGTACCGTATCGACGCCGATGCCTTCTGCATAGGAATCGGGTAGTGGCAATGTCAAGGTGGTTCATCTAAGGGAAGCAAGTGCCCAGGAGTGGCGCTCCTTAATAACTGTAGTGAGCGTAAGGCGGTTACTGTGATCGCCATAAGTTTGCAAGCTTTAGAACTGTTTCTATTCAGCCCACGACGACCTGCGCCGTTCAGAGAGTAGATTGTCGCAAATTACGTCTGCTCATCCCGTGTTTTAACACTTTATCTCCGGTTAATGCGTTACCTCTCTAAATTGCATCGACAACACTAAGGACTGACAGTATCTTTTAAATTTCTGAGAACTTCTCCGGGCTAGTATTGGAACAGTACTTCACCCACTCTCGACACAGGTGTCAAACAATAGCCATCTCAATATCTCGTACCAAACATTAGCTCGTGAACATTGACAGCACGACGCTGCCGTCATTGTGGACTGCCGTTCATTCTAAGCATGCCCTAAATGCGTGACCTGCGTAAAAGCGATCTAGTCGGCAACAATACAGACTCAAAGCTGTTGCTTTCGAAAATTCACAAAAAGTTATTTCTGATAGGGTCCGCATAGCCCTCAAGCCTTTTTATAAAAGGGCTTTAAGAGGAACTCCATCAAAGTCAACAACGTTATGGTCATCTGGCGCAGGAACCTAACTAGAGTGTCGCCTCGCGTAATATCCCCTTGAGTGTTTTGTCTACAACCACGCGTCGTTTTGCAGCATGAGTGGGCTTTATCGCATTGGGATATGATAGTTTGCTAAGAGGGGAAAAAAGTAGTGTCTCACTGCGAGTGTGGAACACTTGTCAACAGGCAGAAAAGTATTGTTCCCCACTTGCATTCATTGCTAGTAACAGTGCTCGTTAACACTTCCAGATTGAAATTCACGTGTATACCCTATTAAGTGAGCGCGGCGATGACGGCAGCCATAACTAAGTCATGTGGGGCTCAGAGTATCGGACGCGATATGTGGAGGTCGCAGGTTGGGCACCTGCCAGCAGCAAGTTTTATTTTAGTCCAATCTTCTTTCTTTACATTTACATTACATTCCTCTAAAACTATCATTGGCAAAACATTCTGCTAGTTTTCGTTGATATTGCGTCCAAAAAAAGAGTGCTCGAGCAATTTATTTCCCAGTTCTTTCTTTCGTAACTTTACAATATCACATAACGAAGTTAATGCGTTATGACACCCGAAAAAATTTCACCATAAAGATGTTCATCGGCAATGAAAAAAGGATGTTCACTCTGCAATAACAAAGATATGCGTATATACTTCAGCGAGACCGTTGTTCACATCTTAATCAGATTGCGTAAGACTGCTTTTAATCAAAGAAGAAAAAGTCAGTCACGCGATTACGCTTATGTTACTAATACGGTATGTCGGTATGTCGTAATACGCAAAGGAGTTTGCGTTCTGAGCATGGGTGGCCTAAAAATGAAGGATCATGCAGACAAACAATGGGAATAATCCTGCTGGCACCACAGCATCAGTGGGTAGTACTGGACTGCGCAATAATTGATCGACTTCGAATACCTAGTAGCATTAAACGACTGGCTGCCTATAGGTTAGGTTCTACAGGTGTTATTTCAAAGCGAATGAAATATGCAATGCCTCTCGTAGTGCGACCACGAAAGCATAGTTGAATGTAGAGGCGAAATTTAACTGAGGTCAGTTCTGTAACAACCACAAGTTGAAATAAAACCCTCCTGTTTATCTTAAGATTAGCTACCCCGCTAGCCGGTAGGGCATTGTATGTAGTTAACTCAATGCGATTTTCCGATAGCTATCTGGCATTCTTTAAAAGTTAGCGATCAGAGATAAAAGTTCAACTATGAAGTCATTGATATCTCTTTATCCCATTGCCATAATTTATTTTCTTATCAGTATTGTCACGCTCTTTCAAAGCACCATCGTGTGCCGGGAGTTGTCACTTCAAAGAAGGTGAAACTCAATTCATGCCGTCTTTGTTTACCCCAGACGTTGACAACAGTGAAAAAGTTCGGAATATAGCTAGCATATCCTTTCATTTAGACTGTCCAATCTGTCGCTTTCGCAAACATGTTTATGGCAGCTGCGCAACATTTGTGCTCCTGACATAGTTAGATGTTTATTGACATATTAACATACCGTTGCCTATTTGCGTCATGCTGTTAAAGCTACTGTCGCGTTGAGCAACAGAACATGCGTCTTATATTATTACAGTTGCGATTGAACGGTGTTTATTCACTGGGCGAGGTTTACCTACAAGCAATGATGGCGTCGGCAGGCTGTTGTTGTTGTTTTCCTCTGCAAATGGCTCGTACCCAAAGGAGGAGATTGGCTGAATATAAGGTGAATTTGCCCGATACTTTCAGCATTGCTTCAATCCTAAAAAAATTGTTATTTATATATGATTTGAAGTGCCAATTGAAAATTTGCAGAAAAAGAAATAAAGAAAAAATTTTGAGACCATAATTCAGCAATAAAATCGTTTAGTCACAGTGATGTATTCCTGAATGGCGAATAAAACATCCCTGTGGCGGAATCCCAGTGTAGAGGCTCTAATGAAAAAAGATCAGGTTGTGATAATTGCAAACCCAGTTTTTGGAGAGGTGGTACTAGTATGCTTTGCCTGAATGAATCGAAACAGCAATAATGTCTTAAAAATGACTGATCGTTTCCTCTTGATTACAGTAAATGCACAAATGGAAACTCAATAAACCTAATCTATGCAAGTAAAAATTGAGGGAGGTAACGCGGCAACGAAATTTATTGATGACAACCTTCATCATTATTGAATTAGACAATTCACTGTGTCAGGGAAATAACAAGTGGTTACACTCCGGAGAAGCCGTCAGTGTAGCGTTTGACAAATTTTCCTTGACTTTAAGTGTGCGAAATCACGCCACCGTATTGTGTACTGTAGGAAGGAAAATAGGAATTATGGGTGTCGAAAGCGATGCCTTCGCAAGAGAATCAGCTATTTCGTTTAAAAAGAATAACCTTTGTGCCCTGGTGCCGACTAATGTCCTCTTCTACTTCTTTCTCGGCTCATACCCTTGCATTAGTCGGATTCCAGACATAACCCACTGGGCTAGTCTGAAACGTAGGGTGAAACCGCTTGGTACGGGCAACATGTACGAACTGGGTCCAGCTGAAACGACGACCAGCTGACATCAAGCTTTCGACCAGGTACGTCTAATTTCTTAAGCAATGAACAATGATATATGGTCCCAAAAGGTCGATACCAACTTGTTCACCTGGTAGACGAGGGGGTGGCAGTGGTGGAAGAAGCTCCGACGAAGTAGTTGAACAACACTTGTAGCGTTGATATTGTTGGCAACTTGGGACAAAGTACTTGACTTTGTCTCGCATTCTGGGCCAGTAAAAACGTTCTTGTACCCGATTCAAAGTTCTTCAGAAGCCCATATGACCAGCAGTCGTATCGTCGTGCATGTCTCTCAGTATGGGAGACTCCATGTCGCGACCAAAATGAAGCGTGTGCCTTTATCCGTATCATTAGTCTTGTATAGTATACAGAAAGCCATCGCGGACACAAAAGTGGCCTGTGGCTCAAAGACGCAATGCCATGACGAAAATTGGCGCCCAACAAATATCAGTTTCTTGTTCTTGCTTAAACGTAGTCAAGTGTGGGACTGAAAAAAAAAAGCTGGCAAAAGAGTCATCAAAACTGACTTTCAGGATAAGGCGGGAGAGACACACAGGATTGTGTGGGAAAAATGTTTGCTAGAATTTATAAAAATAAAAAATTGGCAGATCAAAAGTGACCGTGTTGCAATTTTTTATTGAGCAACACGTCATAAAATGATGTTAATGTACAAATGTCGCACACACAGACGTATGCTGAAGAGTTGAAGATGTTTATGTAACCAGCTGTTTGCACTTGCGCAATGATGCCAACTGGAACATGCATATTAGCAACACCAGAAACTAATGTGAAGCGCTGATGGCTCGTGAAGATGCTTGTTCTAGACACTGCTACTTCAATCGATTTCAGCTCATGGCAACTAACAACATCTGATGTTAAACCGACATGACGGCTGTATCGAAATTGTACATATGTAATGTTTCTAAAATTGGATAGGCAGTACTGAAGCGAGTATTAACGTTTCACGAAGATCAGCGTCTATTTGAAAAGTAGATCCGAAACCTGGCGTAGCTCTGTGGTAAAATGCTTCATTGGCACCCAGAATGCTCGGGTTCGATTCTAGCTGGGACTCATCGGGTCGACGCTACCTACATGGAGTACTTTTAACACTCGCGCGTTAAAATTGCCCGTGTGTGTTCTCGTCGTTCCAGAGCAGATGCCAAGCGTCATCACCTGTGGCATGTTCACGCCCGTGGGTATGTGCCACTGTCTGGCGGGAAGTGTTTTGACGACGTACGCAACGGGATTGTGTCATTATTCATGTCTTGACAAGCGATTTGTATTCGTCAAAACATCTTACCTTCTCATGCTAATTTTGGTTCATGCCAAGTAAATGGGGTGACCACGAGAGCACCCAAACGTAAGCGGCTAGATAGATAGATACGCTCCAAGTCGCCGAAGTTCGCTAAGAAATGCTTCGCATTTAAAACAACAAACAATGCCCTGCCTGCAGAACCGAAGTATCACAGGTTACCGAATTAAAAATGAATAGCACAGGTGTCAAGTGGTATTTTTGAAGGAGAAAAGAGAAAACAAAAACAGAAATGTTAAGTAGAGAGCACCACCACCGTAGCCAACCGCTTCCAAGAGCACGAGCGAGGATTTTAGAGATATACTGTACAAATATATATAACACAGTACACAAATAAATAATAGGACTCTGTCTTGATTTACAAATAGTTTTGTTTTGCTCGTTCTTTTTTTTCTTTTTTCAGTATTCCACAGAGTATTCTAAATGTAGAGAACTTTGGCGCCAGTGTATATCGGAGCTACATTGCACAATGCTTCAGCGAACATGGGAATTATAGGTCTAGACATCGTACTTTACGTTTCTACTGGCTTCGCGTGGCTTGAAGCTGCTTTGTCACAAAAAATACAATCGGCAAATATTCGGAAGTTACGCTTCACCACCTTCATATTTTAGGATCATCATTTCAAATCAACTCATAAAGTTTTAAAATGGTTTGCTATTTCATTCAAAACATAATCACAACACAGCAATGAACGAAGCCACGAATGCGATTCGTCGCCCGCAAGTAGGAAGGCTAGGCCAATCCATGTCATACCCATCACTGCCATGGTCGCTCAACGATCACAGCACCAGGGTCCCCTCGAGTTAGTTTTAGGAAACTCTGTGCAATCTTCCATCTTTCATGCTGAATCCTCTATCTTCCATCTTTTTTTCTTCTATGTCCTTCGCTCTACTTCCTTCTGTATAAATATCTGGGCTGGCGTCAACTCGTTTGGGCCTTGTGATTTCTTGAGTTCAATCTCGGTCCTCATTTTTTTATGTTTTACGCTTCTCTCGTGCCCTTCCATACCAACCCTTGAGATTCTCTTCATAGGTATATCCGCTTACATAAACATGAATACACATACACTTGTATACCTATATATTTTCTTTCATACCTATATGTGACAAGAAACGGCTACAAATTCTAGTACACATTTTTCATGAAAAGATGCATTTAGCATCAGAGACTAAATTTTTTCGTCTACTCTGTCTTCCTTCATCACCAACCAACCCAAAAAATTCTGGCGTTACTTATCGAAAGAGAAAAAAAGCATCACCGAGATGAAAACATTTCATGGAACTACTCATAATGCTGCTGTCATTGCTCAACGTTTCAACGCCTTTTTTCAGTCCGTATTTACGCGGACGGCCTCACATGCGCACTTGCCAGCTTACACGCTCGTCAAACATATGCCTAAAGTATATTTAGGTAAGGAAAGTGTTTAGCATCTTGTGTAAATTAGACACAAAGAAATCTCCGCGTCCTGATAATATATCAAACGTTTTTCTTAGTAGATATGCAATCTGGGTTTCAGAATATTTGTATAAGATATATGTAACTTCCTTAGAAACTTGTGTGATACCCGATGACTGGCGCTCTGCGAGAATAGTCCCAATTCATAAATCTGGCTCACCATTAGAATTAAACAACTATAGGCCAGTTTCCCCTACATCCACCGCTTGTAAGCTACTAGAACACATAATATTTAAGGCGATTATGACTCATCTGAAAGACAATAAACTGCTTCACGACCACCAACACGGATTTAGGTCTGGCCTATCCACTTCAACTCAATTAGCCGAGATCACTCATGACTTTGCAAATTCACTAAACTTTAAGGGTCAGATTGATGCAGTGTCTTTAGAATTTTTTAAAGCGTTTGATGTAGTACCACACGGTGATTTAACTACGAAACTGTCAGCTATTGGTGTTGATCAGAACATCGTCTGTTGAGTTGCATGCTATTTGTCATCACGGAAACAATATGTGATGGTCATTGACGGCGTTTCTGACTCATTAGATGTACACTCAGGAGTGCCGCAAGGATCTGTGCTTGCACCATTATTGTTTTTAGTATACATGAATGATATTTATTTCTCAGTTCAATCACCTGTGAAAATCCTACTTTTTGCGGACGATTGTGTTATTTATGCCGACATTGTTCCGCATTCTGATCAAGCCAGACTTAACGATGCATTGCAATCCATCTGCGCCTGGTGTGGTAAGTGGGGCTTGAAGCTCAACGCATCGAAAACGGCATCCATCACAGTTACGAACTAACGAAACCCATTTGAATTCCAATATAATATTAATACCGCTTATGTTAAAAAGGCTACGCAAGTGAAATTCCTGGGTGTCACGCTTACAAACAATTTAAACTGGGAAAATCTTATAGATAACATCTGTAGCAATGCGCTAAAGAAGTTAACAATTTTAAAACGTAAACTGCGTTGCACTTCACCTTCTATAAAACTGATAGCTTACAAAGCGCTTATCAGGCCTAAGTGAGAATATGCATACCTGGTCTGGGCGCCGTATCAAAAATACTTAAATAAAAATAGAGAAGATCCAGAACCTGGCTCTGAGGTTCATTAATTCTAGCTACTCTCGTTTTGCGAGCGTCTGCGTCTCTGCCCTTCGCGAGAAGGCAAATCTGAAAACACTCGCTCATCGTAGAATAGTCTCTCGTTAAAAATTCATCTATGAATTGTACCATGGTCACTTCGAAATTCCACTCAATCGCTACATAACCAACCCGTCCGTGTGCTTTGACCGTATTCATCATAATAAAACAGTTAGACAACCATTCAGTCATCTCAACGTTCATCAGTACTCATTATTCCCTCATGCTCTTTCATTATGGAACAAGTTACCTCAGGAGGTCCTTAATGCGAACACGACACAATCGTTCACCCATCTCGTCAATGACCTAACACTTGATTTTTATTATGCAATACATTATGTTCCTCATTAGTGCTGAGATTTTTTGTATTTCGGTATGAATTCTATTATTGCTATGTATTATTTATATTTTCCCTGATGTTGGGAATGTCCTTATTTTTGTACCAAGTATTGTAGTTTCCTATATTTTATATTCTGTTTTGTCACTGACATTTGTTACCCACTCCTGCTTAGGCCCCAACAGCTGGGGCCTGCAGTATTTGTAAATAAATAAATATATATGTTCTCATGTATGCGCCAACACGCACATAACGATATGAATACGTTTTGTATGCTTACGAATAACTATTGTAAAATCATTTGGCATCTGCGTCGTGACGTCCTGACTTGTACGAGATGACAAAGTCGTACTTCGGAAGTCGAAGAGCCCCACGTGCCAGTCGACCACTTGCATCGCGGAGTGTAACGAGACAACACAAGGCGTGGTGGTCTGTAAACATAGTGAGCGGACGTACGCAATAAAAAGGTCGAAATTTACGTACCACGGAAACAGCTTCCAAGCATTCTTTTTCCGTTACGGTATAGTTGCGCTCAGCCTTATTGAAAGAGCAGCTAGTATAAACCACCACGAGCTCAGCTCCTGGATGACGTTGCACTAGCACGTCACCGACGCCGTAGCCACTAGCATCAGCGTGCACTTCCAACGGCGAAGTGGCATCAAAGTGGCGCAATATAGGTCCTAATGTTTGCAGGAACTTCAGCTGCCGTAATGAGTATTGCAGGCTGAAACCCGGTTGAAAGAGCCGTACTTTTGGAAGATACAATTTAGGGGATGCACCTCGTCGACAAACTTGTCAACGAATTGACGAAAATACGAGCACAGGCCAAAGAAGGACCTTAGCTCCCGTATTGATTGAGGTGGCTTGAAGGAACCGACGGCTTCAATTACTAGTTGATCGGGCTTCATACCATTTCTTTTCAACAAGATGCCCGAGAACTAACTGCCCCGTTTCGCAGCAATGACTTTTCTTAGAATTCAGTATCAAGCCAGCTTTCCGACACAGTTCAAAACAAAACTGAGACGGCTCGTCTGCTCACACAGTGTGCTGCTAATGACAACCACATCATCGAGGTAGCACAAGTAAATTTCTCATTTCAGTACAGATAATATTAGATGCGGAAGCATCTTATACTCGCGCCTTGTAGTGCGCCGTCCGCGCCGTCCGCACCGCTTCTCGAACATTCGACAGCTGACGCGCGCGCATGCGCCGTCGCGCCGTCGCCCACCATCTGTGCCGCGCGCGCTTCTCCTTCGAGAACATTCGACAGCTGACAGCGCATGCGCCGTCGCGCCGTCGCCATCTGTGCCGCGCGCGCGCTTCTCCTTCGAGAACATTCGACAGCTGTCAGCGCATGCGCCGTCGCGCTGTATATATACTCAAGGTCGGCGCTCGCTCACTCAGTTGCCGCTCGTCCGTTGGTTTGTACGGCGCGTCGACGTCCGAAGTCGCCGTGAAATGAATGCCAACGAATCCACAAACAGAATGATCGATGTCCCTAAGCCATCGTCCTCAAAGTTCGTCGCAATAAATAAAACACCGCCCTTTCGCATACGTGCCGTACGTGTTCACTCATTTAACACCCCATTTCACAACCACGTTAACCAATTTAGCCATCGACCCAAGTAAGTCGCAATTTAACACCCGTTAACCAATTTCCGCATCCTCCTCAGTGTTCCCCCGAGGGAAGCTGCGGGCAATTTTTTTTGTCCGTAAATTGTTAGAACGTTGCTGGTGCATTTCAAAGACTGAATGGCATAACATGAAACTCATAAAAGCCACAGTTGCCATGATGGCCGTTTTCTTCTTGTAGTTCTGGTGCATGGGTATCTTGCAACACCCTGATTGCAAGTCCAGTGATAAAAAAGAGGCAGCAGAGTAGAGGCTATAAATGGCATCATCAATTTTAGGAAGCCTCAGATCATGTTTGATGACAGCGTTTACTTTTCTATAATCAAGGCGGAGACGCCAAGAGCCTCAGTGATCCTTACTAAAATCACTGGTGCTGCCCACGGACTAGAAGAATCTTGAACTTCTATATTTAACATGTTCGTCACCTGTTCAGCTATATAACTGTCCTCTCCACCGAAGACACGCTGTAAGGCTTCTGTCGAATGGAGCATGCAGATCCGGTGTAAATTTTGTGGTGAACTCGAGAACGAGGCAGTGCAGCCTCCTACTCGCCTTGCGTAAAATCGAACACAGAGAGATGCGTCAGAAGGACTTGCTCGAGAGCGTGGCGCTCATTTTAGGGCAGTGACCTGCAGATTATACTTCAGACCTGCTCTTCAGAAGGGCTTTGTCCAGGGTATACTCGAGACTGCTCTTCCTCACTTAAAACACTGAAAGATCTGTGAGTGACTTCATCAAAGTGACTGAGCTTCATACCACGCGGGAGCATGGCAGGGAACGAAGAACCATCGAGAGCCCACAAATCTGAGGTGTCATTTATTTATTTCATTCATTTATTTCATAATACTGTCAGCTCTCTCTTGAAGGCTCTTGCAGGTAGGGTACAGCCAAATACAAATAAACCAATATACGTCTATGTCCGGTAGTAGCGTAATGAATTATTGCATGAGTGACACTTTACCAAATAGGCAAACACTGCCTGCATTCACAGCAATGCCTGGCTACGCATTACAAGGCTTAAACACAGCTGAGAGAAAGAAAACAAAGAAACTCAAACCAAGAAAGCATGCAGGCTTATCATACGGCAGCTCCATCACTCAAATACATGTGCAACAATTTTTCGAATCGGAAAGATCGCTTGAACGTACTACAACGACTGGCAACGCATTCCAAAGCGCATTCGCAGCTGAAAAAAAGAACAACGAAACACATCGCTCCGACAATAGTACGGTAGTAAAACACAGTCCTGATTAACCCGACTGCTTTGTTTTCCCGGCACTCTTAAGTACAAATCTTTGTTAATTTTCCGTCGCGAGATAACATGGCACGAGCACGTTTTTCTTAACACAACTCACCGCCAGGGGACGAACTAGTCTGTTAAGCGATCATAGGTCAGCATTAGGGGCATTAAAAGGGACGCGTGGTAGCGACCATGGCGCTATGAGCAAGTCAATCGAAACAAGATAGTTTTGTCTCTTGTACAGATGTGTCGGTAAGATTGGCAAAAAGCGAGCTGTTAAACTTAATTTTACCTGTGCCACAGTTGACGGAAGCATCACAATCCTCAAGAAGGCTAATTCTGAGAAACACATCATTAATGCATCATTGTAGTACGAGAACTTCAGTAATAAGTTCTTCTTGGCCCGATAAAACACTAGCAACGCAAATGCAAATAGCAACAAGGCACTCACTCTCCACTTACATGTGCACCCCGGAATGTCACCCGGAATTCCATGGGAACATGACTTTCCGACGCAGTCGTTTTTTTTACATGTCACACTCACGATAGAAACTGTGGTACTATTATCTGCTAGTGCAGTTGCAGCTGCACTATCAATTAAAAACGCACTTTTTTTCTCTAATCAACGTGAAAGGAAGAGGACTTGTTCGCAGAGACGTAGACTTGCCGGCAACTTTACCTGCATCGGTCACACCGGCTAATTTTCCGAAAGTGGCATTCACGTAGCATGGTACCGTTCTAATATTGTGATAATCATACAAGGTGTAAAAATATTACACTCTAAGGCAAAATTACCTGAAAAGGAGTAACGGAGCCCAATGGGCGCGCGTGATGAACAGATAGACCGTTGAGGAGGAACCACAAAGCGAAGCGCGGTGCGTACAAACCACTTAGTCTCCAAGCACGCTCCAAAGAGATGAACCACCAGGGCATTGCAGGCACCGCGCAGAGCGTTGCCAAGATCACTAGCCGTCCTCCTCCTCTTCTGGCTCAGTATTTTCCGTATTTTGCTGGCGACAGTCCGTGCTGCGTCGCGCTCCAAGTGCTCGACCATGGCCACCTGGATTCGACGATCTTGGAATTACGACGAGGTGCTTGTGTGTACCCTTCGATCAACGTGGGCTGCTGATTTTACGTTTCGCTGCACCCATGAAGTCTGGAGCAATTCTTGACACGTCACCACGCCACGCTGTATATCTCTGGCTTCAAGATAGTCACGACCAACACACAACAGCAACAGTTGGGGAGGCCAACATGGCAGCCGAGAAGACGGAAGGCCTATCAGATATCAGGCCTCAGTCCGACTCAGGGCAGAAATCAGTGCTGGATTCTTTCGCAAGTAGGTTATCATTCTTTATTCTACTCTACTTGTCGCGTGTGCAATACGGATCACGCTTGCCGGCAATGGGCTTGGTCATGTTGTATATCGCACGCACTAAATGCACTGCGAAGGTCAAATTGGGCGTCTGCAGTTCGTCTGTACTATGCGACCGCCTAGAAATTGGCCGCCATTGCCGTTGGCCTCCCGTACGCTCGCTCATCGAGTGCTCACCTGTCTCCGCCGCCGCGATGAGCTCCGGGCTGCCTATATTGGGCTGAGAGCATGTCACTGTGTTGGGAGTCGTCGAAAACAGGTTGCGCGTTCTCGTAATGAGCTTGGTTGTAGTATGTCGCGTGCTGTAAATGCACCAGCACCAGCTGGTGGAGCTTTCGCTAGCGTCGGAACTCTGTGAAAATTGGTCGCCATTACAGTTGGCTTTCCCGTCAGTCGGTCGCGGCGGCGGACTTGCGTTCGCGCACTGCACTCGCGCTCGAGTTCGTTGACAAGGGCCACATTACCGTCAATTTCGTCGGTGCTAGCTCCAAACCGCCTCGGTGCTGTTCGTGGCGGTGGCGAAGCGTACGCTCGCTCTCCTGTTCGAGGTTCGCTGGAGGCAGACACTCCGCATGCAGCGCCGTGTTTGGTCACGCGTTCGCTGGCTCAAGCTGAATGACATCGCTCGCTTAGGACACGCCGACTTGTTGGTGGCATGGTGGTTCGCGGAGTTGTGGCTGCGGCTGCCACTTCTAAGCCATTGCGCTACGGGGATCAAAATGAGTCTTTGACGATGTGTGACATCTCAATGAAATTATTAGCATGTCATACCTCACGTATGTTTTTATTTAACTTGCACGTATTTCTCATATGCATTCGTGTTCATTCTCTGTCACGCGTGACTCACTATTTTCTATACTTATTGTGTAGCCGTGGGCCAACACCGTGCTGAAAACCATGTAAGCTGGCGTTTGCGATGCCTGTCATCCGTCTCTTTCGTCAGAACAGCTTCAGAAGGACTATGCGAGATGTGAAGGTAAAAATATTTGTGTGTCACATTTTCACGCATGTTTTATAATAACTTGCACGTACTTGTCATATGCGTGCATCTGTATCTTCTGTCACGTGTGTCTAACTATTTTTACTATCTTATTGTACGTACAGCCGTGGGAACACAACAGCCAGAAGGCTGCGTGCGATGGCGTATGCAATACCTGTCATCTATCGCTTCCGTCGGAGGAGCTCCACAAGGAGTGAACAAGATGTGACAACGAGACTGGACTTGTACACTTCACCATGAGTTCACTTAAAAGAATGGAGAAACTTCACGTGTATGTAGAAAAAAAAGATTTCGATGTCTCACTTTTGTCTTTCGTTGTTGCCGTGACTGCGAAAGCAGTTGCACATAGGTGGCTAACTACTTTTTCGTGTGCTTTTTCCTGCATTTTTTGTTGCTCACTGCGCAGAAAAACAGGCGAAAATGTATTATGCCTGGCGGAAAATAAACAAAAACCAATGTTTGAACTAGGCATAAAAAGTTCATTCGACTGGAGTACTTGAGTGGATCAACCGTTCGTCTGGCGAGGTGCAACTGTGAGGACTAACGGTTGCCCGGTAAGGTGTAAATGTGGGGATTCATTGTTGCCCTATAAGGTGCGAATGAGAGAACTAAATGATAGTCATTTGAGGTGAATTGTGAGACTAATGGTTACTCACTGAGGTGTAAATGTGAAAACTAAATGTTAGTTCCTTGAACTAGTCAGTGGGGACTAACTGTTAAACCCGATGCCGTTAGTCCTTAAAGAGATTAATGGTTGTGGCAGCCCCATTAGTCCTCAAAAGGACGAACCACACACCCTTTTAACACCGTTTTACCTATAGTGTAATGTGACAGCTTGTAGCAGTAACCGCTAAGGCGCTGATGAACCAGTGAAAGCAGGTTCGGAAAAAAAATTGGCCTCGTATCTGCATGTAATGTGCAAATGTCGTCGAAAGACGATAGTCTTGCGTGTGGAGAGAGTGAACAAGACATTTATTTGATGTTCTGCGCAAGAAAATTGGTGAATGGTACTCTGGAGGCGCTGCGTTAGAGTGCCTCAAGCGTGCACCAGAGTTGAACGAGCCCATCAAGTCACGTCACATGTGAGACACAAGCGCCATCTGGCAGTTGTCTTGGAAAACAAATCGCGTTCTACAGCTTATCACCTCTGAGATGGGTGTGCGCACCCATTTCTGAGGTGATAAGCTGTAGAACGCAAGGCGACGGGTAGGTGTCACCACCGTTTTGTTTTAGCAAAGCTTTAGAAACACTCGCCTTTCCGTGCAAGCGTTGCATGGTCAGCGCAGCGTGATAAGCGCTACGGTCCTTAACATTACTTATGTATGCCTTTTCTAGCAAGAGACGCACATGCAGAATATATACGTCTTGTTGTGGTTCCCAGACATGCACAATAATTGCTTTTTAATTGACAATTGAACAAGCATGAACGCTCAACCTTGAGCAACATAGCTGGGCGCAGCGGATGGGTTCAGCCGTTTCAAGTACCCGATGCCTTTAAGAGTGGACAAACAGACAAATGTACAGACAGGCAGGCAGACAGACAGACAGACAGACAGACAGACAGACGGGCGGATGGACGGACGGACGGACGGACAGACAGACAGACAGACAGACAGACAGACAGACAGACACATAGACCAAAATGTTTGTGTCGAAGGTCCCCACGAAAGTATCGTCTTTAAAAACAGGTTCAACCAGTTCAATGGTCACAAGTCCCAGCTCATTGAAGTTCTGTCTTGGGTGAGAGGGTCAAAGCAGCTCGCGTCACAGCTAGACGCAAGTAACCTCCAGGTGCGAGACACTAGCAGAAAATTCACAGCACGTGATATCGGCCGGGGACACGAATATAAATCGATATGCAGCTTCAATCAAAGAAATGGTAAGAGGCGACAAAAGAGTTACAATCGGGACGTCCCCAATACATAAGCTGGAAGCAGCCATGAGGCAAGTGAGCGCCAAAGAAATTATACTAAAACATCTGGGGTGGCGGAGGGGCTGCGTGACTGAAACCGATGTACCACCATATTGCTTAGTGAAGAAAGCGGATGGGCGCATTATAACGTACGTGGCTTTCGCGTTGTTTTGTGCTAGTAATGTTGCTTGTTGTGCCTTTAATTGAACACGACGGCTCTGAACACGTTTGTGTTCACTTTTTAACAAATTTGACAGCGCGAACCGTGTGAAGCGGACATCAAGCACAACTTTCAATGTGTAAGTGGGCACGCATGCTTCGCTCGCTCGATTTTTCTCACATAGGTTCGAGACTACGACTGCCTTCGCGAGTACATAGGTTTTCGTTTTGCAGTCCGGGTGCACAGATACACTTTGAATATTTTTTGCACGTTTCATGATTATAAATACGTCTTATTGCGCGGCACATGACAGTGCGCACTGAGGCGAGAAGGTTAAAAGAGCGTTGCAACACTTTTTGAACATGGTCAGAAAACGCTGCCTATCGGTAGCAGAGGCTCCCGACAACACGCGACCCAAATATTATAGCACAGCACGCAACCTGGAATTCAGAATAAACTATCAAAATCAGCTAAAAATTCCTTTGTCTTCTCTCGACAAATCACGGAATATGCCCAAAAATCACACGTAGCAAGCCCATCTATCAGCCATTGGCTGATTCGAACATGGCGGCCTCACTCGTTACAGAGATAGCTGCGCGAGGCTGCTACGTGTCCACGCGCGATCACACAGGGAAATCCGCGCATTCGAAGAAAAAAAAAAGAAAAAAATTGCCCGCAGCTTCCCTCGGGGGAACACTGAGGAGGATGCGGAGCATATAATTGGTTAACGGGGTGTTAAAGTGCGACTTACTTGGGTCGATGGCTAAATTGGTTAACGTGGTTGTGAAATGGGGTGTGAAATTGCGACTTACTTGGGTCGATGGCTAAATTGGTTAACGTGGTTGTAGGAGAGGGTGTTAAATGAGTGAACACGTACACACGTATGCGAAAGGACGGCGCTGGTCGAAGGGACGTCGATCATTGTGTTTGTGGATTCGTTGGAATTCATTTCACCGCGACCTTGGACGTCGACGCGCCGTACAAACCAACCGACGAGCGGCAACTGAGCGAGCGAGCGCCGACCTTGAGTATATATACAGCGCGACGGCGCATGCACTGTCAGCTGTTGAATGTTCTCGAAGGAGAAGCGCGCGCGCGGCACAGATGGCGACGGCGCGACGGCGCATGCGCTGTCAGCTGTCGAATGTTCTCGAAGGAGAAGCGCGCGCGGCACAGATGGTGGGCGACGGCGCGACGGCGCATGCGCGCGCGTCAGCTGTCGAATGTTCGAGAAGCGGTGCGGACGGCGCGGACGGCGCACTACAAGGCGCGAGTATAAGATGCTTCCGCATCTAAAAACTCTCAAAGTCATGAGGCTTGCGTGACGTTTTTCTGTGGCCCTGCCATCTATCCCTGCTTAGCTTCCAGCGCTTTGGTCTTGACGAGAGAAGAGAGAATGCAATTGCCGCATGCGACAAACCTTTATAACTCCACTCGGTTTGAACAGGCATAAAAGTTTTGTGGCGGTGTATTCGTGAGAATAAGGTCTTCTAGTGAATTCATTCTATAATTACTTTAAAAGTGTTTCAGGGCCCCTTCAAGCGGGAAAAAAATGACAACTTGTGTTCAGTACACAAATTCAAGCAGGCTGTTTTGAGGAGACCAGCTAAAAAACGAGATGACGGGCTTAGAACATTATTTTCTTGTTTGTATTGTTTCCATGCGCACTTACAAAAGCCAGTTCGTGAGTGTGTCTAATACAAGTAAGCGCTTCGTTTTTGGAAGGTATGTAATGTAGCACCGGCTCTGCATTTCTGGGATTAGGGGTTTCTTTTTTTGCATAAGCACAACACTACCAATGCCGAAATTTCTGATGGGTCGATATGCTTCTCTGTATGTAAGATAAAAAGGAAACGAGCTCCTTTGATAAGTCAAGGAAATAAACACTTTCGCCTAAATGGCCTCTCATTGATGAGGCTGTCAACATCCCGCCACCCTCAAACTTCACCCACAAAAAAGTGTTACAGGCAAAAAAAAAACAAAAACTGAAATAATCGTGAACGAGGTAAAAGTAACAGCTTACAAAGAAGCGTAAGATATTGTAGCAGTACCAACGACGTCTTTTAAAATGTACTGAGGCTTCTCGGGGTTTCATCGACCATATAATTGAGCAGAACCTATTCTCAGATAAAGGATTGGAAGTTTCCCAAGCATCATTTTCTCCGGATATTTAGGGGAGCTTCTCCAATAAGTATGGGAAAGGGCGAGTACCCCCCTCCAATAATAATAATAATAATAATAATAAAAATAATAAAGAGTTTGCGCACACGCTGCACTGTTATTCGCCAAGGATTTGAGGTTGTGTGTGAAAGAAACTTTATATTTCACTGGATACTTCTGCTGTGAGGCAACTGCGTAAACATATGATGATGATGTTTGGTGCTTTGTGGCGCAAGGGCCATTTGATGGCCAGTTTATGAGACAAACGATGTGGACAATGATTGCGATTAGCGGCTGTATAATGGCCTTTAAAATTCTCGCACTAAGGCGAGTAAAAACGTAGAAGTAATAAAATCATGACCATGCCGTGAAAATTTCAGTGTGTGGTGTTAATGAATGAAATAGTTTGTTATAATAAACACCATGGTGGACATGTATGGCATTAGCACAAGTGCCTCGATAGTTCACACCCTTGCGTCCAACAGCCATGCGGCATGTGCTTTGTTGAGTGTAGCCACCGCAGCCGAGACCTCTCTGGAAAGGTCGTGCAACGGAATGTCCGGGTATATGATATGGAATGTACGAACTTCTCTCAGAAAAGCTAACAACGATTTGTGTGTGAAAAGTGGTTCTCTACCGACGAACATTGCAGGATGAAGTGCTATCTGTGTTCGGTAGGGTAATGGAAAGTGTCGTTTCCTTAGCGTGTCTCATTCTTTAGACTGGATGAGAATGTAAAGTACGGTGAGTGCTTCTCCACATCTATCACACAAAGGTGGATCGCGACCAGGCAAAAGCAATGAATGTGTAGTGTAGTTGTGTCCTGTTCTTAGCCTTGTAGGTATTACTTCTGTGTGGCGTCATTTTGATACCGGCGACCAATGACCATGTTGCGGCTTGATGACACGCAATCTATTACCTGTGTATGTGTTCCATGTGCTCTGCCAATAACCCCTGAGCTTTCGTTTTAGAAAAGGTTTCAAGTCCAGTGCACGAAATGGTATCAATGTATTGGTGGCGGTTTTGTTGGCGCATCCAGCTAGCTGGTCCACCAAAACGTTGCCTTGTATTTCGCGGTGTCCTGACACCCAACAAACTACAACATGCTGCTTGGATTAGTAGACTGTGCATTAGAGTGAATAAAGCGAGACGAGGACAGGGTTTTTGTGCTTTTTAAGAGTTTTCGGAGCTTTTACTTCACTTAGGGAGTCTGTATATATTATTGTCATCTGTAGTTTTATTATTTAATGTGTTTAACGGCCGTAAGTTTCGCATAACCTTCGCCGATGAAAATGCTTGTATCAGAGTACAGGACGCCGACTTCCAAAAAGGATGGGCCGACGGCTGCTTACGAGAGAGAACTGTTGGTCTTTGAAGCATCTGTAAAGAACTCAGGACATGTGTATTTATGTTGTAGTTCTGTGAAGTATGTCTGAATATGTGCAATTGGTGTGTGTTTCGCAACCTCTAAGAAAGACACGTCACAATCTATCACCTGCCACTGCCACGGTGGCAGACCTACTGCGGGAGCCATCAAACGATGTTCCAGTGGCACACCGGTTTCCATCGCTAAGCCCCTCAAACAGAGTGAGTGGGGCTGTCTCATAGAAGGTCGTTACTTAAACACAGCAAGGCTTGACATGTCATTAATTGTGGAATATGAAGGATGTTCCTTGTCTGCGTTCACTTTAAGATAGTATTTAAAAGACATGTAACATCCCTTTAGGAAGACCGACCATTCGTTCGATTCCAGGTAGAGGCTTTCCACGGCGCTAGCGCGAAAAGCACCCGTAGAGAGACGGATGCCTAGAAGATGAACAGGGTCAAGCATTTTAAGGGCAGTAAGTGTTGCAGACTGATATGCTATTGCCCCGTAGTCTAGGCGAGTACGTATGAGGCTTGTACACAAATTGATCAGACACTTCTTGTCCCTTCCCCACGTAGTGCGTGACAACACTTTTAGAACGTTCATGGGTTTTATGGACTTGTTTTTTTTCAATACTTGATGTGTGGTATGAAGGTTAGCTTGATGTCCAAGAGTAGGCCTAAGAATTATTGTTTGGCATTACCAGAAAGACGTTGCCCATGCAGTTGAACATCGGGTTTAGAATGAATGCCTCTCTTTCTGGAGAACAAGACACACGTGCTTTTCTGTGCATTCAGTCGGAACCCGTTTTCTTCTGCCCAATGGGAGGCTTTGTTCAAACCACGCTGAACCGGCCGCTCACACTTAGACAGATTACAAGACCTAAAAACAAGCAGGACGTTGTCGGCACATGCACAATAAAACATATTGCGAGGGATAGACAAGCGCAAAAAATTCATTTTGAGAATAAAATGTGTGCAACTAAGTACACCACATTCCGGCACAGTTGCTTCTTGAACAATTGTTTGGAAAACAACGCTGCCCACTCCAACACGGAATGTACGGTTTGACAAGTAACTTTCGATTATAGTTAACATTTTGTCATGCACGCCAAGGTGGGACAGGTCTTTTAATATCCCAAAGCGCCATGTTGTGTCGTATGCCTTTTCGATATCGAGGAACAAAAAGAAAAAGTATTTTTTTTGAACAAAATCATTTCTTATCTGTGCCTCGATGCAAACAAAGTGGCCTTCGAAACCCGCACTGAAACTGGTCGTGCAAATTGTTTGTTTCAAGGAAATGTACAAGTCGACAGTTTATCATTTTTTCCGAAAGTTTGCACAGGCAGCTTGTAAGTGCAATAGGCCTATAACTCGAAACTGGAAAAGGATCATTGCCCTGTTTCAAAAAGGGAATAACAATAGACTCTTTCCAGGAAGTAGGGTTAGCGCCACACACTAAACAAAAATGACCTGAAATAACCTCAAAAACTGGGTAAACCATTTGTCCTCTAGCGCACTACCTTTCCTGGGTTTTTTTTACCACCTACTACCGAGGTAAAAATTTACTCTCGTGCTAACTGAGTTTTTGAACGTAAGGAGAGTAGTAAATATTTACCCCAGTGAGGTTTTCAGTGAGTATAGAGAGAGTAAATTTTTACTACCTTCACAAGGTTTTTGAGGTGAATACTGGGAGTTATTTCTGGTGGTAAAAAAAATAAAAATTGACGGGTGCATTCAGCCAGAGACGACAAATTTATTGAATAGCAGTACTGATTGAATTTATTGAACGGCAGAATTGCTGACACATAGATTCACATACAGACAAACACGCACACACAACAAATGCAGAATAATACACCACTAGAACAGACTGCACGCGTTGCTCAACTACACTTCGACAATCCGGTATATATATAGGCACGACTTTTTGACCGGCCAAGTAGTACCGGTAGGAGAGCTCTTTTTTTCCATCGATTAACAACAACGCTTGAAGGTGCAAGCGTGAGCTTCAGGTGGGCTGCAGGGCACTAAATGTTACACCGACCTTTTAATATAAATCTACACGATCTCACCTTTTTGATTATCCAATAATTGCTTGGCACACCGGGCTCTTTGCCCCACGCGTGTTAGCACTGCTGATGCACAAGTCCATAAAATATACCTAATTACACACAAACCATGGTAGCTCAATAATTTTAATTGAGCGACGGTGCACAAACACAGTAGCAGCACGTATTCATCACAACGGGCTTAGAGAAGCGGTGCACGCCTGCACACAAGCATCTTACCGACGGCAGTTCTAGGCCTTTTCGAGGAGCACGGCTATCCGATGAAACACAGCTGGCAATCACAGAACACATATCCTGTGCGAATTTCGTCGTCATTTCAGACACAAATGAACGCGTGACCGCTATCTTGCGGAGACGGGGCGGTGTATGCATACTTCCAACGAAAGACCACCATCCGGGCAGGTCCGGGTTTTCTTCGTGCTCACCGGCCGCCGCTTGTTGGTTCCGTCTGCCTCTTATCGGCTTCGTGCTACATGTTTGAGAACAGTTGGTGCATGAGGTGGGCGATTCGGGCAGCACTTTACTCGTGCAGACATCGCCTACTGTGGAACAAAATATATGCGATGCTTCTTTCACCTGCCCCGGCGACACACTCCCACTGGTCACTGGCGGCCGCGGCTCGGTGCCGACGACAGAGTGAAGAATTTTGCTTATTGCTTCTCCAGTAGGCAAGCACGGACGATGACAGCAGATTGAGTTTGTTACCACTGGCAGATCTTCGCGATTCAGCTCGGAAGCGAGATATCCGCGACGTGCAGGTTCGGAGGCGCTCGGAAGAGCACGGTCGCTCGATGATGTAGGAAACACGTGAGATCCATCAGCCCAACCAGACACACAGATACCGAGCTTCTTGCACTGTCTGTCTCCAAAGCCACCGCCGAGCAAAAGCAACAATTTGCGAAAATATGCAAAACAACTTTCCACAGCAGGTTTTCTTTCTTTTTTTTCTCTTTTGAGAGCCCCCCCCCCTCCGTCTTTTTCTTTTTTTTTCTTTCAAAGAATGCTGTTCTCGCTTATGCTGCCCCCAGTTCCAGTAAAAGTGCGCTGACTCGAAGTCAGTCCAGAGGCACGGCGATGTAAAACGAAAAAAAAACAAAAAAAAATCTGTGGGCTTCGCGTACCTTCAGTATTCACTGAGAGCGTCACAAGGGGGGTATGGGGCAAAAGCCGCCGAAGCAGCCGCACCTTGCAGTCACGTGGTAATAAACTCTGAAACTCAGGTTAAAAATCACGTGATAGAAAACTCCCTAAGTGGTAAAACTGGATTTTGACATCCTTTTACTACTTGCCTGAGAGGTGGTGGTAAAACTATGTCATGTACCATCTTTTACTCCTACGCGAGGTAGTAATTTTAAACGCGAGGGAGTTTTTCAGAGGTCATGAGCCGGAAAAACCCCAAACTCGGATAGTTTTTGCTTACAGTGCAGAGAACCAGATAGCATTGTGCAAAGAAAGTAATGCTTTTTGTGTTTTAATCGGTAGGTTTTTAAACATTTCATACACCACATGGTCAGAACCTGAGACAGAATTACTGCAGGAGTTTAGATATGTTTGGAGCTCAGCGAAACTGAGAGCTTGGTTGAACGCCTCGTATCCAGTACATTTGTGAACGAGTTCCTGCTTTTCTATTCTTGTTTTGTATTTTTGGAAAGCGTCGGTATAATGTGACGAGCTTGACACCCGTTCAAAATGTGCACCGAGGAAGTTCGCCTGATCTTCCAAGGTTCCAAGGTTCCCGTGGGTTTACAAGTGGCAGTGCGTGTACTTGTCTTTCTGCTACCCTACCAACCATGTTCGAGACTTTAGCCTCCTTTGTGTACGAAATGATCCCTGACAAAACTTCTGCCAGCTTACTCTTCTGGCCTGCCAACGCGTTCTCCTGCCTTAAGACTTCATTTTCTTAAAGCTGTCAAGATATTCGAATGTAGGTAAGTTCCGAAGCAACCTCCAGCACTCTTTTGCTGTTTGCGCGCGTTTCGGCATATTGGGTGCCACCACGGCACACGTCATTTTCCAGGGTGTCCATTGTTTGTGGGATGCATTTTGTTGCAGCATCAATCAGAAACGCTGTGAAGTAGTAGACAGCAGCATCAATTCTCAAAGTACATATGTCACTCGAACCTAAACGGGCGATGGTATAAAAATGATTTCAGTCGGCTCTGTTTATGACCATTTGGGAACCCGTGGTGGACACTCAGTTACTGTAGTTGTGCTCAAAACTACGGGGAAGTGGTCACTTCCATGGGGATTACTGATGACGTTCCTCTGGAATAGAGGCACAAGAGACGGAGATACTCTGCTTAGGTCAATGGAGGAGTAGGTATTATTATGAAGGTTATATTAAGTTCGTTCTTTTCAATTAAGGAGACACACGTTCTACAAGAGAAGGAACTGTTCAATCAGTCAACCTCACGCATCGCAGCAAGAGTCACCCCATAGCCTGCTATGAGCATTAAAGTCTCCAAGGAGTGCATAAGGACTCCTGAAGTTCGTCCAATAAGGACTGGAAGTCATGTTTTGTAGGTGATAGCTCGGAGGTACGTTAAGAGTACAAATTTTGATCAGCTTGATGACAAGCACAGCTCGAGCAGCCACTGCCTCAAGAGATGATCGTAGCTGAAAGTGCGTGTATGCAATCTCTTGATTTACTATAATGGCAACGCCTCCAGATGAGGTCATGGTATCATCACGGTCCTTTCGGAAAATAACATATTTACGAAAAAAGTTGGTGTGCTTTGAATGTAGGTGTGTTTCTTGTACACACAACACTTTTGGTGAGTTTTCGTGTAAAAGTTCTTGGACGTCGTCAATGTTTCTGAGAAGGCTCCTGACATTCCATTGGATAATTTGAGTGTTCATGGTGAATGTATATTAGTACTGTGTGTACAAAAAGCGAGTGGCTGTTTAGGTGTGGAGTTTTAGTTCAAGTAACAGGACCGTCACCGGGCCCTGTTATCTGCCTTTTTGCTTTCTTGGCGCGCTCCAAGGAGCCACGCCACTCGTTCGGCACTAAGGGTACCCGTTGTATCCGTTGCCTCCTTGGAGGCACTGGATGCCTGCACGTGCGAGCTTGTAGTTTGAATTCGTGACCTCGCCTGGTGAGTCGAGGCCTTGAGACCTGAGGACTCTGGAGTCACCGGGCTCTGTTGGGAAGTAGGCAGTGTAGTCTGGATACAGCCGCCTTGGGAGCAGCTACTATCACCGCCGGCTTGGTATGTGCGGGACGAAGGAGTGGGGGAGGGCTGGTGCGGTGGTGCTTACTGACACGCCGTGACAGCATATTTTGAGCCATAGATCGGCGAGACCCTTTACCTTGCATCCCTAAATGAAATGTTTTCCTTCACCTTCAACGTTATTACCTCTTTTTCTTTCTTCCAGTATGCGTGGGAGCGTCAATATGCGGCATGGTTTCCTTCACAGTTTACACAGTGTGGCGATGGTTTGCAGTTCTCAGATACGTGGCCTAGGACTTCACATTGTGCACAAGTCTGGCGACAACAACAGCTTTTAGAGCCATGGCCATACTTTTGGCATTGGAAGCAACGACGAGGGAATTGTATGCATGACCTGATCGACGTCTTCGTGTGCCGAGTTTCAATAGCTTCTGGCAGATTACTGGAAGCGAACGTGAGTATATGGTGTTTTGTTGTCTCTTCTGATGATGATCCTTTGTACATTGGTCACATTCTGACTCTTCCACCCATCCAGAAGTTTTGCTTTGGTCAGGCCAAGCAAATCAGCGTGAAACACCACTCCACGAGTTGTGTCCATTGATCTGTGTGGTGGTTTCGTGATCGGGGTGTTACGAAAAGTTGGAAGATTGTGTAGCTTCCGAAGCTGTTCTCTTTCTCAAAATTGAAGGAGGAGGTCTCCGCTGGCCATTTTGATAACTTTGTACCCGGCCCCACGAGCTTCTGTAATACACCTGGCTATTACAAAGGGGGGTACAGTTCTGGCTTGCTGGCCACTTTTCTCACTATGTATGACACGAAATTGGGAAAAGTTTTCATTTGAATGATTGAAAAAATTAGTGTTCGATGCGTACGCGCTTTAAAGCGGTACAACCACGTAACAAAGAAAAAGCTCTGTGCATGCCTGTTTGATTTTTTTTCAGAAGCGTTGGCGGCCACCCACCACGGAGCCCAACGAGGGCACGCTACAAGTTTGCTGATGCTGTAACCTGTACACGCGAGCCGTACAGTGCTACTATAATCCAATGCGCCTTGACCAAGGTAGGCTATTTCCACAGGGTTAGCTGTAGCCGCCAGGAAGTCTGGAAGTAAGCGGAATAGAGTAGAAGACAGGACAGATAAAAAACGAGAGATAAAGATGAAGATGTAGGGACAGAGAGATAGGAAAAGGCAACTGCCGATTTACCCTGGGTGGGTCAGCCCAGGGGTGTCGTCTACGTGAAGCCGGGGCCAAAGGGGTGTGTTGCCTCGACCGGGGGGCCTTAGAGGCCCCATCACCCGGCATCGGCTCAACCCCCAGGATCCCCTTTTTCCCAGACACGGCTCAGCCACGCATGGCTAGGAATGGGAGGAGATCAACTCCCCCCCCCCCCCCGTTAGCTCGGGTCCGTGGTGTCGCTACACACCAAACGCCTGCTTTCAAAGACGCCCCTGCGGGGCTGTGTAAACATATAATGCGAATTGATATCCCTGAGTACCCTATGTTTACAGCGAAAGCTGTTATGAGATTAGCACATGGGTCGCGCTCGGGTCGTGTAGCCCAGTATTCCACCACTGAGCTACGCCACTGCTTGGAACTCGTTTCTAAACTGGTCTTAGCCAGGCTTGATGTCGGGAAAGGAATCACGTTCATATGAGTAATGGAGCGTTTTAGAACAACCAGGGAACAGCCAGGCGTCACCCAAAGTGAAGAACAGCCAGGCGTCACACTAAGTGAACTGCGTAACGACTGGGTCGTCCAATGCTCCAATCCATTAGGAAACGTGTTCTTTATTACCTATTATTGGTGGCGCCTACTCACCTCACGCATATTTCATCGTCGTTAGCCGCTGCATAAAATATGCATAAAAATTCCAGCAAGTGCAGCGGATACCACACTTCTCTAAAGAATGATGAAGGTACTATAGCGAATGCCGGCCTACTACCCAGAAATTATTAATATTAATGCCGATGTGGGTACGCAGCAAGTGTGCTTGCAGCAGTTACCTAATGAGTGCTTAGAAAGGGCTCTGAAAGGCTGCTCCTCTATCGCAGGCCTGGCGCTTTAACGCGATAGCGTTAGAGAGCTCGTGTCGCAGAAATTTTGCCGTCAGCGTTGGTATCAATGGTTGTGAGAGAACAATCGTCCGAGAGCAAAAAGTTGAGAAAGAAGAAAATAAAATAAAGTACAAAATTTTCTGTCCTATGGAGGGTCGAATCCAGGCCGTTCGCGTGGCAAGCAGGCGTCCTGCACAAAGCCACGATGTTACTTGTCATAGCATCGGGAAAGAACACTGCATAAAAGAGTCTCCCTAACACATTTTGTTCGACGGGTGTCATAACGAAAACGACCCCAATCAGCGATTTGTTGGCGCATTTAGGAAGCCATCAAACTATGTCTAAAGAGGCTGGGATAGTGCAGCCATCGCCACTTAAACCACACAGGAACTTTCAAACAGCTTTAAAAATGGACAACTATGTCAATCAATAGCGGAAAACTTATGTCTTTTTAGAGGCGTTGATGAAGCAAACCGCGAGCGCTAGATAATACGCTGCCATCTGTGAGGCATTGTGAGACTCCCCTTACAAAAATGAGTTTGGCCTTTCTGTCGCCCACGAGTCACCCATAAGTCACCCCAGTCACAGTCCTGTAGACTCGACCTTGCTGTAGACCTATAGTTTGCAGACTTTCTGCCGACGCCATGCACACGGCAAGCAGACTTTTCTGACGATGTGCGCCCAGATTGCGTGCGCGTGTATGTATAAACGTATAAGTATCTATCTACATTATGCTACCTGAGGACGCTTACACAGAGGTGCGCACTGACGCAAGCAACATTGGTCTTGGAGCTATCTTGGTGCGAATACAAGATGGGACCGAACGTGTGGTTGCCTACGCGAGCCACACTCTATCCCGTGCCGAGACCGACTATTCCACATCAGAGAAGGAATGTCTCGCGGTAATATGGGTGAATATAAAGTTCAGGCATTCTCTCTATGGGCGCCCATTGAAAGTTGTGACTGATCACCACGCTCTATGTTGGTTGGCTAACCTCCAAGACCCCCTCTGGGCGATTTGCACGATGGAGTCTGCGACTTCAGGAGTTCGATGTCACCATCGTATACAAGTGGGCACGTCGGCTGGTCATCTTGTAGCTCCATGTTCAAGCCGCTTCTTTTCTACGTGCAGATATTCCTGTGCGGGGTGCAACAGCAATGGCCTATGCACATCAAGATGCGACCAACTTTGTCATCGAAGAACGTAATGCTACTTCTGCGCAAGCGTCAGCCATAATCCACGAGGATTGGGCTACACTGCTTCCAGTGCCATCAAGGTCAATTCAAGTGGATAAAAGACGCCCCCATCCCCGGATTTCTTCAGTGGGCACGTCGGCTGGTCATCTTGTAGCACCATGTTCAAACCGCTTCTTTTCTACGTGCAGGTTAGTAACGAAGTATCATCTGTTAAAACTAGCAATCGTTATTTCGTCCAGCTGACGTGCCCACATAGTTTGTATACCTTGTATTGTGACATTAATCAAGTGTTTTTGTCCCTACTGATGCTATGCGAGGACGTTGAATCCAATCCAGGACCCTCCACTGCGGAATTGTTGTCACAGTTGATTGAAGGTCAAAACAACATTCAAAAAAGACTTGATGATATTGAGCTGAAGTTGAAAACTGTGGAGGAAACTTCTGAGATAATTAAAATATTCAGCGATCAACTTCGCAGCCTGAAAGATACGGTTCAAGACTCAGAACGTAAGCTCGTTGATTTAGAGGACAGAAGCAGGCGTAACAACCTTGTTGTGTTCGGCATACCGGAAAAGAATGATGATGCCTCTGACTACCTCATGGATAGCGTAGTCTGCAATGTGTTCAGGCATGCTTTAGACGTGAACGTAAACTCAGTCGAGCGAATTCATAGGCTAGGGCGAAGGTAGCATGATAAAAATCGCCCAGTGATCGTGAAGTTTTTCGACCACGGGGAAAAAGTTAACGTTCTCAAAAGTTGCTTCAAATTAAAAGGGAAGGAAATCTCAGTCTCGGGGGATTCCTCTGCAAGCACTCGGCACGTCAGGAAGTTACTATTGAACAGCACTTCAGATATTAGGAAATCTGGCACAAAGGTTAAACTTGTGCAAGACAAAAATAAGATTGACAATCGATTGCTAACATTAGATGAAGTTCATCGTGGAATGGTCTCTGCGAGCAGACCGCTTACCAGAGTAACTCGCAACAAATGAAACGACAAGAACGGGAGACTTTTCCGATGCCTAAATATTAACGCCCGTAGTATTCTAGCAAAAAACGATGATTTAAACAGTGTTGTGTTAACGTATCACCCTCACCTCTTGAGAATAACTGAAA
Organism: Rhipicephalus annulatus; assembly: GCA_013436015.1. Taxonomy (NCBI): domain Eukaryota; kingdom Metazoa; phylum Arthropoda; class Arachnida; order Ixodida; family Ixodidae; genus Rhipicephalus; species Rhipicephalus annulatus. The sequence goes on along the minus strand of WOVY01001005.1, from coordinate 211,008 downwards.
CCTGGCTTCGCACCGACGTTAGTGACGATGAGATCACACCCCAGGGATACCGCATCTATCGCTAAAATAGGAATAGTCGAGGCGGCGGAGTTGTAATCATATTTAAGGAAACCTTACAAGTTGAAAGATTAGCCGATGTACCAGATATTGAATGCGTAATTGTGAAAGTAGACACAGGCGATCTTATGTTCATAGTCGGCGCTTTTTACCGCTCCAGGCACAGACGAAGCGTTCTTTGATAAGCTTAATGAGCTTCTTTGCATGGTCCACAGTTGCTCTAGTAATATAATAGTTGGCGGGGATTTCAACGTTCCTTCCGTTATATGGGATACTGATTTTCCTGTACCGTCTTCAAATGCAGCAAACGTTTAGTCGATACAGTCCTTTTTCATGATTTAACTCAACTACTCAAGCAACAAACTCGCGTACAGAATGCTACTGCTACAACTCTGGATCTTTTTTTTCGTTAGCAACAGCATGCTGCGTCGTGTGGCAGACACCAATGTGCTTGATGGAATATCCCATCACAAATTGGTTTACATGTGCACTAATCTTAATGACGTTCCAAAAGGCAAGAGGGAAGAACGCGTGGTGTCTGTCTTCTCGCGCGCAAAAGACGTAGAAATACTGGACACATTAGACTTACATTTTTCTCGATTCACTTTACTTTCTGAATGTAGCACTGCTTTCAACTGTTTCTACTGTTAACAACCTTTGGTGTTTCTTCAAAGACCTTGTGTTGCAGTGCGTTCATGACTTTGTGCCAGAAAAAGTGAAAATAATAAAAATGTTAGCCCATGGATTACTATGCCAGTTGTTCGTTTGGGACGAAAAGCAAACAGGATAAGAAAACAGCATCGTCAGAACCCCACTCCGTCGACCACGCTTAAAGTCAGTAACGTGCGTAAAGAATTAAAAGACAGTATCAAGGAAGCAAAAGATCAGTACTATAACGTAACTTTAGAAAACTTCTTGCTGTCATCCCCAGCTAAATTCTGGCAGCATTTCGCCCCAAACATTTCATTTTGATTTATTCATTTCGGACAGTACAAAAAGCATTGCGCGCGGTCAGGACAAAAGGAGGTGGTTAGCCCCCTGACATAGTCCTGCTCGCGCTGGGCGTAACAGTAGCAATAGAAACAATATAAATTATTGCAAAGCGCACACATAAACATATATACATACATAAAATATATACATACAAATAAAGAAGGAACAAAAGAAATCACTATTGTAACAATAGAAATCATTGCTGAGCACACATAACATATAGACATGCACAAAAATATCTACGTACAAAAAGAGAGCAATAGAAATAACCATTATAACAATAGTATTCATTGCTGAGCACACATCAACATATATATATATATATATATATATATATATATATATATATATATATATATATATATATATATATATATATATATATATATATATATGTATACAAAAATATATACATACAAATAGTATGAGAGACTGTAGCTCACCCTACCGTGCTGAGAGTGCATTTATCCTAAGTGTTAAAGAGGAACCGAATTATCATTTTGAATTATTTTGAGCTGGTGCACGATCGTGCTAGTTCAAATATTGCAGGATGTTCATTACATAACTTCATAATTTGGAAGTCTATTGTTTGCATTCCATAGTTTGTGCGTGTTCTTGCCACAACTATGTGTGTTTTACGAAGGTCGTGGCCGGTGTTCCTGCTTAAATAGCGACGGCTAAATGAACCCCAGTCTCCCGATACTTCGCAATATATGTACATCGACAATTTCATTTCGTAAACAAGGCAGTATTGTGGAATTCTGTACTTTAACATGAGAGCTGACGCATCTACATTATACCCCGAATTAAGTAGTCTAACTGCTTTACTCTGTAAAGAAGAAAGCTTTTCATTATCAGTCTTAATTCCTGTTCCCCACACGAACGAGCAGTAACTAAAATGAGAATGTACTATGAAAAAATACAATTCCTTCTTTAAGTTAGTTGTTAAAAAGTTACATAAACGGTTCAACAAGCCTATAGACTTCGCTATCTTCATCCTTACATTGTTCACGTGTATTGACCAACTTAAATTTGATTGAAAAGAAACGCCTAGAAACGAGTGATTGTGTACTAGATCTAGTTGCGAATCGCCGTAGTATATTTTCATAATGTAATCTACTTCTTTCTTTTAGGATAGAAAAGCATGAACTTAGTCTTTTTAACATTTATCTTTAGTTTATTAGAAGATACCCAGAAATTAAGTTCTTGCAACCAGTTGTTTGACATCGCCTCTAGCTCCTTCAAATCATTCCCAGAAAAGAAAACACTGGTATTGTCAGCATTCAATAATACCTCCCCAGTAAAAGGCATACTAACAATATCATTCACATAAGTTATAAATAGTAGAGGGCCCAGTACAGAGCCTTGGGGCACACCATATTTGATTACAGTTTCTTCAGATTGAGCATCCTGGACACAAATGTACTGTAGTCGATTGTGCAAATAACTACGGATACGATTTTGTGCTTTACCTCTAAAGCCGTATGCTTCAAGTTTACGGAATAAAATTTCGTGTTTGATGGAGTCGAATGCTTTTTGGAAATCTAGATATATAGCGACTGTAAATAACCTGTTTTCAATATTCTGGATGATTTTATCTCTTATTCGTACAAGTGCCTTTTCTGTAGACTTTTCCTTTTGAAATCCGAACTGTTGCTCTACAATAACATTTTTCGCTGACAAAAATTTATTAAATCGCGTGCATAAGACTTTCTCTGCAACTTTAGCAATTATTGATAGTACAGATATTGGTCTATAGTTACCCAACTCATTACACTTGCCGCTTTTATGAAGTAAAGTCACCCGAGCAATTTTTAGCCTATCAGGATAAACACCAGATGATATCATTTCATTAAAAATGTGCATTAATGGCTTTGCAATGTCATGTGCCACGGCCTTAACTGGTGAAGCTTTTCTGCCGTCTTCTCCGGCAGCTGATTTGTTATTAAGAGAACCTAGAATAGACATGATTTCATCTTCTGAAGTAGGACAAATAAATAAAGTGTCTTTCACAGCACAATGCACGTACGTCATATAACTTCGTTCTGGGTGCACAGTATGGAGGGGTTACAGCAGCTCCAACATTGATAAAATAATTGTTTAACAAGTTTGCTAAAGAATCCCCAGAATACCTTACGCCATCGACTTCTAATTCCGCTGGTACTCCTGATGAAGGGGCACTTGTCAATTCACGAAAGACCTTCCATGTCTTACGACTGTTTTGGGCGACGCTTTCAAACTTGCGTTCAAAAAAGGCAAGTTTGGCCTTCCTTAGGTCGACACTTAACCTATTTCTAAACTTCTTAAATTCCTGTAATATTTGAAGATCGCGTGTTTTTAGAAAAATAGTAAATAATTTTTCTTTTGTTTAATTCGATAATAAAGGTCGCTCGTGATCCATGCCTTCCGGGCTTTTCTGCGCTTCACAATTGTTGTTAAAGGAAAAGCAGTATCATAACTGTGCTGTAATTTTGACACAAATATTTCATAAGATCTAGATGGATTTCGCTCGGAGTACACGCCTTCCCAGTTTGTGCTGACGACTAGAGACTGAAATAAAGTGATGCTGCGCTGATTTATGCATCTCGTAGTGAACTTTTCTGCACTGGAATAATTATGCGTTGGACAAATTGCAAATATGAATGAATGGTCACTGATATCTGAACCAAGGACACCAGAGCAAGCTTCAGCCTTTGGTACATTTGTAAAGCATAAGTCAATGAGCGTATCACACTGTGAAGTAACCCTGGTGGCCTGGTGAATTAGGTTATTGCAGTTATTCGCAAGCATAACTTCAAGTAACAAAAATTTTGCTTGATTATCGGTACACTGATTTACATTAAGATCACCGACCATAATGACGTTCCATTTATTAGCATTGGCATAATGTAGTAGCGTCTCGACATAGTCAAGAAAGCTTGAGAGTGCCGCCTGAGGCGGGCGGTAAACAACAGCTATAAGAAAGTTGCGGCACACAATAGCAACCGTTTCGAAATCATCGCACATGCAAGGAAACTCCCTCAGTGTGTAGAAGTGATTACGTTGGTGAACATAAAAAGACACGCCCCCACCGCGCCTCCCGGAACGGTAAACAGAAACATGCTTATAATCGACAAAATTGTGCACTTCTGCGTCATCTGAGTACCAAGTTTCAGAGAAAGCTAAAAAATCAAAACAACAATCTAACTGAGATAAATATCTAACTGAGAAATCTAAATCTAACTGAGAAAATAAGAAGCGTTTTCATAATATATGTGTTAATGGAACTATCGTAACTAATAAAGAAACTATTGCAGAATAATTTAACACGTTTTTTTTTGTTCAGTGTTTACTGATGACGATGGAAGTAAGCCATGTTCAAAAACGCTTCATGATATCCCACCAATAAGTGACCTTACAATATCTGAGGAAGGAATCTTGTCTCTGCTTCTTAACATAGATCCCAAAAAGACACCTGGTATTGATAGCATACCTAACGCGTTCCTTGTGAGGTATGTTGAATGGTGCTCGAAGTTTTTGTGCATCATTTTCCAGAAGTCACTGTCACAGCGCGCGCTTCCAGATGACTGGAAATTTGGAAAAATTATCCTTGTACCCAAATCACCTAACACTTCTCTCGTCTCCGCCTATAGACCAATTTCTCTGCTTTGCTCATGTGCGAAGGTATTAGAACATAATATATTCAAGCATCTCTCAGTTTTTCTCGAGGAAAATAATTTAATCAATGACCGACGACACGGCTATCGAAAAGGATTCTCAACCGTCACACAACTTTTGGAAACCCTTCATGACATTGCAGCTATTCTAGATAGGCAAGGCCAGGTTGACATGATTTTCTTAGACTTTAAAAAAGCATTTGATCGCGTGTCGCATCCAAAACTTCTCGCGAAACTTACACCTATACTAAAAAACAATACATTAACTTCATGGTTTGAGGCCTACCTTTCTTATCGAAATCAAACAGTTTCTATAGATAACGTCCAGTCTGATTCACGACCGGTGAAATCGGGAACCCCTCAGGGCTCTGTGCTTGGGCCACTTCTTTTTTTAATTTTTATAGACGACATTGCCAATTATATCCCGGTTTCTAATAAGTTATTTGCAGATGATTGCATTCTTTATCAGGAAACGCGTAGTGCAGACGACCAGGTTCTTTTAAACGCAGCGTTAAGAAAAATATCTTATTGGTGTGCACAGTGGCAAATGAAGAATAATGAAAAGAAAACGGTAGCTATGACCGTTACGCGCAAGCTGCTTCCTTTGAAACACTCATATTCCATTAGCGGAAATGTTGTAGGCCCGTGTGCTCAGATTTGGGTGCACGTTAAAGAACCCCAGGTGGTCTAAATTTCCGGAGCCCTCCACTACGGCGTCTCTCATAATCATAAAGTGGTTTTGGGACGTTAAACCCCACATATCAATCAATCAATCAATCAATCAATCAATCAATCAATCAATCAATCGTATTCCATTAATGGTCAAAAACTATCGTTTGTGAAAACTTATAAATATTTGGGGGTTGTATTAAGTGCAGATTTTAGGCGGAATGAGCATGTTGCCTACATTGAAAAGAAAGCTTTACAGAAACTAGCATTTCTAAGACGTTCTTTGCGCAAATCTACCCCAAAACTAAAATTAACTGCGTATAATACTTTTATCCGTCTGATCCTCGAGTATTCTCGGTGGTTTGGGACCCTCATAGCCAAGTAAATATTAAAACCCTTGAAATGATTCAAAGAAAAGCAATCTGATTTGTATATAATCGCTACAGCGCTCTGACGTCACCCAGTGAACTGTTAAAAAAAGCTGACTTGGATACCTTGCAGGCAAGACGGCAACACGATCGATTGAAGTACATGTTTCTACTTTACCTCGACAAGCTACGCGTAGGCAAGCGCGCGTACATAAAAACGGTTCACCACCAACGGTCAACTCGTTCCGAGCATTCAAAAAAACTGAAGGAATATTCCGGTCAAACAAAAGCCTTTAAAAACACTTTTTTTCCACGCACTGTCACTAATTGGAATGCTCTTTCTGCCGATCTGGTGAACTGCAAAACCGTTCAGTCGTTCATGAAAAAACTTAAACACCAGCAACCCACTTGACTTTGATCTTTCTTTGCGCTTCGCCCTCTATTTTTCCACTGCGCATCCTGAACAGGCTTCCGTTTATATTCCACTTTTATCCCTTTTTTTCATATCAATGCGTTGTATTTTGAAATGTTGTCGTTTTTTTTGTTTCTTAGTTCTGTATGACCAGATGTTTGTCATCATAGTTTTTTTGTATGTGTACGCGTAAACCACTACAATTGTGTAAGTACTGGCGTTTTTACTTTGATGCACTAGTTCTTCATGGTGCAGCTCTACGTGACGTGTTTCCTTTCCTGTTGTATCTTCATATTTGTTTCTTTTTTTGTATAACCCACCCCTGCCTAAGGCCGCATGTGTGAGGCTGGCAGCACTTCTGAAATAAATAAATAAATAAATAAGCCGGGTAGAAAGCATGAAGACGCCGACACGCTATCGCGAGCAACTCTGGAATCCGACCATACAGCTGTAGAAGACGACATTGCTTTCTTGGGGACTGTCAGTGGGGTAGCCCTCCTTAGTAAGCAACGAGCGGACCCCGAGTTAAGGCTCATCATCGATCATTTAGAAGGTAGCACCGCGTCTGTTCCTCGTCCACTTTACCGTACGTTGCCGTCATTTTGCTTACGACATGGCATATTATACAAAAAACACCAGTGTCCGCTGCAGATCTTATCTTCTAGTCGTTCCTCAAGACCTTCGTAATGACATCCTATTAGCCTGCCGTGATGAGCCGACATCCAGCCATCTGGGATACTCACGGACACTCGACCGGGTACGACAGCTATATTTCTAGCCAAAACTCGCAGCTTTTGTCAAACGCTACGTGAAATAATTATGCGAATATCAGCGTCGCAAGTTCACCACCTGTAAAGCCTGTAGACCTCCTACAACCCATCGTCCCACCACGTACGCCGTTTGACCAGGTTGGGATGGACCTCCTTGGACCGTTTCCTTTGTTTCAGTCCGGAAACAAGTGGATCATCGTCGCAACTGATTACTTGACGCGTTACGCTGAGACAAAGCCACTGCCACGCGGTACAGCATCTGAAGCCGCCCAGTTTTTTATGCAACACATTGTGATTCGTCACAGCGCCCCGTCATTCATCATCACTGAGCGAGGGACAGCGTTTACGGCAAAACTGTTGGACGACATCTTCAAGCTCAGTTACACGAACTACCACAAGACAACCGCATACCACCCCCAGAGTAATGGCTTGACAAAAAGGCTAAACAAAACGCTGACGAACATAATATTTATGTACGTGGATGTGCAGCATAAAACGTGGGACGAGATCCTGCCGTACGTAACGTTTGCGTACAAAACCGCAACGCAGGAAACGACAAGGTTCGCACCCTTCCGTTTCGTTTACGGTCGAGACGTGCAAAGCATGCTAGACGCCGTGATTCCTTGTGACATCGACCAGCACGAGCTACTAACTCCTGATGTCGAGGATTACATTCAGCGTGCAGAGGAAGCGCGCCAACTATCTCGCGTGCACATAAGATCGCAGCAATGTAAAGACGCCCGAAGGTACAATATCTACCATCGATAAGTCACCTATCAGCCTGGCGACCAAGTGTGGGTTTGGACTCCTGTTAGACGGCGAGGTCTCAGCGAGAAACTCCTCAGCAAGTACTTTAGACCCTACAAAGTATTACAGCGGTTGAACGAGGTCAACTATGAAGTTATTCCAGACGGAGGCTCGGCAAAGACCAAGCGCCACTCACCACGAACAGTGATTGTACATGTCGTCCGCCTAGAAGCTTATGTTACGCGTTTATACTCGCCTCATTTTACCCGGGCAGCAAAAATTTTTTGACGTTGTTCGTTGGGTCTCGAGCGAACTGTGAATTGTGTTAATGTTTTTTTTCTTATGACCAACTAAACACTTTTTTGTACCTGCATATGCCCTGTGCACTATAAGTATCGTTTCTCTTTTTTTCCTTATGGGCACTGTTTTCCCCTTGTGCATGAGCATCGAGTCGATGCTCTAATGAGAGGAGGAATAATGGCACCTAGACTTGTGAGCCGGCAAGCACTAGCCAGTCGAAAAGGGCAAAGAGAACGAAGAAGTGTGTCTTAGCGCTTCGTTTGACGAGGAATAGAAGAAGAAGAGACGAACAGACAATCTTAGCGGCCTTCTTTTGAGAGCGTCTCTACGAGTTCCTCAATCAGTGCGGTGGTGGTCGGTTCGCCTGACTTCCCTTCGCTTCTCCTCCTTCTGACGTGTTACTCCATTCTGGTGGTTTTGATTGTTAGGAATCGGGTAGCTTGATGTCTTTTGAGTCCATTTGTATCTGTTACCTTGTGTTAGTTTACTTTAAGTGGTCATCAAGGGATTGCAGCAATGTCCAGGAATTCTCCTGGGCAAGGCAGTTCGGCATGGACAGCCTCTCGTCGATCAGATAAGATTCCCCTCGATATCTTTCCACACAATAGCATTAGCAGCATTGCGGTTGCACTGGTGCCCTTGGGTAATGGAGAAATCTGGTTGAACAACCCTAAAGCGATCCAGGAGCAGCTTCGGGCGATAACCTCTGAATACGAAAGCATCACTGATGTATGGCAGTTTGGCCGCGGAGGTATCGTGTGCTGATCGCCAGACAAAGATTGTGTAGCGGATCTTCTGAAATGCTCATCATTTGCCGCTATCCCTGTGAGTGCATATATTCCACCCCATCTTGCATGCGCTAAAGGCGTTGTGCGTGGAGTTGGCTCACAACTAAGCCCATCTGGAACGCTTGAGAAACTCTCCTTGGCCGGGTTAATAGTTATATATCATTGCGTTAGAGTAGTAGACAAGGTGCAGGTAGCCACTGAGTCAGTCATCGCAACATTTGTCGGAACATTGTGCCCATCTGAAATAAAAGCTTGGCCACTAATCTTCAGTGTGTAATCATTAGCATCGCGTCCCATGCAATGTAAAAATTGCTGGCGTTTCGGCCATAGTACTGGTAGATGTAAATTTGGAATACGGTGTTGCATTTGTGGTGAGGGTCACTCGCACGCTGATTGCGAGGTTCAAGCTCAGAAGTGCTGTCTCTGTGAGGGTGCTCATAAAGCAGATTATTCCAGTTGTCCCGCTCTCTTTCAAGAGAAGCAACTGTTGGAAGTAATCGACTAGCGACGATGCTCAAGGAGAGAAGCAATGATGACAGTTATCAAAGAAAGGACACAAGGGTATGCTGGGATTGCCAATCGACAAATTGCAATGGCAAATGCTAACTTTGCCCAAACAATTGAGGCCACAGTAGAAAAGGCAGTATGAAAGGCAATGGGCAGGTTATTTACCAGCCTCTCAGAATGTCTGTATGAAATAATGAGCGCTCAATGAACTCATATAATGAATAACTCAGCAGCTTCTCTTCAGACAAGTTCTACACTGACATCTCAGCAGAAGACAGGATGCAGCACGAGAGCCGATAGAGTGCTCCTAGAAAAAAACTCGGGTGGGTAATAAGCCTACAAAGAGAGAAGGTCACCTCTCAACTATAGATCTCAGTGTCAATACTGATGGTGAAATCGATTCACGTGCCCAAAAACGTAGCCGATCACTCTAAAACCCTTCTTCCGTGTCGTCACAGAAAGAAGCGAAAAGGCACCACCCAGCAAGGTCGTAAAGGCTGGCATACTAGAAAAGGTTGTTTCGACTGTTGGTATATCCCACCATTGAGCCGTTGAAAGTCTTACAGTGGAATCGTCGTTCTATATTGTTTCCACAGATTTCTCTTGTCTCATTATTGGAAAAAAACCGATCATAATATTGCTACAAAAAACTTGGTAAGTTCAAGATCAGCATTTTCATTAAAATTATAGATCATTTCGTTTAGATCGATTCTCAGGAGGGGGTGGGTTACTTACTTTAGTCTCTACCAAATTTTGCCACAAAGCGAAAATAGTGCTTCAGCTTCTGTTGCAGGAGTACAAAGTTTTAATAATTTTTTTGAGTCTTCCTTCATGTAGAACATTTCACATAGCAAATATATATTATCCGTCAGGATTTCTTGACACAAACCTTTTACATAGTGTAATTTCTCTTAGCAGTATTATGTCCTATTGGCGGGAGACTTTAACTCCAATCGCATAACTTGGGGCTCAAGGACAGACACATGTGGTACTCGATTATGAGACTGGTCTCAGGGTAATAGTCTCACTTGTCATAACTCAAGTATCCCCACTTTTATCAGAGGGATGTCATCCTCATTTTTAGACTTGACTTTTTCGGGATCAGGCCTTGCCATCTATCTCATCCTGGTCGATTGTTGACACTGCGACTAATGGCGATCGCATTCCAGTTACAATTCACATTGTGTGCCACTAATGTCTGTTCCTACTGGAAAACTTACGTTCATTACATAGATGTATTTTAAAAGGACCTTGCGAGGCTTCATATAGTCTCTGTCTAAAACAACGGCAAAGCAAAAAGCATTAAGCCTTTCTTCAGTAATACAGGAGTCGCGTAGCAAAGTGGAATTTGAGGTTCAATCAGTTGAATGAAAACCTGCGTCGCAATGGTGGAATGATAACTGTACTAGGTATTTCAGGCGTAGAAAAGCTGCCTGGAAGAATCTATTACACAATCAGTATCAAAAAAACTGGTCAGATTATAAATTCCTTGCAGGTACTTTTAAACGTACGGTGGCTACAGCAAAGCCAGAGTATGATGAAAGCATTTTGAATTTCTTTCGAGATAAGATAGCTAAAGAGCTCCATTTGAATATCTGAGACATAAGAAACTAATTCCTCAAGCAGTAAATCCTGAATCTATAGTTTTATCCCCACATTAATTGAAACAGTCATTGGAAAGCATAGCTCAAGGTTTAGAAAAGGGATTTTCGGCTAATCTTTATCTCCATCCGGTAATCTCACGATCAAGTGACAGTTTCACTAAAATATTCATACAGGAAGTGGCAGAGGTTATGAGAAAACTTTCGATGGCAGCTCCAGGCCCGGATGAAGTCACTTCAACAATGCTTTAAATATTATTCAATGAGTCATGAGAGGATGTACTTAATGTAACAAATTATTTGATAAGGGAAGCTCGGATTCCATCTGAATGAAAAATCGCGAAATTCACACCTATTCTAAAAAAACCAGGTGAAGGTTACGTTTTAGACAATATCAGGCAAACTGCACTAATCTCCAATTTTGTCAAAGTAATAGAGAAAGTAGTGAATGTTCATATAATGAAATTTGTCGATAGAGAAAACGTTCTTCACCCATGTCAAGTTCAATTCAGGCAGGGATCTTCCATATGGCAAGCGCTTATAGACCTAGAGAGTCGCATACATCTGGCACGGCGCCAAGGGCAGTACGCAGCTCTAGTTACCCTGGACATAACAAAAGCGTATGATAGCGTCGAGCAGAGTGTACAAGCCAGTCGTTTGTGAGAAATCAATTCGCCGGATTATTTAGAAGCGTGGATAATAAAATTTGTAGGAAATAGAACATTTTACTGTTCGCAAGATGGTGTTGTGTCACGTACTTGTAAACAGGAAAAGGAGTACAGGAGGGTGCTGTTCTTTTTCCGGTACTATTCAATATTTTAATAAGCTTGATCCCATGAAATGAAAATGCTCAGGCGTATGTATATGCTGACAATACCGCGTTCTTTTCGTCGACTCATGGAATTCACACTCTCTATCAAAACCTCCAAATGTACTTTTCTGTAATGGAGCACTGCCTCGACGTTATTTATCTATCTCTAAACGTGAATAAGTCTGCATTATTAGTATTCGCCAAATGTACTTTTTTATGTAGAGCACTACCTCATATATTACTATTCATATATTAGTATTTCTGATAAAAGACTCAGTATACATATCTCTCTCATACAAAAAATGATACCATTCCACAAGTGCAAATAATCAACTATCTAGGAGTCATATACGACAGCTCTTCAGTATGGTAAAACCACATCGAATATATTGCGGCAAAGGGTGCTCGGGGGACTAGCTTATTACCGAGGATAAGCAACTGGCGATCAGGAATGTGCAGAGCCACGTTATCATCAATATACCGCATGTATGTGAGGCCGATTCTAGAATTTGGATGTGTCCTATACTACGGGGCATCTGCTTATAAGCTACGTCCCCTTGTTCTTCTGGAGAAACAGGCACTGCGCATGTGCTTAGGGCTATCTAAATTTGTAGAGAATAACGTTTTATATGCAATAGCAAGAATTCCCTCGTTCCTCACCAGGTACAAAATGTGGACTGCACAAACGTACCTAAGGGCATTTGAATTCCCTTTGGGGCGTAAAGAAACAGTTCTATTGCACAACCAGGCTTATTTTTCAATTGTTATTGGCATAGATTTCACATACCTCACGTAAAGTTTGCTCAGTCTCTTCTCGACCCACTGTTCGCGCAAATTACGCAGTTCCTGCCAATTTGTAGCTTGACAAGTTCTCTCCAAATATACATTGATGACATTTTCTCTATTAGTGCTAAACACCTGCCGAGTGATTTGTTGAGAACTACTTTACACGACTACCTGCTAGGAATGCAAGCACATGTCATCATTGCGACGCAGACTTCACAGCGAGATGAAAAGAGTGGCGTCGGTATACTCTGCCCTGTTCAAGGCTCGTCCTTTACCCTCCGAATTCCAGATTTCACGCCTACTTTTATTGCAGAATTTTTAGCCGCAGTATTGGTCCTTCGAAAACTGCCAACATCAATGAATTCCGCCGTAATAATAACAGACGCCTTGTCGGTCGGCAGTGTACTCACGGCATCCCGTGATTCGAAAGCTATATGCGATTTCAACTCCCTAGTACCGAATCACCTAGCCCAGGTGCGATTACTATGAGTGCCGTGGCATAGTGGCATAACTCTAAATGAAACAGCTGATGCACTAGCGAAAGCGGCGTTAGGCGGACCAGCTATCAATACTACCCCTACCACAACCTTTATAGCAGCTTCTAGATTTCGGAAGCAAACGATGATGCGAGAATTTTCTACACCATCTTTAAAAAATTCTCTGAATTTCAACCATATAATGACACCCTGGAAAGTTTTCTCATGTAATAACCGATTGCTGGAAGCTTTAATCACTCGATTATGCTGTCATATTCCTCCATTAAATTTTTATTTGTTTAGAGCAGGCTTGACATCCTCTTCACTTTGTTCTTTTTGTGGAGAAAAGGAAACTGGAGCACTTTTTTATCTCTTGTAGAAAGTTTTCAACATTAAGAAAGGTATCACTATAAATACCATTGCGAATCCTTGGCTTAGCTTTGACGACGTCAAACTTACTATAATTAGGTGCACATACCCTAGGGCACAGCAATGGGAAAGTGGGCGCGGCCGTGCAAGATTTTATTGTACAATCTAAGATATTTACTTAATAACCTCAATACCAAAAGGTTCTCATTTAACCCATGTAGGCTATTGAAAAATGTTGTTTCATATCAATCATTTATTTCTCAGTCAGTTGGAACTAATTCATCAAACTTTTTCTCAAGGATAACTTACGAAAAAACAATAATTATGTTAATGTTCTTTTCGTCAGTATTTAATTATATACATCCGTTTTTTTTTGGTCAGCTACCCGATTTTTGGCCAATCCCCCAGAGTGGGTGTGAGCCACGAGTTCAGGACCTACATCTACATATTCATGAAGATACATGCTCGTGTCTTTCTGCCCCGCTGTTCCTGTCTTGTCTTTATGGCTCTTGGTGCGTCACTATATTCTGGACCATGACACGTTTGATAACAATCAATAAATAGGCTTCACCTTTCCGTCACCCATCAGTCAGCCACCGATCACCCCCGTACAGACCTTGTCTGCAGATTTACTGCAGACACCGAGTAGATGGCAAGCTGACTTGAGTGATGATGTGGGCCCTGTGAGTGCGTGTGTGGATGCATAATATATAAGTATATATCTATACATTCAGGGTCATGGCACACTTGATAAGACTAACTGAATGGGCGTCACCTTTCAGTCAACCATCGGTCAACCACAAGTCACCCTTTATACAGACTTAGTCTGCAAATTTTCTGCAGACGGTATGTCGACTTGTCTTTTAATATGGGCCCTGTGAGTGCATGTGTGGATGTATGTATTAGATACGAATATATTTATACATTCTGGTTCATGACATATTCGATAACAGTGACTAAATGGACTTCACCTTTCAATCACCGGTGAGTCAACTACCAGTCACCCTAGTCAGCAGACTGCAGAAATGCTTCAGCTTTTCCGCAGCTCCATGCAACTGCCTGTCAGATGACATATAAATATCTGTAATTAAAAGGTTGCTGCACATTTGTCAAGTAGAAATAAGAGATATGTGTATTTCATAGATACCTCACAGTCACCATAATTTTGCACGTATTCTGTGCACGTGAAAATGAAAATTTTTGAAGCAAAGAAATGTTTCTACCAGCACTCAATGGCCGGTCAAGAAGACACGGCTATATATACCGGGTGGAAGGTGTTAGATTGTGAAGTGCGAGAGGTCTATGTGTTTGGAATTTAGTTAGCTGTTGTTGCTTGTACTTGTTGGGTACGTGTTTGGTAAGTGTATGGGCAGTATACTACCCTTCGAAGCTGTATGTTCATTCAATGTTCGTGCTAACACAAATGGCAGCTATTATTTTTGTTCATCCATGACAAAAAGCTGTGGATATTCTACTGAAACAGTGCAGAATTTCTGTACACTTTCTGCAGACGCTCCGCAGATATTCTGCAGGAATGCTGCATCCTCCGCGGCTACAAATGCTCTGCAGACTTTCTGCAGAGCGGGTGTACCAATTGCCTACTCGGAGGTGACAGGGCGTGACAGAAATTTGGTCACTTGTCTACATATATACCGCAACCTGGGTGACTAATGCTGTGTAGAATTTGTGTAGATGGGCTGCAAGTTTTTTTTTGTAGGGGTCTTTATGGCCTCTGAGATGATGGCAAGTGCGTAACGTATGTCTTGGAGACCATGCGACTCTTGCTTTAGATCAAAAACCTGTATGTACCATTCGCGCCGTGTGTGTGTGTGTGTGTGTGTGTGTGTGTGCGTGTGTGCGTGCGTGTGCGTGTGTGTGTGTAAGTGTGTGCGTGTGCGTGTGTGTGTGTGTGTGTGTGATATTGTGAAAAACGTGTCTCGACTACAGCAGAGTGCCGTTCTAGAAGAGGGAAGTGGCCACACTGCGCAGTCACTGCATTACTGTAGATACGTAGCGCTTGTGCACGTGCGCGCTTGTGTGCATGCGTGCGTGTGTGTGTGCGTGTAAGTGTGTAACAAAACATAATAATAAGTATGCAGTTATCGGTTGAAGGGCGCACTAGAGGCTCAATTTCGATATCGCGTTCAACTCTGAAAGGCGAACCTTAAGGGTCCCCCAACATTTTTTAACTTGCTTAAAACACCAAGTGCCGAAAAAATTTAAGTAGTTGTGCATTAAAGTTCCTCCCACATGCCCTCGCCTCCTAAGAATAGTAAACAGGCGCTTTAGTCACTATAACAAAACCCACGGCTGCAAGCATTGAGAGCATTACGGCGCTACAAGGCAGTCGCCGCCTCCTTCTGCCCTGAGCAATAAGGCCGCCTCGGCTTCACTTCGATACTTGGGCGAGCATGCCAGACCGCAACTCCAAATGATTTAGTGTAACCTCCTAGGCGACCAGAAAACTCCAAAATAAATCTAATGAACGAAACCTCGTGAAAATTGCGGCTGGTCTGAACGATGTCTTGAATGAATAATCGGCAGTGCTAGCGACAACACTGACGAAGGGGGGTCGATGACATGCGTGCCATTTCCCTTCAGGTTCAGGTAGTGATATGTACAATACCGGAGGTACCGGTGCGTGGTGGCAACCTGCAAAGAGAGGTTACCGATGCAAACAAAGATATATGGCTATATATAAAGATATATTGAAACAGGCGTAGAGGTAGTGCAAATAAACAGAGAGGCGCGTGTGTGGGGCAGTTTTCAGCGGGACAAAATTCACTTCCATAGGAGGCTAGGTCATGAGGTGCATTGGTGACTTGCGGTGGCGTAGCGAAACCACGGCCGGGCTAGACTGCACCTGCACGCGCTTTTCTCCTTACGGCCTTCTCACCTGTCTCCAATGCAACGGGAGAATTTCCGAGTATGTTTCGCCACCCGTCTGCGGTAGGGGCACAGCAATCATGACAACGCATGTGCTGCGCCGGCCACACGGCACAAGGGAGTTTGTCATTGTGAAACCATAGAATAAGGGTTCTCGACGAATAGGTGGACGGGGATTATTTAAAAAATCGAGGATAGAGGGAGGATCGTCTACTAAGAGAAAACTAATTTACCAGGCGTCTTGCAGCTAAATGTACGTATGTATGTGCTCGTGGATAACACAAGCTGAAACTCGGTGAATATGTGAAAGAATCGGCAAATGAGATGCACAATTCAGAAGGCACGAAGCACTGGGAACTATCAAAGAGATAGAAGAACAATGCCGCCCCTGTCCTGCAATCAGAGAGCCCTAAACACCTTTGGCCCTTGGTCTCCTTGGACAATGACGTCGCAATTAAAAGAAGTCGCTCACGGAATGACAAGTGTGCCTTCCCTTTTCCAGCTATTTTCTATTTTTCTGTATTTTCCACAATATACTTGGAGTGTTTTCGGGGCTAATAGATGCTGTCTGCAGCCTGACAACTCTTTTAAACGCGTACGTGTGTTGTATATCTATTGGCTAAAAAACTGCGTATAACGAAAAAGAAAGTTGAAAATGAGAAAGAGAGAGAGCCGTTGCTGCTGAATAACGCCTCGGACGGCACGCACACAGATAGGTGGTGTGCATTGTCAAAGTGTTAACACCACCTGGAAAACTGTAATGCAAATGAGTTCTGCGCTATTTTTCTAGTTCGTAAAAGAACATGTTTACAAATAGAAATTGACAACATTACAACTTATTGCCACGTAATTAAGCAGCTGATTTTCTAAAAAATCAGTACAAATTATCTTGTAGCTTATTGCTACAAGCCGGTTGTTGTGAATTGCCTTTTATCTCTAGTGTGGCATGCTTTAAACTGGGATTTACTCACCACGGCCGCATTCCATTCGGTGCCTAGTCAGCGTTCCGTTTATATTAATTTTTTGAGTCGAGAAGGCAGCCGTTTAAGCTTCAGGGCACGCATTACGCACATGGATATATATTAGCTGCGTGAAGGTGACTTGCTGTGTTCTGTCACAGCCGCTCACTCACCGTGGTTCCGTATTGCAAGCCCCGTTCGGGATAACACCCGGTGTTCTTTCTCACTAATCCCCAATCAATACTGAGCTGTGTGGCAAGTAACAAAAGAATATTGCAAGAGACTACCTCATCATCAACGACAAGTCTGCATCGACGGTCGTATGCAGGAGACACGTGCGCGATGAAGTCTAGGTGCCTGCGTTCAACATCAGAAAACGTATTCCTGACTGCGCGCGCATCTACTCTTTTCGAGAACTATCTTTCCTACATAGTTTCAAGTGCATAGACGACTCGCAAAGATCCTGCTTCATGAGTTTCGCCCCTACGTGAACTATCAAAGAAGTGAAAAGCGGGGACCAACGAAAAAGATATGGAAGTTGCAATTTCAGAAGACGCTTTCACTGAACAAGAAGCAGCAAGTGTTTTCGCGCAAACAATAAACAGCGACGCTCATCGGACGGATCGACACCAGACTATGATAGAACAATTGCACTCCCAAGTGTCGCACAATCGTTCAAAATGTGAGAAAGTGCAGCGATTGCTGAAAGAAGAAAAAATATGCGTTCCAACATTATCGCGAAAACAAGCACCACGCAAGCGTTGAGTGAATCGCAGCAGTTGCATAGAAAGGAGAGAAAAAAGGCCGTGTTTCTTTTGTATCAAACATAATGTGACGGAAGAAAGCGTTCAGCGTATCCAGACGATTTTGTAAGGGGTGTGTGGTATGCCGCTTTCGGTCACAAAAGGCTACGATCGTACGCGCACTTCGGGGCTTTTGACACTGCCAAAAAAGTGCACTCTTCAGAGGAGTATAGGTTCAAGCCCAGCATCATCAGGTATGAGCAATGCCATGAACCATTTGTGCGTTCTCAATTATTAAGTAACTTGTTTTCAACGCAATGTGAGTGGAGAAGGGCACTCGAACTCATGAGCTGGTGTTGCACGCGCTGTACGGAGCGGCGGAAGATGGCAGGGTCGCAGCGCTCCCCTCAAAGGAGTGGGGAAAGGCATGTACTACACCCGTTGTGAAGACCGCAAGGAGGGAGCGCGCATGTCTAGTACACTCTCGCGTAGGTGCAATCTAAACCGGCCGTGGCGAAACACACGGAAATTTTCATGCACGGCATGGTGGTGCCTCTTCGCCTTTCTCCTGAAGCCCCTTTTTTAGCATCAACTTCGACTGTGCGTTTGGTCAACAGGTGCTGGAGATTGTACTCGCTTATGCGTGCCATTTTTGCTAGTGTGATTGAAGTAACGCTCAGTTAGATAGCAGAAGCTTGGCAGAAGAAGTATGCTTTTGCGCCAATTTGTAAAACTGGGTATAGATGAATGGAACTGTTGCCATCTGACTACACTGAATGACGGCGGTGGTTGTTTGTACCCTTCAAAGAATTTGCAGTACAAGGCTGTACAGTATAGCGATGCATTAGAGTCTCAGAGATATTTTTTAAGTCCTGTATCGAGCACATTTGAAAAATGCCTTTGTATCGCAGCAGCGAAATACTTTTCCTTTGTATCGAATGTATCGAGATACTGTGAGGACACAGTTATCTCGCTACTTTTTTTGTCGGAACTGAGCCAACGTGTTTCGAATATCGGAAAAAAGCTTGTATACGCATAGCTAGGCAGAAGCACCTCGCCAATGGGCGACACATGGATATCAGCCAGGAATCCAACATACGCACAGAATATTCTATATGGTGAAGAGTTTGACGCGACTGCTGACGGCTGAATTGAGGAGGCAGTCTTAGATATCGCTCAAGGCTGGTAAACCACTGTCAATTTTATTTCGTTTTCGTTACACCAGTCTTGAATAGGAACTTTACCGGCACTCTGCTTACGGACAGTCTATTTTAGAAGCTTCTGAGTAAACCTTCTCGGCAAAACATATCGATCATGTGTGTGAAACAAGGGCATACTTGTCATCAGTGGTTGCTTACTGAGTAAAGCGTTATGGCGGACAGCAATTCATTATCTGCAGCATTATTGACATTGTTACGGCACGCCTAATAAATGTGCATGCAGAACATCAATACCCTCGTAACTTTAAAATATTTTAGTGCCTGTGTTGTATAAGTATTCCTGTAACTGTATTCCGCGATACTTTTTTTCATCCTTTTGCAAAGCTATCTTCGTGATATCCCAGTATGTCTTCTATAAATATTTTTCAGTACCTGCATTTTTAGGCTTCCAGAGTGTATTTAGATATTTGTATTTTCAGAATACTTTTAAGAGTGTTTCTGTCCAATCCTGAATTTTGTGCGTAGACGGGCTACATTGTCTCGGATCTACACAGGAACAGCATTCGTACGATTGTGGCTCTTGTGAAGAACAACTTGCTCTGCTTTACTGGTTATTCTATGCGACACTCACAAGAAAGAGAAAAACACGAGAAATACTTTGTCCGTCTCTTCACGCACCTGCGCTTGAACAGAGATAAAAAAAGAAAAGCTCAGCCAAAGGACCTAAAATCCTGGCCCTACCAGCAAAATTAGCTTGGGCCAAGCATGGTAAACCATCAGTGGCCAAGCTATCCATGCTTGCAAAGTTATTAGAGGCCAAGGAAAGTATGTGCTTGGGAAGTGTGACAAGCCTACCATTGGTCAAGGAAAAGAAGGCCGTGCTTGAAAAATCATTGGAAACACCTCTTTCCATGGTTGGCACTGTGTTGGAATACCATGCAATAGCGAAGCATGTTCTCGGCATCTCGGCATGGGAGCCAAGCATTTTGTCAATGCAGTTTCTAGCTCATTTATTTAAGTTTTTATTCTTGGCTACTATTTGATTCTTGGCTTCTTTTTCTCTAGAATTTTTGCATGCCCCCCCCCCTCCCCCAAAAATTAACAAGACAAATATTTTTGATGCTTCAGGTTTATTTTACACATAATGTATAGAAGACAATATAATTTTTTTTCAATTCCTGAACTGTTGTGCTTCTGAAATGTTCCTTAGGCTTTTCTAGAAGTCATCTATCGTAGTGGCATGCCTTTTGCATAGGTGCACCTTCTTGATCTGAAGCAAACACGAGCCAATCTTTTGTTACGTCCGAAACAGCTGCGTAACTTTTGTTGAACAGGGTATGTCTCATCTAGAAAATGAGAGAAAAAAACATCATGAGGTCCTCTTCATTATTATGTCTTCTCTTAGGCAACCGCTTTCCCCGGTCAACAAAACACACAGTAAGAACATTTGTTGGGAAGCTAATTGGTTATGCATGATTATGAGGATGACCGCACTTGCACGGTCGGGAAGAAAATACTTTGGCTGCATGATGCCTTTTTATTGTGTAATTAGTGTGAAATGTCATGACATATCCCCATCAACACAACAAAATGAAAAACAACTTTTGAAAAATAACTCTTATCATCGCACATTCAGAACATATATTCTCTCAATTGCAACCAACGCAATTTGTTTACTGATAGCGTTATGGAAGCCGCATTGGCACAGAAGCACTGTTTAGTGTCCTTGTCTTATTATATTTGTTTATTGTTTTTATTCTTTGTTTTATTTCAATGCTCATTATTGAGCAGTCCTCTAGCTTGGACGTGCAGCTGACTGTTTAAACGACGAAATTGGTTATGTGCTCTGGTTCTCAGCTTCCACAAATCGGCAAGCTTATAGAATAGGAAATAAGAATATACAACTTGGTAGTGCTGAATATGGTGGCATTGAAGCTCTTTCAATGCTCAGTCTTGCTCCAGATGGCAGAAGTTCACTTTTTTCAGAGAGGCAGCATATATAAACTGAAAAAAAAAACATATATCAATGTGTCAAATTTTCAAACAAACATTAGTAATGCAGTATGTGCAATATTCTGGTCCTAGTGAAATCTTTTCTGAATAACAGCAACCAAAATATCACAGCATAGAGAAGTCTACATAGCAAAAAGTCATGAGAATGTTTCCAATAAAAGCAAATGCAAGAAACCAATTAATTTGTTTTCTGTGGATGCTCACCAAGCAGAAGCAGCATGACAATTGCGGGCTTTTAAATGGACAATTCTTCTCAGTAGCCCAGCAGTACTTCTTTGTAACCAGATTAGTACAATATGAGAGAGCTTTCTGTGCGCACCGTATTCAGCGCTGCTGACTTGTTCTAGGAACAAATAGCTGACCTGTAACCAAAAAAGCAATACCTAAATTAGAAAATTGATAAACGTAATAAATGCTTGGAAGCTTCGAAAAAGTCTACTACATGCAGTGCTTGGGGTGCCAACAGAAAGATAATCTTGCCAAAACAAAACAGCATCAGTTCATCAAAATATTCATTTCACATTCTACTAAGCACTTCTAGGACTGGAAAAAGTATGCCTTCGTTGT
Source organism: Rhipicephalus annulatus (assembly GCA_013436015.1). Taxonomy (NCBI): domain Eukaryota; kingdom Metazoa; phylum Arthropoda; class Arachnida; order Ixodida; family Ixodidae; genus Rhipicephalus; species Rhipicephalus annulatus. Next base: position 189,370 of record WOVY01001005.1, on the reverse strand, counting down.
AGAAGATTGTGATTACAATTCACAAGACTCAATCAGTATTTAGGCCCGATTATTTCTTGTAAACAGAATTTTTGGTGCAACTGTCATACTGTTTCTAATGGACAACTGGAAGAACCGTGTGTATTTGTGTAATTTGTAAATAGTCTGACGAGTGTCACTCACTTCATGCAAGAAATTAGAACAGATATACGTACTAATAATACATTTAGCTGATCATAGATCACACACGACAGACGATACAATAAAAATTTTGAAGAAATGCATTGCATTCAAAATAGCACGGCTCACCAATGTTGCATACTCATTGACTAACTACAACTTTCAAACTGCGCCAAAATCTGTAATGACAACTTTCTTAATATCGATAAATGAAATCCCGAAGTCGCTTACGTTAAAATTGCATGATATTATTTCTTTTTCAAAAGTAGAATTCCACTAAAGTAGACCCAACAATACAGAGTAACCTTATTGCGTCAAAGGTTAACGTAAGTAAAAATACAGGTGTGGCTGAATTTGGATGGTAGATGACCCCATGACTTTCTCGCATTCGGCACCAGCCTTCATACCTATTTTTCCTCTAGGTATGACCGCACGTACAAGTTTATAATTTGTAATTAATTACTAAAGCACTGTCGTCGACCCCAAGTCGCATGGCGCGTTAGCGAAATGCACTCGTCGTCAGCGACATGAGATCCGCCAGAAGAGAACAAGAAATGGCCGCGCACCAGGCATCAGCGTACACATCCGGTGGCTGGGCGACTGTCCTTCGGGCCATACCTATTTTTCCTCTAGGTATGACCGCACGCACAAGTTTATAATTTGTAATTAATTACTAAAGCACTGTCGTCGACCCCAAGTCGCATGGCGCGTTAGCGAAATGCACTCGTCGTCAGCGACATGAGATCCGCCAGAAGAGAACAAGAAATGGCCGCGCACCAGGCATCAGCGTACACATCCGGTGGCTGGGCGACTGTCCTTCGGGCCAGGCCGCTTCAGTTAATTTCAAGTTGTCCCCGAACACAGTGTGTCGCTCGTTCAAAAATTACGCCGAATTGAATCTGGGCTCGAACACTGTACCGACGAACGCTTCGAATATCTCCGGTTTTTTACTGGTAACAAGAGAAAACTACGCCATGTGCAATCTAGCCAAGACGAGCTAGGACTACAGCTAAAACTACGCAGCACCACGCTTAACACATGCGCTGTTTTCACCGCCGTATACCTGACCAGCAATTCGCATAAGGCACTGAGAGAACAAGGGCAAATATACGTACTGCTAATATTTACTCGCCTTCTATTTCAACATGAATAAAAAGCTCGTTGCTGCACGGCCGTGACAATCATCCAACGTGCGAACAAGTTGAAGACGGCGCGCAGTTCAAAGTGGCTTTGAAAAGAGGAAAAATGAAGAGATAAGCGCTGTTCTGTTACTGCCTCTATCGATGAGGGCACGTCCACGGATTAGCGCAGGGAATGGGGGAATTGGAATTATAGAGACAGAAGAGAGGAGGTAAAAGAAGAGTAGTGAAAGGCATTCAATAGCTCGTCTCGCGCACGTGGGCAAAAGACCAGACGAAGCACACGCAATCCACCGAAAGACCGGCGACAAACAGGAGGTGAAGCGATGCACCCGGAAAAAGAAAAAAAATACACACTGGACAAGTGGAAAGAAGTTATGGCGCTCCCCGTCTAAGGGGGAAAGAGTGACTGCTTCGTCCGCGCGACGCGCCCGTGAGGAAGAAGGAAGGGGGGGGGGGAAAGCCGTCAGCGATACACACGGTGGTATGTGGAAGCGAGCATAAACAGTGCATGCGTGTATACTGGCTTAAAGCTTCATGAATTGCAATATTTTTATGTATTTTTTTACTATTACGTAAGTGCTTTACAGCTGTTACAGTTTGTGGGCTTCTGAGAATTGCCTGTCTGGATGCTTTGGTGAACTGTTTTTCTTAAGCGCAGTAGGGCTGTGCTTGAGCCGATCTGCGCACGCGCGGTAAAAAAGTGTGCAGTTTAAACGCCACACTGGGCACTTGCTGGTACACTTCTGCTCCTTTGGATGAAAAAGGAAACGAAGTATCCCGTAGAAAAATCAGTGCGATCTGAATTAATGACCGGAAAAAAATATCGTCCTTGGCTATTCAGTAGCTTCTGACTTCACGACAAAGTGACCCAAGAAATGGACACATCAGCTCTAACCGCTTTACATTCTTACAGTTTGTACGTGCTCGCATGCCACGAATTTCCGTCGAATAGTATACACAAAAGTAAGTAAGCTTAATGAAGAGGCGAATCCTGTGAGCATTGGCCAGCAACTGTTTTATGTGTCAGGAAAGTCATTGGCCTCCATGTTAAATATCGCAGGTATTTTACAAATCTTTTGCTTCGTTCTAATTATTGAGAAGGGTCAACAGCTGAGAGAAACGCACAATTTAAAAATTTAAAAAAATATTTGAGGCTTTCGCTACCATCTCACCCATATTTTGCTTGTAGGCCAAGCCCTCTTCGTCACGCTGTCCTGGCATTGGCCAAATATAACGGAAGCCGATGGCAATCCAAGCTGATTCCAATCATTGGTCATCGGCCACTGCTAGTAGGCGGGTTTGTGTTCGCACATGTAGTTGGGGAAGACTGTCTTTGCGTTAATAAAAATTGTTTTATCCATTCTTATAATAGTTTATCTGTCACTGTCTCTCTTTTTTTTTGCGTCGATGGCACCGGTTGTGCAGGGCTGCATTCATTCTGTATGAGTAGCCACGCGCAGTTCTAAAAACTCTCACTGACATGCTTGTGCCTAAAATCTCACGTTTTGGAGCTTGCAAGACCAAACTATCTATTCTCTTTTTGTAGACTCAGTGTACAATTTTGGCAACATGGGGTGTAGCATCAACGTTAAACATGTCACACTCGTCAATTGAAAATGCGGCAAACAAGCGCCCACTGTGGCGCGCTTCAGGATCGATGGATGAATGAATGGATGTATCCGGCTGTGCTCTTTTGATCGAGTGGTAGCTCACGCCACCTAGCCATAAAGTTAGGTAATATCACTGTGTCTTTATCTAATTTCACTCACGCCTCGATTGTAACCACCAATCAGTTAGCCTCCTGGGTATTTCTACGCGTTTATTTATTTATTTATTTATTTATTTATGAATACTGCAACCCTAACATAGGGTTTTAGCAGGGTGGATACACATTTGCTAAATTAACAAATCGGCAAACAAGTAAATATAAAACAGGTGAGGTATGTACACAAAAAGACAATGGTTTGCGATGAACAGTCATAAGGGCATATAATGAAATCAGCGCTATATTCAAGTTGGTCACGAGTGGGGAATTGCTACAGTGATAGAAATAAAAAGCAGGATCACATATCAGACACTCACTGCTGGAGCTGCGCAGCAAAAAGATTCAAGGAAGACTGGGAAACAACTTCATTACTAAGGTTATTCCATTCGATGATTGTCCTCGGAAAAAATGAATATTTGAACGTGTTATTACGGGTGGAGAATGGGGTTATTGTAAGGGAATGCCTCTGCCTTGTGGCATATCCCGTGGAGAAATTAAGTATGTGTGATAAGTCTAACTTATAATAACCTTTAACTAACTGAAAGAAAAATTTCAATCTTAATACTTTATTCCTTTGTGTAGGTGTTGAAAGATTGGCTTTTGATAATAAACGTGTTATTGAAGTGCGGCCGAAACTGTTATAAATAAATCTAACAGCTCTCTTTTGAATTTTTTCCATTTCGCTAATGTTTTTTCTGGTGTGAGGGTACCAGATTATGGAAGCATAATCTAAAGAAGGTTGAACAATTGCATTAAAAGCAATAAGGCGAACGGCGGGGGTTGAAAGCTTGAGAGCTCGTCTAAGATAAAATAGCTTGTAATTGCACGAGCTTATTACAGTATTAATATGTCTTGTCCAGTTTAGGTCATTCGAAATCCAAAGACCAAGGTACTTGTAGTGTTGTACCTCCTGCAAAAAAACATTATTGGCTGAATATGCAAAATGAAGAGGGGTACGTTTGTGGGAAATTTTCATGAAAACAGTCTTTTTAAAATTAACTGACATCTGCCATTTATCACACCAACGAATGACCTTTCGAAATGCGTCGTTTAAATGAATTTGGTCGGTATGGTTTTCAACTTCCGAGTATAGAATGCAGTCATCCGCATATAACTTGACTTTTACAGGTATATCATGTGATATGTCATTTATAAACAACAAAAAGAAGAGCGGCCCAAGCACGGAGCCTTGGGGCACTCCCGAGTCAACCGGTACTGTACGAGAACAATGTTCATTGAAAGAGACGTATTGTTTTCGATTCAAAAGATAGCCAGAAATCCAGTTTAGAAGCTGGGTATTTTTAAGAATTAAATCAAGTTTTAAGATTAATTTATTGTGTGAGACCGTATCGAAAGCTTTAGCAAAATCCATAAAAATTGCATCTACCTGTTTTCCGGAATTTATAGATAGCGCAAAATCATGTACTGTTGTTACCAGCTGAGTACAAGTAGAAAATCCTTTCCTGAATCCGTGTTGTGAATCTGACAAAATATTGTGCTTATCTAGGAAGTCTGAAATGTGCTTATGTATTATATGCTCAATGAGTTTACAGGAAGTTGAAATTAATGAGATCGGCCGATAGTTAGTAACAGAATGGGGATCTCCACTCTTATGTAAGGGCTTGACTTTAGCAGTTACCCAGTCATCCGGAACTTGACCATCTTTCAGAGATTTAGAAAAGAGAATTGTTAGGTACTTTGAAACCCATTGTGCGTAGCGCTTTAAGAACTCATTCGGTATTCCATCCGGACCTGAAGATTTCTTAACATCCAGTTTTAAAAGCAGATTAAGAAAGTCTATTTTGTCTTCATTGTCCCTAAACTCCAATGTTTTGAAAAATTCGGCACCATTATCTTCGACTGTAAGGTGGACTCTTTTACAGAATATTATGAAATGTTCCGCCGTTTTCTCCTCCTCTCTATACGCAATACACACCGTGCCTGTGCCTTTGTATTTTTCCCGGTACGTCTTGCTCCGCAGTACTCTTGTTCTAGCCTCGAAGAGCAGAAAACTACCCGAGAATTATCGTAGATATTTTCCCTTAGAATTTCCTGCTTAGAACTTCGATAGCTCTCCAGTCATAATTTCATGAGCATTCCCATCTTCGACATGTCTCTTTCTGTTTCCTTCACTTTCTTCTTAACCAATGTTTCCTTTTGGCTTGGTATTCTGCTGTTATCTAAATACTTGCTTGACAATTTGCTAGTTCATTTCCTCTATTTAGTATTTACATTATTCATGTACAAGTCACTGAAAGCTTTCCTAGTCCAACGCTCCTCTCCCAATTTTCTCAATCGCTCCTGAAATTCTATTTTGCTGCTGCATCCCTGCTCTCAAACGATGTCCATCCTATGTCTCCCTGTTGTACCCCCTTGTTTGGGTATTCCCATGTGCTCCCAAAGCAAGCCTACCTATGCAACTTTGTTTATTTCCAATCTTGCTTGAGCTTCTGATTTCATGCACAAGACCGCATTGCCAAACGTCAAACCCGTGACAATGACACTTTTTCGAATCCCTCTCACAACGTCATACCCATTGAAGTTCCACAGTGCCCTACTTTTCATTACAGCTGCAATGCTGGTGCCCTCAGTCATTACTTATCTTTCGTGTTCCCTTAGATACTCAGCCTCGTTATTTATCCATACGCCAAAGTTTTCGTATTTATACACTATTTCTAGCGTTACTTACTGTATCTTACGCTCATTGCCTTTACTATCATTTAAAATCATGATTGCCGATTTTCCCCTGCTGAACTTCAAGTGTAACCTATATCCCTCATTACCGCAGATAGCTATCAATCTCTGCAGATTTTACTTGTTGTCGCCTATTATTACTATATCATCTGCATACATCAATGCTGGTAATGACTCTACGATGTGTTTTTCTTGCTTGACAAAAGAGAGGCTGAATTCTAGTCGACTTTCCTCTAATTTTGCTTCTAGTTCATGGAGATACAACATAAATAACAAAGGTAACAAGGGACACCACTGCCGATGCCAGCGTAGTATGTCTATAGCTTCAGATAACTCTTCTTCCCGTTTGATAACTACCTTGTTACTTTTATGAATATCTTTCAGAAGATTAGCTATTACAACTTCCACATCTAGTGTGTCCAGTATTCCCCACAAGTCTTCTTGAATCACACTATCGTGAGCTCCGTTGATATCTAGGAATGCCAGCCACAGGACCATGGGTTCCTTTTCCGCTATTTCAATACACTGCGTCAATGAAAACAAATTGTCCTCCAACCTCCTTTGTTTACGGAACCCATCTTATAGTTCTCCTAGCACCCCCTCATTCTCCACCCATGTCTGTAGTTTTTCCTTTACTATCTTCATCATCATCATCATCATTATGATCAGCTTGACTACGTCCACTGCAAGACAAAGGCCTCTCCCATGTTCCGCCAGTTAACCCGGTCCTGTGCTTTCTGCAGCCAATTTATTCCCGCAAACTTCTTAATCTGATCTGCCCACCTAACCTTCTGTCTCCCCCTAACCCGCTTGCCTTCTCTGGGAATCCAGTTAGTTACCCTTAACGACCAGTGGTTATCCTGTCTACGCGCTACATGCCCGGCCCATGTCCATTTCTTCTTGATATCAGCTATGATATCCTTAATCACCATTTGTTCCCTAATCCACTCTGCTCTCTTCTTGGCTCTTAAGCTTACACCTACCATTTTTCTTTTCATTTCTCGCTGCGTCGTCCTCAATTTAAGCTGAACCCTCTTTGTAAGTCTCCAGGTTTCTGCTCCGTAGCTAAGTACCGGCATGATGCAGCTGTTATATACCTTCCTCTTGAGGGATAGTGGCAATTTACCTGTCATTATTTGAGAGTGCTTGCCAAATGTGCTCCACCCCATTCTTATTCTTCTAGTTACTTCAATCTCGTGGTTCGGCTCCGCGGTTAAAACCTGCCCTAAGTAGACATAGTCTTTTACAACTTGAAGTGCACTATTACCTATCTCGAAGCGCTGCTCTTTTCCGAGGTTGTTGTACATTACTTTCGTTTTCTGCAGATTCATTTTAAGACCCACCTTTCAGCTCTCCTTGTCAAACTCCGTAATCATGAGTTGCAATTCGTCCCTGAGTTACTCAGCAATGCAATGTCATCGGCGAAGCGCAGGTTACTAAGGTAATCTCCATTAACTCTTATACCTAACTGTTCCCATTCTAGGCTTCTGAAAACCTCCTGTAAGCACGCGGTAAATAGCATTGGGGACATTGTGTCTCGCTGCCTTACACCCTTCTTGATTGGTATTCTGTTGCTCTCTTTATGAAGCACCATGGTAGCAGTTGATCCCCTGTAGATTTCTTCGAGGATGTTTATATAGACTTCATCGACGCCCTGCTTCCGCAGTGTCTGCATGACGGCTGATATTTCTACTGAATCAAATGCCTTCTCGTAATCTATGAAGGCTATGTATAGTGTTTGGTTATATTCTATCTTCATCACCAGCCTGTAAACTCCTGATGTCCCTGTTATAGGACAGTAGTTGTTTGTATCGGCTTTGTCCCCCTTTCCTTTATTGTTCATGCTCATCCTGCTTGGTTTCCACCCATTAGGGGTTTCAACATTTATTATTTCTTTGCTCACTGTCTGTCTTAATGTTTGCTTAGAGTTTGATCCTAGTTTCTTTATTAGTATGATTGGGATGCCATCAGGGCCTGTTGATGTGCTATCAGGAACTGTTTTCTCTGTCTTTTCCCACTCTTGTTGTCCCAATGGAGCCACAGAGCTAATCGGTTACTCGCCATCTGGTACCGTGCATGCAGCGCATTCTTGGTGATTAAATTTTTCTGTCATGATTGTTTCTACATCTTCCATTGCCTCATCCCCTTCGAGTCTGACTCTTGAACAGTACTTATAAAACTGTTTCATGCTTGTCTTATTACTCAAAAAACTGAGATGGTTCCAAAACTTTGCAGCTGCCTTTCTATCCTTTTTGCTTGCTTCCGCCGTCCATTGGGCCCCCTTTCTTCTAATTCTTTCACTGATCAAGTCGGACGCTTTCCTTCTACAGCTCAAAAAGTTATCCCATTTTATTTTGTCATCGTCTTGCGGTTCACCCCTCTGTTTAGCATCCCTTTTTTTCTCTAAAGGCTTCCTGACGTCTTACTATGGATCCTTTAACATCCTCATCCCACCAGCTCTTGGGTTTGTGTCTTCTTTTCCTGGTTGATTTGACTTGTACATTAGCAAGCTTTAACTCAGACAATTGAGTCAGAATTTTGTAAGTCCCCTCTCTTTTAGTATACTCGGTGGTTATTTTCTCAATCTCTCTAGTTGCTATTTCTATTTGCCTTTCTAAATAAATATTAGCGTGTGGTTGCTCGTAATGCCACCTTTCCAATTTCATTTCTCTTCCAAAACTCATCTTGATACGTTTGTGATCACTACTTAGGCTTCTGGACCCATATTTATCTCTGTTCCTCACCCTTAACCAATCATACATCCTATGTGACATTATTGCATAATTTATCGTCGGCTGCAGCCTTCCCACGTCCCATGATATCTGCCCTTCGCATTTCTCAGTGCTGTTGCAAATGATGAAATCATGCCTTTCACACATATTCATGATTTAGACTGCAACCAAAAGTTTTGAAGAAACCCGACGTTTCGGAACCGACTTCGTTCCTTCCTCCAGGGTGACTGCGGAGGCTAGGTAGCAGTGGCGTCTTCAAAGCACTCGCGGGGTGGCTAATGACCCCCCCCCCTCTCTCGTTTTGCCGTGGAGCGTAGTTCATATACTGGGGGGAAGGGTTCCAAGAGAGCGATTGATGTTATGGGCTGTCGTGTGCAAGTGCCACGACTCGTCTCACAACCTTCCGCTTGAGTTCGGCTCGCTTTCAAGGATGGCCGTCGCTTCGAAATTGATCTGGTGATTCAACGTCTCAGCATGTTCGGCGACTGCACTGCGCTCTTTATAGAACTTCCGCACATCGCTGGCGTGTTGCTTCAGTCGTTCCGGTAGGTTTTTCGTCTCGCCGATATACGAATTTTGTAAACGACATCGGGGCTCCTGTCCATTGTCGGCCAGTCTTTCGTGCGGGGGAGAAGGCGGCCCAGCACACACGACGGCGCGTGCGCGATGCGAACCCCTTCTTTTTTTGAAGATCCACCAACCCGAAACGCGTACCGGTTCTATACGTTCAGGGAACCAGCGAAATGTTGCCGCGTATCTTCAAAAACGTCCCTACTGCAACACTATTGTCAACTCTTAACCTCTCTTTGATTGCTTCTGCGCATCGATTTAAATTCGAGACTCCGCTGATTATCACGTGCTGTGACTTTTCAGCTGGAGCGTCCTGCACTAGGTGATTACTTGCGCCTGTGACGGGGGCTGCTTTGTCCCCTCCCAGTCTCACCACTACTTCGCTGAAGCTTGGTCTTGCGACTATTGAACTGGCTGAACCTGTTTTTTTCCAAACTTGCTTGCTCTTTCTTCTCCGCTGTTCTGGTCGCCGGTGCCCTATTGTTCTCTTTGTCAGCCGCTCCTTTGTTCACCTTGGCTAGTGCTTCCTCGGCGGACTTCAGACTATCTCCAATTGCCCTCGTTTTTTCTTCCTCTGCCGCCAACGCAATCTCCAGCTCGGTGATTCTCAACTGCAATTCACTCTGGGCACCCATCGTTTTCTCCATTTTTTCCTGAACCTTACATCGCCGACACTTCGCGTCAGCCTCCTATCCATTTGCTTCAGCACTTGGGTTCATTTTTAAACTCACCCCGCATCCTGAACACTTTACAGTCTTTTTAATCACGTACTTGTGACACCAATTGTCCTTATGAACTGTCCCACTCGATCATTACAAAACACGGTGTACGACGAACCCTGCCCTACAAAAAAAGAAAGTCTAAGCTCTACCACAACAATTTGCGTGTTCGGTGTACGTGAACTTCTCATATGGGGTGGCAAGAAAAAACACACACTCACGCACAAGTTAGTAAATATCCGGTGACGGACCCCCGAAAAAGCCGTAAAATGTAATAGGTGCTACAAAGGTTTAAACTGATGCCTTAATAATTATAAAAGCAAGCTCGCGACATGCAAAACCACTTATCTGCGCAGTCAATTGGGAGCGCTTAAAAAACACGTCCATCTACCGTGCCAGTCCGAACTGCATCCGGTCTGAAGCCAGTCCGAAGGAGAAAGGTGCCGCAGCGCCGCCTAGTCGTTCCCGTGCAAACGACCTCCCCGGGAGGACCGCCCTCGCCCTACTACTGCTATCTAGTTTACTATAACTAGGGGGACTCTTTGACAGGAGATATAGACATATACGATTCCAAAGTTACACAAATATATATGACACGTGCGGGAAGAGATTGACGTAGACAAGATCAAGGGCCGAGCAAGTTCAGACGTTGAGTATATTATCATGCAGGGTGGCAGGAATAGATTAACTTGAGGAGAGACAGAAGAACAGCTAAGGGAGAAGAAGCTAATAGTATATGGTTTTCTAGAAACACATCTTAGGCACATGGAACAACCACTCAGCAATCCGGACTACGCATGGAAATATTGAATGTAATAGAAAAAACAAGGCAGATCTCACGCACAGTAAGAATCAATTATATGTGAAGCGCGAATGAGGAAGGTGGATATGTCACTCTAAAATCAGCACACCATTACGAGGTGGACGTAAATTATGCCGTACATAACTTCCGTGCCATGATTATCATGTTTGGACGTGTCATTTACCTTCGTCCTCTGTTCACGTCCCATAATACCAAGTCTTCCTCCTTCGATCCTCCTCCTCTTCGTGTATGTGGAGCTAGGGAAACGGCCGTGAGCACGCTATAAGCGTAGCATGTAGTGATGTTTTACATATGACACACATATCATGATTACCATATTTGTACGTGTCCCTAAAAAACTTACTCTAGAACTCACTCTTCAAAGTTCATTTCAACCTTCCCTAACGGTACTTGGGAACTATCGGTCTCTCGGTCGTATTTAGCCTTAGATGAGTTTACCACCTACTTAGGGCTGCACTCTCCAGCAACCCGACTCATCGAAGACTTCATCGCGGGCGCGCAATAGCGGACACGGGCCTGGCACTCACTCTGGCACAAGCCCCAGGGTGATTTAAGCACCGTCGCAAACACCCGAGAACGTCGCCTCCCATACACCACATTTCCCGACCACCTGCTAGCACGGGGGATTCGATGCTGGGCTCGGTCCCGTTTCACTCGCAGCAACTCGGGGAATTCGTGTCGGTTTCTTTTTCTGATACCTGATACTAAGTTTGGTATATGTGGACCTAGTGAAATGGCCGCGAGCACGCTCTGAGCGTAGCAATTCTATTTATGTTTCAAATGACACACATATCATGCTTATGATAATTAGACATGTCATTTACCTTCGTTTTGCATGCACATCACCTGAAGCAACATTTGTTATATCTCGAGATCTCAAAACGTCCGCGAGTACGTATGAGCATGCATGTAATCATGCGTAACATGACACGCACATCAAGAATATCATTATTGGACATGTTTTTTACCTTCATTGTCCATTTACGTCACGTAATACCAGAATTCGTATATGTGGAGCTAGTGAAACAGCCACGATCACTGTATGAGAGTAGCGTGTAGTCAAGTTTCACATGAAATGCATATCAAGATTATCATGTTGGGACGTGTCATTTACCTTCGTCTATTCACTTCACCTGATACCAAATTTGGTATAGTGGAAGCTAGCGAAACGGCCGCGAGCGTATCTTGAGCATGGCATGTACTCATGTTCTTACATGACACGCATCCCATGTATAATATATTTGCACCAGTCATGTGCCTTTGCCATCCTTTCACGTCCTGTAATACTAAATTTGGTGTGTGTGAAGCTAGCGAAACGACGGTGAGCGCACCATGAGCATGGCGTTTAGTCATGGTTAGTCATAATATAAAAATCATCACTTGCGTGTCATGATTTGCGCGTAAGGGTCTGTCACTTATGTTCGCTAAGCCAGTTTTGAAAAAAATGGCATGTTAACGAAGCCACTGCAATAACATGAAATGTAAGTCATGACATTCATGACATACATATCAGGATTTTCATGTTATGACTAGTCTGTTATGCACATCATTCCGTCATGTTCTGTCATACAAATTTTGGTATTGATATGATTATCGAGACGGCCAGGAGAGATAAAAGTTGTCGGCGGCTAGATAGATATAAAGATACATACGCTCAAAATCACCGAAGTTTGCTAAGAAATGCTTCGCATTTAACAGAAGGCAGCAGGAATAGGGGTGGTGTTGGGGCATTTATTCATGAAAGTACAGTTTGGCAAAGGGTCAAGCAGGATTGCAGGGAGCATTTATGGCTAAAAGGGAAAGTGACAGGGCAGATGACTCTCCTGCGTTTCGTATACTGTATACGTTTACCGTACTGTATACGTAAACGTTTTGTATAATGTAATATACAAAACGCTCATGTGTTTTGTATACTAACACCAAGAAAGTGCTGCATGCACCATACCGCGTGAGGATGAACCAATTAGCACAGCGGCGGCTCCGCTGGGACAACGAGAGCGGGAAGGGCAGAGAAGAGTGTTCCTAATAGCACATCAAGAAGCCGTGACAGCATCCCAATTATGCTAATAAAGAAACTAGGACCAAACTCTAAGCAAACATTAGGAGAGGCAGCGAGCAAAGCAATAATAGACGTTGAAGCCCCTTATGGGTGAAAACTAAGCAGGATGAGCATGGAATATAAAGGCAAGGGAGACAAAGTTGATATAAATAACTACCATCCTATAACAGTGACATCAGTAGCTTACAGGCTGGTGATGCAGATAGTAAACGAAAGGCTACAGTAATGTGTGGAGAGTGAGGAGGTGCTTGGGGAACTACAAAATGGGTTCCTACACGAAGGAGGTTGGAGGACAATCTGTTTTCATTGATGCAGTGCATTAAAATAGCGGAAAAAGAACACAGGCCCCTGTGGCTGGCATTTCTGAATGTCGAGGGAGCTCACGATAGTGTGATTCAAGAAGACTTGTGGGGAATACTGGACACACTAGCTGAGGAAGATGAAATAGGTAATCTTCTAAAGGATATCTATAAATGTAACAAGTTAGTTAGAAAATGAGAACAGGTATACGAACCTATAGAAATACATAGCGGGCTTCAATGGGGATGTCCCTTGTCACGTTTGTTATTTATGTTGTGTCTACAAGGACTAGAAGCGAAATTAGAGAGGAGTCGACTTGGCTTTAGCCTCTCTTTTGCCAGGCAAGGAAAACACGTTGAACAGTCATTACCAGTATTGATGTATGCAGATTATATAGTAGTAATAGATGACAACAAGGAAGTTCTGCAAGGATTTATAGACATCTGCGGTAAAGAGGGATATAGGTTAAACTTGAGGTTCAGTAGTGAGAAATCGTCAATCATTATTTTTAATGATAACAAAGGCAGTGAGCATAGAATAGACGAGCTCACACTAGAAATAGTGGATAAATACAAATATGTGGGCGTATGAATAAACAGTGGGACTAAGTACCTAAGGAAGCACGAAAGATACGTAATCAATAAGGGAAACAGTATAAAAATAGGGCACTGTGGAACTACTATAGGTATGACGTTGTAATAGAGATTCGGAAAGGTGTCATGGTCCCGGGTTGGATGTTTGGCAACGCGGTTTTGTGCATGAAATCAGCAGTTCAAGCAAGATAGGAAATTAAACAACATGGCATAGGTAGACTTGCTTTGGGAGAACACAACACCTCAAATCAGGGGGTACACAGAGACATGGGATGGACATCGTTTGAGTGCAGGGAAGCTAGCAGCAAGATAGAGTTTGAAGAGTGATTGAGAAAAATGGGAGTGGAGCGTTGGGCTAAGAAATTTTATAGCTACTAGAACATGAAAAAATGTTGATACTGAATGGAGGAAGCGAACTCGAAAATTGTGAAGCAAGTATTTAGACAACAGCAAAATACCAAGCCAAAAGAAAACATCGGTTAAGAAGAAAGTGAAGGAAACAGACAGAGACATGTGGAAGATGGGAATGCTTGAGAAGTCATCACAGGAGACCTACTGAACTTTCAAGCAGGAAATTGCAAAATTAAAGATCTACATTAATTCTCGGGGTAGTGCTCTGCAGTTTGAGGCCAAAACAGAAGTTTTGGGTACCAAGACGTACCGAACCAAATATGAAGCCAAACACACTTTATCTTGTGCATGTGGAGAGGAGAAGGAAACGTCCCAACATGTGATAATGTTCAGTAAAGTGCTTCACCCTTTAGTCTAAGATAATGGCGCAAAATTCTTCAAAGCATAGGGGTTTATGAACTGTGAAGGCAAAATAGGCATTAGACGGGTAGTAATACCCAGTAGGAGGTAACGGATTGGTGGCCACCATCATGGCGCAAGCGAAATTCAAAAGTTCAACACATAGTAGTAGTACTTAACTTTACGGCTAGGTGGCGTAAGCCGCCGCCCTATCTAAAGGGCACAGCCGGGTACATCCATCCATTCACTGAAAGCTGGATCTGGGCGCATTATCTGCAGCAGCAGCATTGCTAGAGCAAAGCATCGCTGATTATGTAGGTGCTCCTGTTTAGCCAAAATGAACTCCGTCATAGGCACATGGTCATTATGGGATACAAGCATCGTCAACTGCATTTTATCGCTGCCGCCACGAGATGGAGCGACAAGCCCGCGTTGCGTTCTAAAGTGCACCCAAGGAGGTTTTATACGATGTGTACAACCTCCTTGAGTGCCCCGTGTAGAATATCGCAAGCGCTTTCTTAGGCGCACTGGAAGTGAGCCACGTTTTTAAAAAAAGAAAACAAAAAGAGAGAGCTGAAGGTGAGAACGCGCGATGAGGTTTCGAGGCAGAAATAGCTTCAAGTCACTTTTTTTTGAGGAAACAGACCATCACATTATTTTATTTCGCCTACATATTTTTGTATATATATTTTCTACGTTATGGTAATGATTGCTACCAAAGCTCTAAAAGAGGATCCTCAGTTCGTTTCTCGAGCCTAAGTCATAAATACATTACGTTATGGCTGCGTGTGCCCTGTCAGTCTAAATTCATCAAAGCGATTCCTGCGTGCAAATGCAGCGCGTGCTGTATTCACTTTCTTACCCGACTACAGTCCGTAAACCTTCAAAGTAAAATGTATTGAGGAGGTTTCATTTCTGTTATGCCACCAGGTTGGTCTCCCCGGACAGCAGCACCCTCCTTGCACGCAATGTGGTCGGATCTTTATCAGGGGAGACATATGCGTGTATCAGAAAAATGTGTGGGCGATAGGGCAGCCATACATAAAATTATGGCGAACAGACATACAAACGCTACACTTGCGTCAGAAGGACGCGTATATATATATACTGTTAGACCACGTGAGTGAGCCCCCTCAGCTGGCCTGATTTAAACGCTTTCATCCGTCAATATTCCAGGTGCTACGTAAATGCTATCAACCACATTCATAGAAGCCGCCAATCGCGCAGTACGCGACCTGTTTTCCTGTGTACCTCAAGGCCGCGCAAACGTGGTTTGAGCAGCTTTACACTATCGATGTATCTACAAACACATAAAACACTATAGTGGCACTCAATACGAAGCGCAGCGATATACCGCGATTTCTAGCAGTTGTAGCACTGATGACGTCTTCTTGCATTCAGCCTTTCTAAGCCACAACTTGAGGGGTCCACTCCCACTCGGGTCCTACTATGCCAGTTGTCCAAAATCACTGCCGCACCATCTCGATTCACAGGCTCTGGCCTGACGATGCTGAAATTGCGATTCCTTTTTGCCCTGTCACTGACTTCACTGGCAAGTCGCGCCGAAAATTTCTTTGCTAGCTCAGCCACCCTGACAACCGTGCTGACTCCTGGTATATCATGGAGCCATGACCTTACGCTTGACGATAACTGGCTGCTAAACTGCGCAGCTTCTAGACACTGCAAAACCACAGCATAATCGCCGTAGGCCTTCCCTTCCTTGAACGATTCCTGTTTGACACAAGCTCATATACAATTTCGTATAGGACTTATTTCTAGCAATCCCAACTTCATGAAGCTGTCCTCGGAACGCTGTCGTTGATAGCCTGCACCCTTTTAGCAAACGGAACTTTATCTTGTCGTAATACTCGGCTTGTTAAGCGAGCGATCGAGCCCGCTGTCTCACCACGTAGGCGTGGGCAGACACTGCGGCCATGATTCGCGAGAGAATTTCGGCTCCGCGCAGGCCCCCAACCAGCTAATTAAGCTGCAATAGGTCTTCAACGTTCTAAGCACTTTCCTGCGTTCTTTCCTAAACCAATTAGCTAGCATAGCCACACTTCATAAAAAGATCAAGCGCTCTTTAGGCATAGCCAACCCTTGCATCAATAAACACCAGACATAATCATCATCATATTTAGCTCAAATCTGATTTAGTCGTCAAATGGCAAATTGCAAACTCTCAGCGACAGTCTTATGACAGCACAACGGACCACCGACCAAATTGGTGCCTTAGGAAATCGACATGGTCACTTACCTAGGGAAGCCGATAAGTTATAGATAGCGAGACTGTGAAATTGAGAAGTTTTATTACAAGTCATAACTCTATCTGTAGTTGAGATGTTGAAGAGATGTGCAAGGAGCGAATGCGTTAATTATCCGACAAGCTGCTGCTTGTGCGGAAATCGTTATCGCACATGTCGCACCTGTAGACCACTCCCCTGTGTGTCTCAAATAGTGGCTTTTCAAAGTGCCGAAGAGGGTTAGCGTTGCAGGGCACTGAGAACAAAGGTACGGCATCTGAACTGTGTATGGGCACAAGCGTGCCGTATAAGTTCACCTGAACTTATGAACTTCAAGCTGCAAAAGTCTCAGCCGAACTCTTTTATGCGATTGTGTATCAGTTCGTGATAAGAAAGGCTGCCTCTAGCGGTGACACTCTTTCCACATAAATCACATTTGTGACATCGCTCATCAGGTGGGTCTCACAGTGGACTTTTATAATGCTCATCCTCGCGAATCTAGCTGGACACAGACGGAACACGTATAGGCCTCTCACCAGTGTGCGTGTGGAAATGACGATGCAGGTCTCCTCTCCAAGCAAACTTTCAGTCACACACACGGCAGTCACATTTTCGTGCGTGAATGTGTCATTGTGTGGTGATTTATGGGCAAACCTCACTCCACACATATCGCACTGATGCAATTTTTCACCTGTGTGTGTCAAGATACGCGTTTTAGTCTCTGATTTGTCGTGAAGGTGGCAGGGCACAACAAGCAATCGAAAGCTTTTTCGCCCGTGTGTGTGCGCCTGTGGATGATCAAGCTTCATTTCTGCACGAATTGGTTTCCGCATACACCATTAGTATTGCGTTTTATGCCTGCGTGAATTTACATGTGCTTTCGGAGCGCCATCTTTCTTTTAAAAACATTTTGATAGGGGCCTGACTGTGTGGGTGGCCTGGTCGAAGGTTTCCTGTCCGCATGCGACCCCTTAATATTGCCAGGAACCCTGCAATTGAGAGAAATATGCAGTGAGCATAGCATAGGTTTTATGAATGGCTGAAGCTTTTTTCTGTGATCACTTAAATACATGAATTGGCAGAGATTTCAATATCATGAGAGTTAGCTTTACAAATATATGATTGCATGTCAGAGTTGGCAAAACTATTTCACAAGATAACTTGTGCCGTTAAGTGGAACGCCCTAAAATAACGGGTATATTTACATAGAAGGTATACTTGGCAAGAGGCATATTGAATTAAAAAACAATTAACCAATGCAGCTGTTGACGATCAGGCTCCAATTTCGCACGAATTGTTTCCCGCATCCTCCAAAAGTACGGCGTTGTAAGCCTGCGCGAACAAGCTTGTGCTTTTGGAGCCCGCTTTTTGTTTTAAAATATTTTGGCAGAAGCCTCACTGTGTGGATGGCTTGGTCGAAGGTTTCCTGTCCGCATGTCACCCCTTAATCTTGCCTAGAACCGTGCAATAGAGAGAAATATGCAGTGAGCAAGCCCAACATTTATAAATCGCTGGAGCTTTTTCTATGCTCTATGGAATACATATTTTTGTGGAGATTTCTATAATATTACAGTTAGCTTTACAAATAAAATAAACGATTTCATTTCAGAGTTGGCAAAACTGTTTCACGAGATGTTTTGTGCCGTTAAGTTGATCGCGCTATATTTAACGGATATATTTACACAGAAGGTATGCTTTGAAATGGGCATATCGCATTTCAAACAAAAAAATCAAATCAACCAAGAGCGAAAATCTAGCTGCAAGCATTAAAACTGAGGCAAGTCTGACACAAATGCGCTGTACCGACGAGCTTAAAGTATTTGTAAAAAATGCTAAATCGAACGTTCGTTGGAAAGTGTAGGAAGAAAGATGCCTTATTGTCGAAAAGTACTGCTGAACAACGATAAGAAGGGGTGACAGAGACAGCTAAGACGCACTACAAATTGTCCAACGTGCTAATTATCAATAGTTTGTCCACTTTTGAGATTATGGTTTGGGATGGCGGACACGTAATCACAGCAGCAGAATTTATCAGTGAATTAAAAAACTGACCAAGCTGACCACCGCTGAGTAAAAGGAGCGATTCGTCGGGATGACTAAAATTTATGCGTGAACCTATACGGCGTCACTATTGCTAGCTTTATAAGGCCTGCTTGAAGATGATAATATGCCTAGGTCTAAGAGGCTTTGTCATACTGCGAAACGGTCACGGGTTAGTGACCTGTTAAATTTGCAGATGAACACTCAACGCACCAAGCCTCGTTACTCGCCTTATCAGAAAGGATAGGCTGAATAGTTGGGGTGAGCATATATCCCTAATACTGAGTACGCGTGAACATTTGCTATTGGTAGAATATTCAATCGCAAGGGTTCATATTAGTATTGACGCTATTGTTCTGCAGCGGCTAAATAAACGGTTCAGAAGGTGAATTTTTGGAAGAATTTGAATAAATAACAAATTACAAATGGTACGCATTCTTTGCTCAGCAATGCCTTTCGTTATATCAAGTGCATACAACATGTACTGCCTCCATTTGGAGTATCTGCATTAAATGTGCGTTCATATATTTGTGTAACGAAAGTTAGTCACTTCGACCATTGCGTGCATTCTGTCGCCACCACAACCTCTGCCTGATGTACATGGGGGCTGGGAACTTAGTAATGCGTCCTGTCGCTTTTCCCCCTCCCTCCATCAACACTCTGTTGGTGGAAATGAAATTATTGTTATTCTTTTTTTACAAATAACTATCGCTAATCTTAGACCCTTTCAAATTCAGTGTGGACGGTAAATGCCATTGCAGCTTTTCACTACCGAAACTCCGTAAAGGTAATATATTCGCCGTTGTATATATATAGAGCGTCGTCCTGTTACTACAGCCGTTAGTGCATACTGTGACCACCATCTGTTCCATGATCATTAGCGTTTTGCCCGACGCCCCAACGACCTTTCAAAATGTGCTCAGGCATACATTTAAGTAATTTCGCCGTGCTTATGCTGATTCCATGGTGGATATACACGAAACGAGGGAGGACTGTCCTCGATTAACGCGACAGTAACATAGAGTGCGACAGCAATCTCGACAGATCTAGTCATCAGTATGTGGGACACGGCTATGTTTTAATATCCTGTGCACTTATGATAATAGGCGAAAGCTTAAGCACTGCGCTCCGACGTTCGCTACTGCATTCTTTTTTGTACGGCACCGAAAAGTATACGCCTCAGAGACGCGTCGCTTGCTGAAACAAAAGCAGCTTGACCTCACCGTTGAACCAAATGTATACTGGCTAAACTTTTCATGCACATGCACGGACTCAGGAACCTAACAGGATGGCCAGCTCTGGCTATTTTGCGCCAAACATTGACTTGAAAAAATTTATCAATATCTTGTGGCATCACAGCCGCTAATTTCGAGCATGCGATACGAAAGCATGGTGGTCAAGGTGTGTTTCTTGCCTCCAAAATCTAGTTAGACGTTTGTGTACCACATAAATTAAATGACGTTGAGCTAGTGGAGAGCACTGTTTCATGGGCTTTTTTTTTCACACAGCAAACTGTCGCTGAATAAGAGTTAAAACTGCGATTAGGAGTGAACAGGGGAATCTAAAGCACTCCGCGTCGTGAATTCACCACTCTAGTCGCCATTAGAAATCATATATGGGACGAACTGCTAGCGCTCAGTTTCAGAATATGGTAGCGACTGCGACACGTGAATACAGTTTTGCTTTTTTTTTCTTATTTCTCACCAATATGGCACGTACTCACTCTATAGGTGATTTGCCGAGCCTTCGTCATCTAAAAATGTAGGAAAAATATGAGTATACTGTATAATCGGAAACAAAACTAATGAATTAACAGAGAGCATAAAAAATGATGTCATTACCATGACATCACTCATGCAGACCAGACAAGAGCACTGATCTGAGGAAGCTAATTTGGAATCGATACATATTACTAGAATATCATGCATGTTATAAGATGCTTTAAAAGCACCAACAATTGGCTAGGACATGCGATTAGATCGTAGTAGAAAAGAAAAGAGCAGTAAATATAGCGAGAAATTCCAGCAATCTTTTTGCGTTGTGACTACCACTTATATGCTTAAATCATGCTTAATATCATCGAAAATCACCTTGTTGCACGCATTGCAGAAAAAGAGTCTTGAAGCTGGATTGTGGAATATGGAGTCAAACACTTTGTTGAACGTGGTCGCGTTGTCTAATGCTGTCGCGCGTGCGAGTGCTTAAAATTAGAGTATGTATGTTGTTATTCAGCGCCACTCAATTCTTTGTAAATTCTTTGCTGCTTAAGAAGTAAAAGGAGTAGCACGGTGAAAAGTGGCGCTGCCGTCGCGGACGCCAATGCATAAAGTCGAGCCGTGGCGCACGCTCGTGGATTGCACGCTAGTGCAGGAAACCGCCGCACTCAAACACGAAACAAGGTAAATAAAACTGGTAGCGAAGGCTCCATGGAAGCCAGTACGTTCAGAAATTGGTGGTTTATCAGCAGCTGATGGGGCTTAGTGCGATCTTTTTAAAGGGGGAGCACTTCTGGTGGAACAAAAAATAAAGCGGATGTTACGCATTAACTTGTAAACAAGTGACATGACTTTGAGTGCACTAGTGCGAAATTTTATCTCAAATTACTTTTCTAGGCCCCTGGTCACTAAAAGCTTGCGATAAGGTAATAGCCGACGAGCCCTCCACGAGTGCGCAAGCCAGCGCCAACTAATCTAATACCAACTGATGAATAGATATTGATGTGTAAAGGCTGGTGCACACCGGCGACTAGCAGCGGTCGCGCGACCATTTGCGACTTGTCGCAGTCACGAACGGTCGCAAACGGTCGCAAAGCGACTGCTTTGGCTGGTCGCTTCCTGACCGATTTTTCAGTCGCGCGACTGCGGTCGCACAGCTGCTGGAACCAATCAACGATGCTCAATTTTTGTTGTTTGTTTTTTCATTGTGCTGGCGAGAACGGATAAAAACAAGAATTTCGGCGCGCTCGGTTTGCTCCGCTCACTCAGCTGGCGGCGATCAGCTGATTGGCGCCGGTCTCCAGAGTTTTCACTGATAACGAGATCTGGACGTAACTCTCTCGTATTGTGACTTCCGGCCACTCGCATGCAGCCTCTGCCGTTGTGAACATCAGTCGCTTTTTGGTCGCCAGTCACAAATGCTCGCGCGACTGCTGCTAGTCGCCAGTGTGCACCAGCCTTAAGTGTACGACCGTTCACTTTGCCTCGTTTTTATAAGGAAACCTATTCTCCGAACATTTATTTCGCGTTCGTCACATCTTCTGCAGATGGATTAAAGCGACCAACAGCGTATACGTGTCATATCTGCAGCGTTGCTCATTTGCATCACACAAACGCAGGTTCTTTAGGATGCACAATGCTTGTGTCTATTAACAGCAATAAATGACGCATAGTCATCCTAAAATTATGACTTTTGAGTTTTATTCGATGGTCGCAACTCAAATTTATTACATTGCACACAATGGAAATAGCCATAAAAAGTCTATGGACATTAGTGGAGTTATGTTGTTTTTTTTTACATTATGCTCCAATTATTTCCCCTACGCATGCGATTGCAGACATTCGACTTGCAGCCTAATAGATAACTAGGTGATCTACTCATTCATAACGCGAATTATAATAGGCATTGCATGTTCCAAAAGGAAACCGGGCTGCAGAATACTGACGAATGAAAGTCCAGCGAGCACTGTATTACGAACAATTGACCTTGTTTCACCTGTCATAAGCTTGTTGCTACTGCATCCTTGCACAGCACATCGTTTCCGCGGGTACCAACGAAAGCACTCAGGCCGAACCAAGGTACTCATGATAACAAGCCCAAGCCTGCATGTAAGGCTGCCTGGGAGTAAAACTGCAGCATTATATCTCGAGTCGGCTACTTTACACTCTCACCAACGAACAGAACTCAAGTATAATGCAAATTGGTGGCAGCTTTTTAAGAAAGTAGTACAGCGAAATTTACCCAATACATCTGCACATTTACCGAGGTGACAAAGCTACAGCCATTGTCGCGGCTGCCCCAAATATTTTGTACTTTCTGAACAGCAGCACCACTTGGGACCGCTAACACCACCGGTGACCAAGTCGACATTACTAAGCTAGGGGGATGTCCGCGCTTACCACCCTTATTTGTTCAAGCAACCCTGGTTGAATCTCACCCAGTATTTCAGCACTTATGACAGGGCAATGCTGAATTATTCAGGCACTTACTCTGCAGAGCGTGCAGTTCTTCTGGGAATGGTCCCCTTCATTCCCCTTGAGGAAACAGCCGCAAAGTGCACCAGTAACGCACTCCTCGCACAGGTTTTCACCTCCCCAGAGAGCTTGGAAGTCCTTGGCCTCCACTGGAGAGCACTGCAGCTTCTGGCTTTCTGCTTGAAGTCAACCTGCACGAGGTCGTAGACAAGGTCTTTATAATTGTAAATCGTGGTATTCTTTTTATAAAGGCATACTTTTTTAAAGTTATGACCTTGTATTTGCAACTTCTATTTGAGTTCTCTATTTACTTTTTGAAGCCGCACTTGACATAGAAGGTGCTAGTTCACTATGTATTTGTACGTAAAAACGGCTAATCCACCACAACTTCATATACACAGGGAATACATTTAATAATCATTCAAGGGAAGAACAACTAGCCAGAACGAGGGATTACATCCTGGTGGAAACGAGAAGACCATGAATTGCAGTGCATGGTTCTCATAATTTAGGTAGGAATATATTTGCAAATTGCGTGTAAATCTCTCAACAAACAGCATGTCATAAAGCCTAACAACAGAGCTTCGGTGCTGTGCATTCAGTCATTTTTTTCCTTGTTGCACATGAGCTTATGCTTTTCTGTGCACCATAATTAGTGCCCAAGTCCACTCTGTGCTTTATTGTTACCTATCTCCACTGGATTTTGTGGTTCTTACGAGGCACAGGAGTTGATGCCGTGAAGTAACCTTGCCCTCGTGACTTGTGCAACATATCAAGACGCAACACATGCTTGCTGAATGCACGCACATGCCTTCATGCAAGCATATGCACTTAACTGTAGTGTCCAAACATTTACTGCTGTCGGGCTCAGTGCCTACTCCTTGCAGCCTGCTGTGTGTGGAAAACTTCGTAGTAGTCACGGATCCCGAAATTATGAAAGCGTTTCATGGTCAGGTAAGTGTTATTTTCCTAGGTTCGACACTGATAAGTTGACTTTCCATTCAACTAAAGCAAACACGTACCAGAAAAAATGGTTGTCAGCTCATTTATTTGTTTTATATTTCGAACAATGTAAGTATATTAAAGTGAGAGTCCCTTATAATCGAATGTGGTTTGCATAAGCTGTGAAACTGGGTACCTATGCTGCAAAACACACACAAAGCTCACGATAAACATTTCAAGTGAGCCCAGTTAGCCCAGTTTAGTGTTGAACATACTTGGTGATTTCTGCCTCTTAAAAAAGTCTTGCTTATTACCTGTTTTTCATTTCCCTAAGACCTGTGACTTCCAACCCATGTAATGCTGCATGAAAAGGCAATTCAAGACTGCCCACTTCAAAGCTAACAAAGTGCATTCACATCATGTAGGCATTCCTCATGCACGTGGCAGAGTGACTGATTGTGCGAAACATATCTTACTTGAATGCACTACAAGCGTCAACTCTAACACCGATGCATTCTGCCTGCTTTAGATTACGAGGCATTTTCTGAGACAAACAAGAGAAAATTGACAAGTGACATGGTGTTACAGGTGGTGTGCACCCCTTCCGCACGCACGTACGTACGCACGCACGCACGCGCACACACACACACACACACAAACAAACAAACACACATACACACACAAACACACATACACACAAACACTTTCAAAAAAGGGACTGACTCACACAGTCATGAGGAACGAGATTCAGTGTTTAGGAGAAACACGTAGGCTACAAAGGTCGGATATGCTACTGATGTTTCTTTTGACCACCAAGTAATGAGATGAGTTCAAAAGGGCAGAAAATATTTGTTCCCACATTGTGAATAGGCCACCAAGTTTTGTTTGTTTGTTTTTTTGAATGAAAAAAAATCTATTCACATTCTTTGACTAAGCTTTTGGAGACCTGTCTCTGCACAGACTGTAATATTGGGTACATTATTTCTTGTGAATTATACAAGCACATTTCCTAATGCATTCTTTTTTGGCATGACATGTTTTAAAAATACATTAGCTTTACAGTCAAGGTTTAGGACCATTTATAATTCATCTAAAATTAACTTACAAAACCGGGTAGGCGAAGCCTTGGCCTAACAGAAGTAGGCATATACCAATAGCTGCATCAAAACTATTCTGAGCGTTTTGCAGTGGTACAGGGCAAAGTAACATTTGTTTTAAAAACCCCTCTCATTGTAGCATGCAAGCAAGACACCTGTACGGTTTACTTTACACCGCTTGGTATGTTCTGACCACCCGATGACGCCTACCCACCTCTCAGAAACATCAAAGAAGCACAGAGCAACAACTCCGCTCGCTCCTGTTGTGATGAAAACGACAAATTCAAAATGAATCTGTTGCCTTTCATTACGTCAGATTCATTGTGATTGTTTTAGTTGCAGCGGTATTAGCAGTTTAGTATATTCTTCACAGCTTTCGTACTGCTGGCATTAGACCACCAAGACTGACTTTATTTTCATTTTTTTCATGTTCTTGATATGTATACTCCATCCCAAAAACTCGTTGCAGCAGAGTGGAAGGTATGAAGTGTAAGCAAGCTATGCTTTTCCTCAGCAAAGCCTAAATTAAGTATTTGCTTAAAAGGCTCCTCCACCACACCTGATCATTTCTTTAACACTTCCAGTAAACACACGCATCAGAATGTCATCACGATCAACAATGCCAAAAGTGACAACACTACAAGCAGCAGGGGCCCTAAGAGGTCCTCAAAACAATCCTTTCTCCTATCCTGTTCAGACTCCTACTGTTCACCGTGATGTCCACATTTTCACCTGTTCATCCACTCGCCACTTTACTTCCTCGCACGGTGAGGAGGCGCACTTGGCCTGGAGGAGAGAGAGTTACTCTGTAGGCTACCTTTAAAGGTAGATATGCAGTAACTCTAGGAGGAGAGACAAGCTGAAGAACAAATTATAGACAGAAAGACAGAAACCAGCGAAGCCTCTTTTGTATCATTGAATGCATAAAAAAATCTGACGGTTATGCTTGTGCACAACTGCATTGCAACACAAGTAACTTTCGACCTATGGGTGGTTTAGGGGTCCTTTCAAGTGGTCAGCTTTATACATTTGCATTTGTTTAACACATGATGTATCAAGATGATATGAAACTTGTTAGTTCTGTTTCAAATGTACATCATGTGCCTTTACTGTGTATGTAAGCCTCGATAATCATCGTTACGAAGCAGCATGGCACAACCCATGCAGCCATGACTGCCCCCTTTGATCCGAAGCAATGCTTGCTACTAGACCACCATCATCACAGCCCAACACAAAGGGTGAAGTAAGTTATTCCCGGCGAAATCGATCAATATGTGGCAGCACTATTCACGCACAAGTGTGGATTGGCGGTCGGCGGCACCGAGCGGCGCTTCGTTGCGTGCGGTCTGAGCCGAATGTCGGCGGATAAAATGCGCTGACTGCAGTTCACTGGCAATATTTATGCTCTTGTCTACTGAATCGGTGCACGAAGCCTATGCAATGTTACCATTAACCGCGAGTAAAGCGCATTCTGCCTTTAATAGCGATGCTCCCCGGGGACTCTCTTCATGCTTTCGCATTAAATCACGCCTTTGCTGTGTTGTTTGTACGTGAGTAGCTTGTGTTCCGCCTGCTAAGCACTGCTGTAGCGTGACGGAACTACTTATTTACATCTTTGTCACCTGAAGACTACAAAATAGAGAGAAAGGAAGATCGCAGAAAGCCCGCATATCTGTGCGATTAGTTCAGTACCACCCCGCCGCGGTGGTCTAGTGGCTAAGGTTCTCGGCTGCTGACCCGCAGGTCGTGGGTTCGAATCCCGGCTGCTTCGGCTGCATTTCCGATGGAAACGGAAATTTTGTAGGCCCTTTTGCTCAGATTTGCGGGCACGTTAAAGAACCCCAGGTGGTCGAAATTTCTAGAGCCCTCCACCATGGCATCTCTCAAAATCATATGGTGGTTTTGGGACGTTAAACACCGCATATCAATCAATTACTTCAACTTCGATTTGTTATTCCAGAATGATATTATGAACTTAAGATTTTTCTAAAGCCTTTTACCGGGTCCCACATCAACGTGTGATGGCTAAATTTTCCTCCCATCCCCTTCATGCTTTAATACTGTGCTAGATTTTGTTGATTCCTTAAATGACTCAAACATCATCGGCACTGCAAGAACTGCACATCGCGCAAACGAGGAAGCTTCCTTGCGCAAATGTAATGCTGTTAAGACGTTTATTGGCGGACACTCGTTGATAATCCACGACAGCGACCGTCAATGCGTGGACCGACTCTCTGCACGAGCTGCTCTTCTTCTTATGAAAAGGGCGACCCACTAGAAGGCACTGGAGAGGACGACCCAATGTTCGAAGGCTTTGCCACAACTACCCCGGGTACGAAAAGGGAGATGCCTGGCGACCTAACAGGTGGTTACAATGAACGGGTCATGGTAGGCCTTGAGGCGCCCCACGTTAACAATGTCGCGTCCTCTACGGCGCATGTCCGAAGATGGTTCGATTGTTTCAATCAAGTAGTTTACAGGGGAAGTGCATTTGACGACACGGTAGGGGCCTTCGTATTTGGGCAATAGTTTTGAAAATAGGCCAGTTGCAGTGGTAGGGATCCAGAGCCAGACGAGCGCTCCAGGGAGGAACGTGGGCGCAGTAGTGCTGGCGTCAGCGCGAATGCTTTTTTGCCGCTCTTGATCGTGCGCAGTAAAGGTCTTTGCAAGCTCTCGACACTCTTCAGCAAGCTTGGCTGTAGCAGAAATAGGCGCCCACTCAGACGGATCTGGCTTGTACGGAAGTATCGTGTCGATGGTGTGCGACGGGTGCCTTTCATGTAATAAAAAGAAAGGTGAAAAGCCAGTGGTGCTCTGAGGGGCGGTATGATATGCGTAGGTGACGAAGGGTAGAATGGAATCCCAATTTGTGTGATCCGCGACGACGTACTTAGAGAGCATGTCGCCGAGCGTACGGTTGAAGCATTCGGTGAGGCCATTCGTCTGCGGGTGGTAAGCAGCAGTTTTGCGGGGAACAACGTTGCACTCTTTAAGGAATGGCTTCAACGACTTCAGACAGGAAGATGCGGCCTCGGTCACTGGGCAGTTCCTGGGGTGGACCGCGTCGCAAAATGAATCGGTGGAGCAGAAAAGAGGCCACATCGCTCGCTGTAGCCGCAGGGAGAGCAGCCGTTTCGGCGTATCGCGTGAGGTGGTCCACAGCGACAATGGCCCAGCGGTTACCAGCCGACGTCAGTGGAAGTGGCCCATACAAATCGGTGCCAACGCGACCGAAGGGCCTGGCAGGGAAATATAGAGGTTGCAGACCTACCGGTGACAGGTCCGTTGAAGCTTTTCGGCACTGACAATCTATGCAGGAACGAACGAATTTCTGCACGTAGCGGTAAATGCCGCGCCAAAAGTACCGCTGCCGAATGCGGTGGTAAGTCTTCGAATCCCGGAGTGCGCACATTGCGGATTGGAATGAAAGAACTCGCATATGTCAGAGCGCATACTGCAAGGTATGACTAGTAGCCACTGGCGGCCGTCACCGTTGTAATTTCGCCTGTGGAGGAGGTCGTCGCGAACGGCGAAATGGTGGGCTTGACGACGCAACGCGCGAGTGGATGGATCAGCCAGCAAGTCTATTAGTGAGGCTATCCATTGATTCTTGCGCTGTTCAGTAGCAATGGTATGAATGCTAATGGAAGAAATGGCAACAAGAGACGCTGAATTGTGGGCATGGTCGTCCGGCAAGGGAGAGCGTGACAGGGCGTCGGCGTCAGCATGTTGCCTTCCATTGCGGTACAGCACGCGGATGTCGTAGTTTTGCAGGCGGAGTGCCCACCGGGCGAGACGGCCTGAGGTATCTTTCAATGACGACAACCAGCATAGTGCGTGATGGTCGGTGACGACATCAAATAGGCGACCATACAAATAAGGTCGGAACTTTGTAAGGGCCCAGACGATTGCCAAACACTCCTTCTCGGTGACGGTGTAATTAGTCTCGGCCTTAGTAAGCGTACGGCTTGCATACGCCACGACATATTTCGGGAACCCTGGTTTGCGCTGCCCTAGGACAGCGCCAAGGCCGACACCACTTGCATCCGTGTGTACCTCTGTAGGGGCCGTAGGGTCGTAGTGGCGGAGTATGGGAGGCGACGTCAACAAACGACGGAGCGTTGTGAAAGCGTCGTCCCACTGTGATGACCACGAATGGAGAGGCCCGTTACTTCCGAGGAGGTTCGTCAGCGGCGATATGATAGTCGCGAAGTTTCGAAGGAAGCGCCGAAAGTAGGAACACAGCCCTACGAAACTGCGCAGTTCCTTGACGGATGTCGGCTTGAGGAACTCGGCCACGGCCCGAAGCTTAGCTGGATCAGGCAGAATTCCGTCCTTAGACACGACGTAGCCGAGTATTGTCAGCTGCCGAGCTCTAAATCGGCACTTCCTTAGGTTCAGTTGCAGACTGGCGTCACTCAGACGCGTTAAAACATGCCGTCGGCGTTGAAGACGCGTCGAGAAGTCCGGAGCGAAAACGACGACGTCATCGAGGTAGCACAGGCACGTGTGCCATTTCAGGTCACGCAGAACAGTATCCATCATGTGCTCAAAGGTGGTGGGCGCATTGCACAGCCCAAACGGCATGACGTTGAATTCGTACAAGCCGTCGGGGCTGACAAAAGCGGTCTTCAGTCGAGCGACTTCAGCCATAGGTACTTGCCAATACCCTGAGCGCAAATCGAGGGATGAAAAGAAATCTGCTCCCTGCAGGCTGTCAATTGAGTCATCTACCCGCGGTAGTGGGTACACGTCCTTACGAGTGATCTTGTTGAGGCGTCGGTAGTCCACACAGAACCACACAGAACCGTCCTTCTTCGTGACGAGAACGACAGGAGACGCCCAGGAGCTGCTAGAGGGTCGAATAACATCATGGCGAAGCATGTCGTCGACATGCTGGTTGATTACATGGCGTTCTGTGGGAGATACGCGATATGGACGTTGCCGCAGTGGTGGCTGTGTGCCTGTGTCGATGCGATGCGTAACGGTGGATGTGCGGCCGAGAGAAGGTTGGGCGACATCAAAAGAAGACCGGAATTCTTCCAACAGGCCCAGAAGCTGGGAACGCTGGCCTGGCGTAAGGTTGTCGGGAATGGGGGGACCGAATACATCATTGGATGATGAAGCAGATGTCGAAACAGCACTAAGCGAACCGGAACTTGAGCAGTGCATGTCATCGGGTTGATCCATAACTTGTTCGTCTTCGATGGGTTCCACGCTGCCGAGACATTCCCCTCACAGCAACGTAACGCTTTACGGGGATGAGTTCACTACAAAAATAGTGGTGCTGCCGTGAGTGAGTTGCACGGTCGCGAAAGGAACCAGCAAGCCTTTTCTTAGGAAAACACGATGCGATGGCGAGAGGAGTGCAGCGGTGTCAGAAAGGCTTGCGCAGTAGACCAACACCGTCGCGGACGAATTATCAGGCACTTGGGTGTCATCTGTGACGAATAACTTGCTTGCAGCAGATGGACTGTCGGCCGGCGTCGAAGAAGAGAATTGTGTGAGTTCTATTTCAGCTGGTGCGCAATGAATGACGGCGTCACGGCGGGAGAGAAAATTCCATCCTAGAATAACGTCGTGGGAGCATGAAGGAATTATGATGAATTCGACCGCATACATCACGTCCTGAATCTTAAGGCGGACTGTGCACATCGCTGTAGGGTGAATGCTTTGGGCGCTGGCTGTACGGAGGGAGAGCCCGGAGAGTGGAGTGGTCACTTTGCGCAGTAATCGGCTTGTTTTGCGTCCATGACTGATACGGCGGCTCCAGTATCTACAAGGGCAGATGCACGAACGCCATCCACAAGCACGTCTATCACGTTCGATGGGCTTTCCTGAGGGCTTCCGCAGTTCGACAGCGTCGCAGCCCTTGCCTCGCGGACTGCGACGACTAGTTTTCCTGGTCGCCCTCGAGTGAACGTGGCCGCATCGGCGACAGTGAGCGACGTCGCGGAGATGGTGAACGGCGGGTACACGGAGCGGGGCGGGACGACGGTGACTTAGGCGGTGGTTGTTCATAAGAGCGGCTTGAGTGGCGGGGAAAGTTCGAGGCGACCTGCGGTTGCTGCACACGATTGCAATAGCATTCTACGTGACCGAAACGACCACAAGCGATGCAGATGGGGCGATTGTCAGCAGTGCGCTATCGGTTCGCGGATGCCAACCATGTCGCAGAACGCGATGGGTGAGCCGGCTGCTGATATGAGTGCATGGTGGGCGGCACTCGGGGCACGTGGTTGACGTCGGCGTATGTAGGCGACACATTCCGAAGGCCTCGGGCCTCGTGGTTGGTTCGGTGTTACTTAGGGGGCAAGCCACAGAAATCGGTGGGGGCGGCCTGGTGACAACTTGGGCGTAGCTGAGTGGCGCAGACACAGGAGGCGGCTGGTGGTATTCAGGAACGACCTCCACGATTTCCTGCGGAATGGCTCAGCTGAGCGGAGGTAAAAGTGTAATTTATGGCTGCTGAGCATGTTGCGGGGGAGCAAAAGCCAGTAAAGAGACTTGGCGGGCAGCTTCCTCACGCACGAATGACTTGAATTCGGTGATCAAGGTTGTGTGGTCAGGAACTGCTGACAAAGCCGAGAGACCAGCATCACGTAGTGGTGGTCGACGGGTCATCAAGCGCTGCCGCCGAAGCTCGTCGTAACTTTGGCCTAATGTAATGACTTCTGCCACAGTGTGAGAGTTCTTGGCCATGAGCATGGTGAAGGCATCGTCGGCGATGCCTTTTAGAACATGCGTGATTTTGTCAGCCTCTGACATGTTCAGGTCGACTTTCTTGCACAAGTCAAGGATGTCCTCGACGTAACTTATGAAGGACTCGCCGGTCTGCTGTGCTCGTTCACGTAAACGCTGTTTGGCTAGCAGTTTACGAAAGGCAGGACGACCGAACACGTCGACGACAGCGGTCTTAAAAGCGGACCAAGTCGGGAGATCAGATGCATGGTTGTTGTACCACATTCCGGCCACACCCACGACGTAGAAAAACAGGTTACCGAGTTTAGCTGCCTCGTCCCAATGATTGGGGACGCTCACGCGTTCGTACATGGCGAGGCAGTCCTCGACGTCGGTTCCATCGGCGTCGGTGAAGACAGGAGGGTTGCGGATGCGGAGGAAACCGGGACATGGCGTCGGCGTAGGAGGGAGCGTCTGCTGAGCGGCGTCCTTGTGCATGGTAGAAGGCACGGTACGGGATCGAAGCTCCAAGGGCATCGAATGCGAACCGAAGATGTTTGAAGGGCACAGCACTCTCAGCACTCTCCACCAAATTGTTAAGACGTTTATTGGCGGACACTCATTGATAATCCACGACAGCGACAGTCAATGCGGGGACCGACTCTCTGCACGAGCTGCTCTTCTTCTTATGAAAAGGGCGACCCACTAGAAGGCATGCACTGGACAAGACGACCCACTGTTCGAAGGCTTTGCCACAATGCTTTTATTTTGCACCTTCTGCGAGACGTACCGGCAACGCACCACATTCATTCAAAAACAAATAAAGGAACATCTGGTTTTGGCTGTCAATGGCTTTGGCTTGAGTTATTGCTTGCAAAAAACATTGCCTCATAAAATTGAAAAAGGATGCGTGCTCTTTGATAAGATCTTTTCTAAAAAATAATGACTCATTTTGGAAAATAATTTCAAAAAAAACAAGCTAAATAACTTTTTAACAACTTTTTTGATTCAGCAGATGACGCACTTTCACTGCATACTTCTACCACGGACACAGTAGTGAGGCTTTACGTTAGTTACTTGCCACTTACAGTAGTTGCATCCGCGTTCTCAATGAATCAGAGGATGTCTATGAAGCAGTAATGCTTCTGCGTAGCCCCGCCATGGTGGTCTAGTGGCTAAGGTACTCGGCTGCTAACCCGCAGGTCGCGGGATCAAATCCCGGCTGTGGCGGCTGCATTTCCGATGGAGGCGGAAATGTTGTAGGCCCGTGTACTCAGATTTGGGTGCACGTTAAAGAACCCCAGGTGGTCAAAATTTCCGGAGCCCTCCACTACGGCGTCTCTCATAATCATATGGTGGTTTTGGGACGTTAAACCCCACAAATCAATGCTTCTGCGTAGTGCAGTATGTTCTGTTTTAAGGCAATCTATTAGAATGCGTTGAAGCAAAGGAGAGACGCCATGATCAGCTGATTTCGCCGGTAGCGTCATTTCATGCGCTGGCTTCGTGACCGAGTGAGACATCTATATACTCTCTGTAAGGAACTAGTTCAGACCCGAACAAGTCAAGGCTATCATGGATCTCCCACCACCAATTGATGTTAGTGGCTTTCGCCGATTACCTGGACTGGTAAACCATGTGGCTCGATTCATCCCAAACCTGTCTGAGATCTCCACACATATTCGTGGACTCCTCAACAAGAACAACGGGTGGAGCTGGAGTTACAGCAAAGAGCAAGCGTTCAAGAAGATAAAGTCATTGCTCAGATCAGACACATGTATGGCTATGTAGAATCTCCATTACCCAACTTTAGTACCGGCTGACGCAAGCTCTCATGACCTTGGCGCCATCTTACACCAAGATCAACCGTCAAGAATTCTATTTGCAGATGCCTATGCTTCCAGATCTCTCACTACTACAGAAAGACGCTACAGTCAAATGGAAAAGGAGTCTCGGGCTGTCACATGGGCTGTCACCAGGTTCGACCAATTCCTACGTAAACTAAGCTTTGAGGTCTAATCCAAATCACCTTCCGCTTCTAGCTCTCCTATCAAGCAAACATCTAGACATCTTGCCACCTCGAATTCAACGTATGTGGATCAAACTCATGCGCTATCAGTTCGCCCTCAAGTATGTTCCTAGAAAGCTGCTAGTCACAGCTGGCGCACTATCAAGAGCACCCTGCGACTTGCCAGCATCGAAAGCAATCAACAGTTTGGAGCCTTATATAGGGGAAATTTTCAAGGATCTACCTCCACAACTGGTAAATCAGCTGGACGGGATCCGTCGTCTTCAAGCTCAAGATAGCGAGGGTTTTTCTGCTATGACTTATTATGAAAAAGGATGGTCGTCCAAGAAGAGAGTCCCGACTCATTTAGCACCATACTGGAAGGAGCAAAAACGACTGCGTGTGCACGATGAGTTACTCGTACTGGATCACCGCATTGTCATCCCGTCAGCTCAACGCAAGGACATTCCTATACTGCTGCACGAAGAAAATCAAAGTGCCCGTCGCTGTCAAAAGAGCGCCCGAGAGTGCGTTTGGTGGCCCCATCGCAACCAGCATATCGAGGACCTTGTGGCTTAATGTGCTGAGTGTGCTGAGACCCAAGTCACATGAGATCATGCTATATAACATGTAACATAATCTTAGACACTGACACCAATGCCAACAACTACCATGGAAGCACCTAGGAATCAACTTCTTCCATTCGGAAGGACGCGACTCATCGTCGACTACTACTCTCGATTTCCAGAAGAAGTCACACTCTGAACTTCGTCAGCAAAAGCGGTCGTTGCTGCGGTTAAGAGTTGTTTTGCTCATTTTGGAATACCAGGCGTTGGTTGGACGGACAATGGACCTCAATTCTTGTCGAAAGAGTTCACCGACATTGAAACAGCGTATCGATTCTGCCACAAGACCAGCAGCTTCAGACCCTCAGAGTAATGGAGAGGCAGAGCGCATGGTGCGTACCGTGAAAACTTTGCTGAGAAAATCCCAGATCTGTACATCGCTCTTCTCGCATACCGAGACACACCTGGCGTTTCGGGCGTCTCTCCAGCTCAGTTACTGATGGGGAGAAGACTACAAACTCGTCTTCCGGTTCTTCCTCAACGAGTTCTTCAGGCCTTACCAAATCACAAGGAATTTCAAGCACAGAATACTGCAGCGAAGTTGCAACAGGTGAAGGACTACAATCGCCGTCAGAGTGCTACTAATCCCGATTCCTCTCAGTATAGAGGAGGACGTGTGGATAATGGATTTAGGTTGCAGCGGTTATGTCCTCAGCCCAGCTCAGCGACCAAGGTCATACGTGGTCGAAACTCCAAGTGGTGTTGTCCAGAGGAACCGTTGCTATCTGGTGCCGTTTGTAGGTCGCCAAAATGTTCAAGGACAAGCGGCAACGGCAGGATCACCGACGAATGGAACCTTTCCATCAAGTCCCCCAAGAGCAACTGCCGTGACCTCAGCGAAGCAAGAATCGTTTCCAAGTACTTCTTGTGCATCACCTGTGCCGCCTGTGAAGATGCCTTCCTCACCTGAAGTGCAGACTTTACCTGTGGTGAGCCTAAGCGTACGCACTCTGACCGTGCTGTGAAACCACCGCGCAGGTTTAACATGTAATTATAGCAAGAGGAAAAATGTAGTGGCCACTGAGCGCTATGTTGATCCTCTAATTGATGGTGCTTAGAGCATGCGTGCACCACCTCACGTGGGGTATACAGCAGGGGGGAAAGAATGGCGAATAAAAGGCTTTTTGTTGTTGCTATAAGCCATGCTCGTGTCTTACTCGGCGTCTATGAACATATTCAGCTCATGCTATTACAAAAATAACGATTGTAACAAGTGGTTTCGCTAACCATAATGTTAGGGGCACTAAGCCAAGAGATAGAAATATTGCATGTTCAAGCATTGTTTGAAAATTCACCCTTCGTAACGTACGAGCTGTGATACTGTCGTCACCATAGAACTGCATTTCAATAGGCATTATAGAATAGTTTAATAAAGCCAATGTTACGCACACAGACATTCGTTTTCATGCAGCATGGTTGAAGCATCCCGCGAGAACCGCAAGCCGGCTAGCAATTAAGAAGGTTGTACGCACTGGGCTTGATTATGCTATTGTGTTCTACTCTTGAAGGTCAAATTCAACGGTCCTTACTTTATTGCACACTGAAATGTGTTGCACTTGCGTGTCCATGCAGGCAGCCATGACCTTGTAGCGCCACGCTAGAATTGGCCAGCTGGCCGCGCCAAAAAAAAAGAAGAAGCGAGCATTGCATTACGGCTGAACTCCTGGCCTGGCTGGACGTTGCAGTGGAGACTCCGCCTACGTCTGCGTCCCGAATAAAAGCTGTGACCTCGGAACGGGCTCGTCGCTGCCGTCTCGCCTCTCCTTGAACATTTGGTAACCCCGGACCAACGGACAAGCTACTGGCGCTGCACCACTGCCTCTGAGGTTCGCGGCCATGTTCTGATGTATATAGGAAATGATGATGAGGATGAGCTCGTGGGATCAGAGAATAAAGATATTGATGTTAAGGCATAGGATGCATCGTTTCTGTATGTTCTAAATACAACATATTGGCGACGAGATTTTAACCCATACAAGAGGAATGTTCTCGCTGATTTCTGCTGCATCATCACAATTAGCGTTCTGGAATTACAACCACCACCGTCTTTTCTGCCTTCGCCTGGTCATCCGGCTGTCCCATGGGACCAGTGGAAGCAGGCCTTTCAGACGTACATGGTGGCCTCTGGAGCGCCAGATCTTCCAGCCGACCGCCGGAAAGCGATCTTGATCACCTGTCTTTGCTTGGAGGGGCAGCGAATCTTCACATATAATCCGGCGGGCTTGCAGTCTGGCTCTGCTACCGCCGCTTTTTCCAGCTCTTCTGGTACAGGTGACATCGGCTTGACAAACGATGCCTATGATTCTGCAATCGCCTTGCTTTTGGACCAATTCAACCGTTCAGTCCATGTCATCATGGCTCAACCATGGTTCAGTCGCCGTGCTCAGCATAAAGGAGACACAGTGGAAGAATACGTCACTGCTTTGCGAATTCTCATCACTGATTAACTTTGGAAGTCTCGCTGATGAGATGTTATGTGACCAGCTCGTCTCAAAGACTACGAACCATCTATTACGTGAACGTTTACCTTTTTAAGGCTCCTCCCTGACGCTCTCATGAGCTATTACACTCACTAATTAGTACAAACAAGCCGTGAGCCAAGCTAAAGAATTTCGCGAAGACGCTTCAGTTCGCCACGTTGAAGAGCCGCAAATCTCTCCTCTGCCTCTAGAACGAAGAAATGAAGGTACATGTTGTGCTAAGCGCAAAGCCAAACCAATTGGGTATCCTGTACAAGGCACCACAAACTTTTGAGCTTATTATCGTTGTGGGGTGGCTGATCATCTTGCAAATAAACCTGCATGTAAGGCTCGCTGGCACAGATGCCGTCAGTGCGAGAAGATTGGGCACACAAAGGTTATGTGCAGGTCGTCTGGATTCTCTGCGAATGTTCCACAAGTTGATGATGATGACGACACGAGCTCTCAGTGTAGCGTGAAAACAGTTTGTGTTGTCAAGGGACACAAGCATGTGATTTACACCTCCATCGCAATGGAAGGTCACACTATCTTGTTTCTCGTTGATACGGAATATTCTGTCACTATTTTGACTGAAGAACTCTATCGTCAGATTTTTGCGAGCGCTTGCACTTTGAAGTCGACCTCAGTGAGCTTTTACACTACTTCAAGTCAATGATGACAGTTCGAGGATGTTTTGTCGCTTCACCTGCGTTTCAAGACGGAACTGCTTGCATTCTTGTGCATGTTGTATCCGAATGCACCACGTTATTGGGCTTAGACGCCATTGTGGTACTACAGATGAACATTGAAGACATATAAATTACTTCAGTGCTTTGAATTGTCCTTCAGCACTCCTACATTGCCAACGGAGTTACGTTCCGAGTGGAAACATCTCTTTGACTAGCAGCTCGCGCTTGTCAAAGGATTCAAACACAAAGTTGAGGTTCGTCGACCTATTCCACCCGTTGCCAGCAGATTACGATGGCTGCCGTTTACTTTACGTGAGCAGGTGTCGGCTGAGCTGCAGAAACTTGAAGCTCAAGGCATAATCGAGTGCGTTGATTCCTCTCAGTGGGTTTCTCCTATAGTGGTCGTTCGGAAAAAGAATGACTCAACACGAATGTGTGTTGATCTGCGAGAGCCTAATAAAGCTATAATTGTTGATAGCTTTCCACTACCACTGACAGTTGAGCTGTTGCACAGCTTAGCTGGCGCCAAGCGATTCTCAAAGCTGGATTTGGCGTCTGCTTACTATCAACTTGAACTAGATACTGAGAGCCGTGACCTGACTACTTTCACTGCTCACGACGGGCTTTTTCGCTTCAAAAAAGTATGCTTCGCCTTGGCTTCAGCACTGTGGGCGTTTCAGAACACGCTGCATTTCATACTGAAAGGGTACAAAAGTGTATTTTTTTACATACACGACAGTATTGTCTATGGCCGTTCAAGAGAAGACCATCTTGCAAACATTCCCAACGTTTTGCAGCGATTTTCTAAATAAGAAGTTCTTTTTCGACGTCGCGGAACTCCCGTTCCTGGGACATGTTGTGAATGGCAAAGGACTCTTTCCGCTAGCGTCATCTTTCCAAGCGATGAAAGAAACTCCGGCGCCTTCAAACGTAAATAAACTTCGGCCCCTGCTTGGCCTGGCGGAATTTTACGCCAAGTTCTTCCCCTTTTTTCTGATGTTGTGAAACCTGTACGGGCATTGCTTCGAGGTAACGAACCATTTGCTTGGACATCAGCTGCCAAAGAGAGTTTCGTTCGTTTTAAATCACTGCTAACAACTTGCGAGGTTCTACATTACTTTGATCCGAACCTTCCCGTCACCGTCACGACCGATGCCTCTGGACATGGCCTAAGCGCTGTGCTACAAGAGAGCACGGGAACTCTACAGACGGTTGCCTTTGCTTCCCGGACCTTGAGCCCGCAAGAACGGGAATATTCTGCGCGTTAACGTAAAGCCTTAGCATGTGTTTGGGCTTGTGAACATGGGCACGTGTACCTTTTGGGTCGCCCCTTCGTTCTGCGAGCTGACCGTAGATCCCTTGTTACCTTGTTTTCTACAAAGGGTGTTGAGCATCGACCATGGCGCATTTCACGTTGGTCAGCGTGACTGTTGTGCTGCTACTAAACTGTAAATTACCGCAAGGGAATTGATAATGTGGTGGCTGATGCACTCTCGACTGACTTTACGCACGAGAAACCGGTCAGGTTAGTGACGATCAATTTGTTTGCCTGCTTTCTCTAATGTTGACCCCGGCAGAATTACAAGCAGTGAGTGCATCTGAGAAGATAATCACAAAAGTCATGAACTTCGTTTCGTCATCTTGGCCTGAAAAAAATCTCTGGAAATGCTAATGCCATGTTTTCTTGTGCGTGCCGAACTATTCATTGTGCTCAACTTGCTTTGCCGTGGTGAAAGGATTGTAGTTCCAAGTAGCCTTACTCGTCGTTTGATTGAAGCCGCACATGAATCGCATCTGGGGATCAGTCGTACGAAAGTAGACTGCTAGAGATGTAATGGTGGCCTCGAATGGGTGACTATGTAGAAGAACCGGTTAAAACATGTCTTGTTTGCCAGTCATGTGACAAATTTGCGCGGTCTACTGCAGCTCCTATGGAGCCAGTAACTTTCCCTGAGAAGCCTTGGGAGAAAATTGCCATTGATGGTTTTCGAAGGGTCGAGGACCGTCAGAGGTGTACCTTGATGGCGCCCTAGACGACGACGCAATTGGCCTGCCCATGGTGTCAACTGGAGGGGGATCTTGGCGAAAGTGGCGGGCGACGTGTCCAGCGATACCACAGGCGAAACAGATGGGCCTATTATCCAGCGTCCTCAAAGCGTCTGCTTGACGATAAAATGGAGCTGAAGATCTCGCGTAGGGATACGGCGCAGCAATTGGGGTTGTAGGCACGACATAGGGCGGCGTGGCAGGTTGAGTATACGGCATACGCTGTTGCGTAGGCCGAGCAGCGACGGCGGCGTACGTGAGAGGCGTAGTGACAGGTGGTTGCTGATGCATCGGTGGAAGGGCCTCAGCGACTTGGGTTCGAATGGCGTGTTGGAGGTCCGGTGCCAAAGCTTCCGCGGGCTCATGTGTCAGTGGCAGCAGTGACAGCTGGCACGCTGCTTCTTTGCGGACGAAGTCCTTGATTGTCGAAAGCAGCGGCTGCTGATCGGTAGGATGGGCAGCTAGGTGCAAGCTTGCGAGTGTGTCTGGCGTCGTGAGGGCTTGACGAGCAATTGCGCGCTGCCTACGCAACTCATCGAAGCTCTGACAGAGAGAAACGAGCACAGCAATTGTGGGGGGATTTCTCGCGAGCAACATCTGAAAGGCGTCGTCGTCAATGCCGTTCAAAATGTGCCTGGTTTTTTCTTCCTCAGGCATGGTAGAGTTGACGCGGTTGCATAGATGCAACACATCTTCAATGTAGCCCGTGTAGGTCTCGCCTGGTTGCTGCTCACGGTGACGTAAACGGTGCTCGGCTTGAAGCTTGCGTGCCGCAGGTCGGTCGTCCAAAGACGTCCGTAATAGCAGTGTTGAATGCAGACCACGTAGGAATGTCAGCTGCGTGGTTATTAAACCACAGTTGTGCGGTGTCCGCAAGGTATAACGTGACGTAGCCCAGCTTACTTGGGTCATCCCATGTGTCACTTGCGCCGACTTTGTCGTACCTCGCCAACCGATCTTTGACATCCGACTCAGTGGAGCCCGTGAAAATAGGAGGGTCTCGTTGAGGATACACGGTGCCACAAGTCACGTGGACGGTCGAAGGTCCCACCTGGAGAGGCGTCTCGGTGGCCATGTTCGTGTCACGTAGAGGGGCAAGCTTACGGGAGCGAAGTTCCAGGTTTGTACGGGAGTACCCAGCACCTCCACCAGATGTCACGTAGTTTATTTACGTAGAGACCTACTGGAAGGCAAAGGAACGCCAGAAGAGCGAGGAACGTCAACAGGCCGAAAATACAAAACAAGCACAAGCTCGGGGTGCGCGTGTGCACCAACGCTGTGGCTTGCCCTTTCTTGTTTCTTCGTCGTCGTTCGCATAGTTTCCTACACTACAATCTTATTGTACGTAGAGCCATGGGAACACAACAAGCAGAAGGCTGTGTGCGCTGGCGGCTTCCATGCCTGTCGTCTATCGCTTCCGTCGGAGGAGCTTCCATAGAGAGAAAAAATGTGACGAGACTGGACTTGTACACTTCACCATGAATTCACATAAAAGAATAGAGAAAATTCATGTATATGTAGCAAAATAAAAGATTTCCATGTCTCACTTTTGTATTTTGTTGCTGCCGTGACTGCAAAAGCAGTTACACGTAGGTGGCTAACTACTTTTTTGCGTGTTTTTTTCTGCGCTAGTTGTTGCTCTCTGCACAGAAAAACAGGCGAAAAAAGTATTAGGCCTGGCGGAAACTGGTTGAAAAAAACAAAGTTTGAACTGGGGATAAAAAGTTCATCCGATTGGAGTATTTGAGTACATCAACCGTTCATCCGGGGAGGTGCAACTTTAAGGACTAACGGTTACCCGGTAAGGTGTAAATATGGGGATGAACAGTCGCGCTATAGGGTGCAAACGTGAGGACTAATTTTAAGTCCTTTGAGGCAAATTGTGGGACTAAGGAATACTCAATAATGTGTAAACATGAGGAATAAATGTTAGTCCCTTGAGCTCGTCTGCAGGAACTAACTCTTAGGCCCGGTGCTGTTAGTCCTTAAAGGGAATAATGGTTGTGGCAGCCCCATTAGGTCGTCCCCGAAAGGACGAACCACACGCCCTTTTAACAACCTTTTGCCTTGGAGCGTGAAGCCAAACTCAGGCGCGAGGACTCGCCGTCATAACGCTTTGCCGGTGCAACCTGTAAATTCCTTGGAGGGTGTGGTTGAAAAAATATCTAGGACGCCTTCGCTGCCACGTGTGTCATGTCTGTCTGATGTGTTTGAAAACAAACATGCACTGTAACCACATGTGTTAACACAGGCAGATATTTGCCGATTACAGTTCCTTAAGTTACCGGCCTTACACCTTCACTGGCCTTCTCTATTCAAAACTGTTACAAGGCTCTAAACAGTTGTTTGCTGCTTTTAGCGTGCGAAACTCCTTAAGACCAAACTTTGTCTTTCATTGTGGTCCTGGTATAGAACAGTTGGTATAGTCGAAACGTGCGCGACATTGATAACCATCAAACAACATTATAAAAAACACCTAGAAGCACGAACCATTTATAAGAGTCGGTCACTTCAACGTTGAAATTACGAACTTAAGGGCCTAGTTTTTTTCGAACAATAAAA
Organism: Rhipicephalus annulatus; assembly: GCA_013436015.1. NCBI lineage: Eukaryota > Metazoa > Arthropoda > Arachnida > Ixodida > Ixodidae > Rhipicephalus > Rhipicephalus annulatus. The sequence goes on along the minus strand of WOVY01001005.1, from coordinate 147,481 downwards.
CTGTTCGCTGTTCGGGCATATATGAAACCATTGCTATAACCGGAAACATGTTTGTATGGGAATAAAAAAGTCTACAATACACGAAGACCCATCACTAATTTGTTCGACAACAATAAACATGTGCTAGCACAAGCCCTTTATTCCCGTCGGGGACTTTAACGTAGACATAGAGAGAGAGACTTGAGCAGCATTAAAAGGGCAATTGAATAAAATCAGAATTCTGTATGCACATAACGTCGCTCAATATACAATAAATGGGTCAATGCTCTGGTAACGTACGGTTGCTGAACAATACAACACCTACCGATTGGCCCACTTGTTATCATTTGCTTCGTGGAGATGCATAAATTTTCTTTTTGGTTTTCTTCCTTTAGGAACCCATGGCATCACTGCGTTTGTTTTTGCTTATTGCCAAACATATCGCCTGCGCATAATTATGTCGCCTACTGCTCTGAGAATGTTGATGACCTCGAAATATAGGTTTCTGATAGCCTGTATAGCTGCCAATCTGCCGCCCTCTCCTCCTTTGACCAACTGAAATGCTTGAACAGGTACTGGATATACAATGGTAAAAAAAAAAACAGGAACTGTTTATAGATCTTTGCAAACACAAATGAAGCACGAAGTTTCAAGATATCGTGGGGTCTGCAACATGGCATATCCTCTCTTTTTGGGTGATGCTGGCGATAAAAAATTATATAGCGTTTTGACATCTCCAGAATAAAAAAAACTTCCATATTCTGGTTTCTTACTTCCTTCAGATTTGCAGAGCCATTTACACTGTCTCGAATGTCCTACTTCTGGAGCAGTTTCTTTGGCATTTTCGCAATAATCGCCATTGGTCTGTCGGTGAGCGCTTTGACAGGTAAAGTTTGTATTTGTATGTTGTTGTTGAAACTGTTGGCTCTGTTTTCAGAACACTTGTATCATGAGAAGAGAAAAACGCTCTAACATTATAGATTTTGTTGGGCGTAATTTGGTGAACTCTTTTTGAAATAAATACTGCCATTTTTGCAGTTCGATGAGGCACGTGTTTTTCCCTTATCGCGTCTAACTTGACTCAACTGTAGCTTCATCACATAACAGAACAAATAAAAATTGAAATAAGGCAAAACGTGAGACAAGAATGGGTCAGCGTGGAAAAGTTTGGGCACTTAACGCCAAAACACGAAAGTATGACGTGTATAGCTTGCATTGGTTCCATGTGGGACTAATTTCTGTTGATGAGCAGTACAGTCTTCATCAGTCACTTTGTTAAAAAAAAACTAGCGGCGACTTTACTCATGGACGCTATCGAAGAGTTACACACGTACCGCTCTTCTCATTTAGGTTTTTGTGATAAATACAAAGGAAAGGGAAGCCAACGTAATTACCACTCAAATCTCTAAGTGTTCAAACGATGTTGCAACAGAAGTTCCCCACTAAAAAAAAACTCAGCATATCCACGTAATGGATGACGATGAGTGGGGCGAAGCATCCGTCTATCCGTTGAAGCTTCCGTCAATGCGCCCATCCGTACGTGGGTTGGTGCATCCGTCCGTGCGTCAGTCTGTGCGTGCATTCATCTGTCTGTCTTTCTGTCTGTCTGTCTGTCTGTCTGTCTGTCTGTCTGTCTGTCTGTCTGTCTGTCTGTCTGTCTGTCTGTCTGTCTGTCTGTCTGTCTGTCTGTCTGTCTGTCTGTCTGTCTGCCCGTCTCCTTGCCTGCCTGTCCGTCCACGCGTCCATCCGTCCATCTAGTGAACACTTTAAGTACGGCCATGTCGCTTCTTTTTAACATATATGCATCATATACTAGTACTGCCATCCAGCGGATAATCGAAAGAATAAACGAGAGTATGTACCACAATTCTGCGGTCAGGGCTTTGTTAACACCGAGAGTGTGATAACGACGCATTGCTACGTTTTCCGTAACATGTGGACATGCGAATATGTGCCCGAGAGCGGGTATGTGCCACAAGTTACGCACTACAACGGGGGACGCATAAGCCACGCCATAAGGAGGTCTGCCCCTAAAATACAATGAAAGCAGCTAATCTGTAGAAAGATAAAGTATTGAAATAGTTGGATGATACTTTGTAAATTTCAGTATATGCTTGGCGAATGCCCGCAAGTGACGAAGGACGGTTACCGCACACACCGATCTGCCATCAAGTGATTGCTGAGAGAGTGCGAGGGAGAGATCACTATTGGCAACATTCCTAGGTATGTCCGGATGCCGCGAGTTTGAGTAAGCAAAGGCTTTGACCTTAAAGTGTGGTGCCACCGAATTTGCGGCATGCGTGTTCATTGCTGTAAGCGTTTCCTTCAGCTCTAGGAAGAATAATACACGCACCAAGATTTGCGTATTTTTGCTAAATAATTTATTATTGCTCTATTTATGAGCGCCATTTTCGATTTTGCGGCGGCGAGGTGGGCAGTGACGTGGATGCATATGTGGCTTGGTCACGTGAGCACACAAGGCTATGACACACATCATGCTGAATTTCGTCTGCTCTCACACACAAGTGCCACACAGGCACCAGCAAAACAAACGCGCTGACAGATGTCATGGCCAGCTTCAGTAATATCCAGGCAGTGGCAAGTCAAAACGCAGTCGGAAGGAAACGAAGCGCTTATATTTAGAACACATATATGTACAGAACGTGAACGAGGAAGCCACCCGACGCTAGATGCACCGGCCATTCGTAGGTGCCGAGCCGCTGAATGAAGAGGGGGCAGCCACGCTTTTTGAAGAGCGCAGGGTCTCTGACACGCCTCCGTTGTCCGTGAAGAACGCGTCGAGTGTCCCTTCAAAAGCACCTTGTGTTTTTGAAGGGCGTACGCAGTGTCTCAGCAAGAAACGCCAGCACACCCGTCACTACGATCTGGTGTGACGCCACGACAACTGTCATTGCTTTTCCTATTCTGAAATGTCAGAGTTGCTGCGCAAACGATTAGCCCGCATTGTGAGAGTGAGCATTCAGCTACACATTTAGAAGTGAATAAAACATACTCTACACATTTGTTGGGTCCGGCCCTTCGTGTGGAGAGTCCTTGCATACGGAGGAAACTTACATCAGGTTCGGGATATAACCTTGAATTTTTGTGGCACCACCCTGCGGGTAGCTCTGAGGGAATACTCTGCGGGTATACCTCTTTAGCATTTTCCTGAGGCTGAATAGAACGAATGATACTGAGCGTTTGTGAGTTAACAGTGAACACGAAATGAATTTAGGTCCTAAGATGAAAAAAATAAAGGGAGGGTGGTGGTTCCGAACGAATAATCTCCTGGGTTGAATCAGGTTGGGAATGGTAGGAAGAGTCCTTCAGCGACTGCCCGTGCAGTATCGACAGCCTTGAGCCAAGTGATAATCTTCGGGCTTCTTAGGACCACGTCCCAAGAGATGTATTCGTAGTTGTTGTATTTCTGTCCGCATTATAAGTATTCGTAGAAAGTCCAGGAACAAATGCAAATATTATGAAATTGTTTCTAATACAAAAACGAATTATCAGACTAACGTGCCAGGTGTTCTATTTGTCACATACAGCAGAAATTTTGCCGAATTACGTATTGTTCGACTTCCATCACTATACGAATATATGATTTATTGTTACTATAAACACGGCGCAAAAAACTAATAAAATGCCTTAGAAAAATTAGTCAACCTGAAAACTAATATAGTAACATACAACAACCGAAACCCAGAAAAGTGGAAAGTCGCACGATGTCGCACAAATTACGGGTAGCAAATGATCTGTTACCAGCTACCATCACTCTCAAACCAGTCGCAGAGAATAAATTTGATTTGATTTGATTTCAGTTCATCCTACTGAGCATCAAAAAGCACAGGTCGTCGACTACAGACCACTGGAAAATGAGAGTGAACACAACTAAACTCGATTTACTAAATGACGAATGACAAAGTAGCTGCTATGGTGAAGAAATCTGGAGGCAAGTGAAATGATTTAACTGGAATCGAGGTTTACACAGAAAGCAATGTAAATAAAAATGGTGGTAGAAATATTGAAATATTAGAAGAGAGCACAATGAGCCAAAAAACAGTGGTGTTTAGGTCGTGTTAGCTGAAATCGAGATGAATAAATGTGTACCGGCACGGCATGTGGCAAGAACGCAATATAACCATTGGTAATTATTTCAAGAGTGGACTATCACGCGATGAAGATGCAGAAATCGGTAGATAAATTTAAGAAGTTTGCTAATATAAAATGGCCCCAGTAAGAATAGGAACGAGTTTATATAAGAAGTATGTGAGTGGCCTTTCCCGTGCAGTGGGCGTACTCAGTCAATTGATGATGAAACGAACACACACTGCAGACACAAAGAGCCTGAAAAGGGGAAGAAGTCAGCATCGGTATGCTTTCAGCTGAGTATTATTGGAAAAAGAACAGCTTTGTGGTCAAAACAAGCCAGAATGCGGTAAGACACTTTCGTAAAGCGCATGCCACCATTTTGTTTCGTTTCGTGACTTTTTTGTTTCAATGTGACAGTAGTTTTATAGGTACTCAAGGCGTAGTTTTCCTGCTTCCATGCGGTGATGACTTCACCTTATTGTATACTTCAAGCGCGAGTGGAAGATGTCAGTCTTCTCCGATGGTCGTAGCTCAAGCGGAGGACGAATGCTCCAGCCATCTTCCATCGCACCCATGTGTTATGTTCCCCCGCTTCCGAAGCTCTTGTAGCACCCACCACAGAGTGCTACAAGAGCTTCCGCTCGCATAACACTCCAAATTGCTGCTATCAAATTCACTGCTGCTCTATACCTTCACGTGAAACTGTGAGCTTTGTCAATTTGACTTTGTTGCGAGCCAGAGAATACTTGTCTTCATCTCTTGTAATCAAGTTGTGTTTGTGTGTACTCGTTACACCATGCAATCATACCAACTAAAGCAGTTTAATTTGCTTCCTTAACGACACCAGTCAACGAAAACTGCTTTTAACTATATCCCTAAAAATGGCATCCTCAGCGTGATGCCAGTACGTTTTTTGGCACCAGAACACGTTGGAAACACTAGTACATGCTGGTATTCACTGGTACTTCGCTGGGTGCACTGAGAAATAGCTGTGTCGCACTAGTAGGGGCGCTGGCTTTACCACTGTCATGCTCGTGCACACTGGAAACCACTGGAAGCACTGAAATATTCACGGGCAAGCGCTGGCGAATACTGGAGCACGCACTGGTTCTATCAGCGCTGCGTGCACATATGTGCCATGGTATGTTTCGGTGTCGCTGAATATAAAACGCTTGCTTCGACAGCACGAATTGATGCTATTTGTGTATGAATACTATTTGTTTTTTGTTTAGGTGAGCACTGAACTGTGACGTATATGACTTTATAAAAGGACTCGTTAATTCTTGGGCCCTACGACTCTCTGATGAGAATATAATATTCTCCTAAACATACAACGATCTCTTTTAAGAGAGTCATCTACGTTGCGGAAAGTCATCCACGGTGCATCTACGTTCCATCAGCCGACACAAATTGAAAAGGTTCTTTTTTAACGAAGTGTTTCATACCAACGTCTACGACGGCTCCGCTGAAGTATTTTTGTCATGGATTTGATGCTGTTAATTATATGCTAAGTAATTGCAAAGAATAAATGAGAAGGGTAGATCTTGTCGTGGGCCGTCGAACCGTTGGCCTCCCAATCTGCAGTGCGCGGCGCCAATCGCTATAGGTCTGTACCTTGTTTAAACTGCTAACGGAAAGCCACACACCATATACCACTTGGCGATCCTCTGAGCTCCGCACCGTTAACGTGTTTTCGTCATCAGCAGCAAGATGGCGCGAAAGCCTCATGTTGAGCGTTTTGTAGTGATATTTAAGCTTTGGGCGCGCTCTATAGGTCGTCGGATCTCACGTTTTTCTGAGCGCCGTCTCCAAGGAGCATGACCTCCCCTTCGCGCTCGCTGGACACTCGTGACTCCAAAAAGCACGAAGGTCTCCTCGCTTGCGGCCGCAACCACGTTTACGAAAGGAACACGGTGCTCACACACCAAGAAGTAATAATTACGACAGTCGTTCGCACTTGTGCTGTTCGATTGTGCGTCTATCTTTCTGTTTGAACATCGCGCTGTAAGTGTCGAGCTGTGACAACCGTTAGTCTACACTCTTCCTGTGTATGCTCACTCCGTGTGAGTTTTCTGATTGAGGTGCGTGCTGCGAGCTGCTTGCCGTTACTTGCATGACTTCACAATGAGTTGCTGTAACATTCATTCGTTCGTCCTTGTGTGGAAACAATGCAAATTCGACGTTCAACTACGTCTCCGAGGATACGTTTCACTTTCTTGTTATACCAATGCCTAGAAAGAGGAATAAGCCACATTTTCTTCTTTAGAGCAGTTACCAGCATGCACGGGGACCGGCGACCAGTTCTTGCCGTGCCAGTGTAGTGATCCATGGTGGTAATTTTTCGCTCTTCTGTTGCTTCGGCAGACATGGCAGTATGCAGATGAAGCAGATTTCTTCTGTAGGGCTAATGGGTGGTTGATTTTAAAGGTTGGGGGTTCAATGAAAAGCCAAGTAAAGTGAACTTGTCATCCTTTCATGAGAATGATTGTGCTGGCAACAGGAAGGAAAGATCAAAGCGACTTCTGAAAGTTAACAAAGCACGCGCCCATTTGGATACGGTAAACGTAGGGAGGTAAAGGGGAAAGTGTATGGGAAAGAAAAAGAAAAAAAGAAGAGTGCAAAAAAAAATGCTTAGAGCACACGAAACTGGCACACGCGCATTTGGGGTTCGCAAACTCTCGCTGAAAATTTTGGGATTAGAGATTTTGTGGCCCAGAGTTTGTACGAAAAAGTCGTAACATATCCGTAGTGTGAATGATTATGAGAGGCGCGATGCGTTCTTCCATACATCCATCTGTATGTCTGCCTGCCTGCCTGCCTGCCTGCCTGCCTGTCCTGTCTGTCCATCCATCCATCCATCCGTCCGTCCGTCAATGAAATATACGAAAACCACAAGCGCCATCTAGTGTCTTCACTTCCAAGAACATATACACAAAGCTGTATCTACTGAGCAATTCATGAACAAGAGGTGGCTGCATCCTACAACTACCACTACTGCTACTAATACAGCTATTGCTGCTGCTACTACTACTACTACTACTACTACTACTACTACTATTAGTACTACCATTATTACTACTACTAATACTACAGAGGAGGGAATAACCAACACCCTAAGGGGCTTTGCCCCTAAAAAGTACGCCAAGGCCTTAGGATGTCGTTTTTTCAAAGTGGTGTTCCCCTAAGGTGGTTCATTATGGCTTCCAAAGTAGGTAGTTAAGTTTCATAGGTTTGACCATAGCACAGAACATCTTCAAGTTTATGTTCAAAGCCATAAAAGTTGCATGTGACACCAATGAAAGTCATTGAGTTTTATAAGTACAGAATTTGTATTTGCATACGCCACAATACATTCAGAAAAAAACCCGTGCTCGCGCTACTGAGCATTGCAACTATCTCATTTGGAGCTTGATGCCATTATTTTCACAAAATTAGGAGATCACGAGTGCTTGATGCTCTCCGGGTGTTTAAATAAATTCATGAGTGTTCAGGTTACGGCGGTATCACACAGTTTCACGCAAACCAGGGTCAAAATTGCTTCTGATATCTTCCAAAATAGCCTACAATACTCTCATTGTCTGTCTTGTTCTGGTTTATGTACATCAGAAGCTTATCAAATAATGCCAAATATTTATGCAGTCACGCGATAAATGAGAAAAAAATTGCGGCAGATTCCACGTACCTGGGAATTGACGCTAACCAAAGCATGCGGAAGGAAGTTGACTGTGTTGCAATTTATTTATTGCGCGACTTGTCATGAAATGACGCTAAATATATGTACAAATGTTGCACACAAAGACATACGTTGAAGAGGGGCAGATGTTTATATAACAAGCTGTTTGCATTTGCACAACGATTCCACCTGGAAGATGCGTTTTATCAACACCAAAAGATGATGTCGAGCGCTGATACTCGCGAGGACGCTGGCTCTTAGTACTGCTACATAAATCAACTTCAGCACATGGAAACTAGCCACAAATGATGTGAACCCTACGTGACAGCTGTAATCAAGGAGCATGTGTGTAATGTTTATAAAACTAGGCAGGGAGCAGTACAACCACTATTCACGTTTCACGTAGATTAACGTCTATTTAAAAAGCAGTTCCGAGATCTGGCGTAGGTCTGTGGTGAAATGCTCCTTTGCCACGCAGAATGCTTGCGTTTGATTCCAGCTGGGACCCTGACATTCATTCCTCGCATTCGTTGGGTCGACGCTATCGTTGTCGGGTATTTCTTAACGCTCGCGTGTTAAATTGGCCTCTTTGTGTTCTCTTCGTTAATGGGTAGATGCTAAGTTCCTGGGTAGATACCACCTGTGGTACATACCCACATACCAGTGGCACATACTCGCCCGTGGGTATGTGGCACTGCCCAGTGTGAAGTGTTTGATGACTTACACGACGAGGTTCTGACATTATTCATGTCTTGACCAGCGCGTCATATTCGTTAAACCATCTTACTCTCCTATACCAACTTTGGTTCACACGAAGTTAAAGGGGTTGACTACTTGAGCACCCAAACGTAAGCAGATGAATAGATAGATAGATAGATAGATAGATAGATAGATAGATAGATACATAGATACGCTTAAAGTCGCCGAAGTTCGCTAAGAACTGCTTAGCATTTAAAACACCCACTGAGTTCAAGCTCGTGAAAATGTGACTGTTCTGTGCGACTCGTTCATTTTAATGAAAAGCATTGTTCAATAACATCCCACTTGTGACTGGCACACAAGATCAACAGTGGTATAAGCTATATCAAATCATCTCACGAAAAACTCCACTTCACACAAATGCGGTATAATCTTCACAATTATGGTCATACACATTTTTCTGTGGGTAGGTTGCTGAAGTGCCGCATAAATCCTTTAGAAATATTAAAATAGGACCACCTACTTGTTGCCCTATTTTATGAGAAACACGTGCTTTTTTGCGAAGGAAAGAAGTGTCCCTTTACCGGATCGTTTTGCTGGTTAGGCGCAATACTGTTACGGGAAGGAGACCTGTTATGGGAAATGATATCTAAGATGATGATGCCATGTAAAGCATACGGGATGCCATTGATATATTATTGTCAAGAAAGAAAGTGGGCGCGAAAAGATAATCTGCCGTGGGCAGGGAACGAACCTGCGACTTTCAAACGCGTGCGATGCTCCACCGACTGAGCTACCATGGTGGTTATTTACTTCTTCGTCTACTTTATAAAGAATATATATATATATATATATATATATATATATATTGTCACGCGCTAGGAGCTCGAAGAAACATACAAGGGGACGCGGCTGTCAAAATCTGAGACACAAAGAAGGACATCTCCGCTGGCACGAGTTGCTCGTTTTCGTCTTCGTCGTTCGTCGTTCACTGGCACAAAACACCACGTGGCATATTTCCTTCCCCCCTAGAGAGCATCGACCCGATGCTCAAGAAAAGTTTGCACAGTAGTGGGTCGAAGAAGGCCACATAAACAAATAATAAACAAAGCAGCGCACGAGAGGAATTGTGTCCTGGGCCCGGCAATTGGAAATAAATGGCATTCACTCTTCACTTGCACACGAAAAAAATTCGCATCACCACGTAAAGTATGGTTTTAGGCAGACGGCGTGTACAGCCTAAGGGCGTGGTAACCTGCGATGGGATGATGGTGAGCCTCCGTCTGAAACCACTTAGCAGTTGACGTCGCTCGCATGTCTGAGTACTATGGAAGGTTCAAGGTACTTCCTCAAGAGGTTATCACTGAGACCTCACCACCTAATGGGTGTCCAAACCCAAACTTGGTCACCAGGTTCATAATTACCTGCTCGATGGCGATTGTTGTACCACTGCGCATCTGCGCACTGTTGAGTTCAGATGTGCTCACGGGCCAGTTGACGTACTTCCTCAGCGTGCTGAATGTAGTCACTGATGTCGGGGGCTAATTGGTCGGGCTTGTCAATGTCCTCATTCGGAATCACGGCGTCTAGCATAGTTCTGATATCTCAATCATAAACGAGTCGAAATGGCATGAAGCGTGTAGTTTGCTGCGTTGCAGTGTTGTACGAAAATGTTACGTACGGCCGGATGTCGTCCCACGTTTTGTGCCGCACATCCAGGTACACAGAGATCATGTCGGCTAGCGTTTTGTTTAGCCTTTCTGTTAAACCATTACTCTGAGGGTGATACGCAGTGGTCTTTCGATGGTTTGTATAACTCAACCTGAAGATATCATCCAAGAGCTTCGCTGTGAATGATATCCCTCAATCAGTGATGACATATGACGGGGCGCCATGCCATAACACAATTTGATGCATAAAAACTGGCAACTTCAGCTGCGGCACCTCGTGGCAATGCCTTAGTCTCAGCGTAACGCGTCAAGTAATCGGTTGCGACAATAATTCATTTATTGCCGGAAGAAGACAAAGGAAACGGATCTAGGAGGTCCATTTCCACTTGATAAAAGGGTGTAGGGGGTGAAGCAATCGGTTGTAGAAGGCCTGCAGGCTTTAAAGGTGGTGTCTTGCGGCGCTAGCATTCACGGCATCCCTTCACGTAGCGTTTGACACAGGCAGACCTTTTAGGTCAGTAGTAGTGTTGTCACACCCGATCCATAGTTCTCGAGTAGCCCAGATGGCAGGATGTGGGCTCGACATGGCAAGCAAATAAGACGTCATCACGGAGGGCTTCAGGCACGACGAGAAGATGAGATCTGTCACAAGAACAGGTGTTCTGTTTGTATAATACGCCATTTCTTAGGAAAAATGATGACAACTTTCGCGACATCAGACGAGGAATGGGCGCGGTGCCACCTTCTATGTGATCTATTTTCATTCTTAGATCGGCGTCATTTTGTTGATGAGACATCAGATCTGGCCCTGCTCAGAGTTGCCACGATTTATTCGTCATCTTCTGCGCTTGTACTGGCGATTCGAAGAGGTGCTCGTGATAGCTTGTCGGCATCTTCGTGCTTTTTGCCTGAGTTGTACACGATGGTGACATAAATTCCTGTAGGCGGAGGCTCCATCGTGCTAATCATCCTGAAGGGTCTCGTAGATTGGTCAACCAGCACAAAGCATGATGATCAGTCACCACCTTAAATGGTCTTCCGTAGAGATATGGTCTAAGCTTTGTAATTGCCCAAATGACTGCGAGACATTTTTTTTCTGGTGTAGAATAGTTAGATTCTGCACGAGACAGTGCGCGACTTGCGTAGGCCATTACCCGTTCAATACCGTCTTGTCATAGTATCAAAATAGCTCCAAGAGCCATATTGCTGGCATCAGTGCATATTTCTGTGTCAGCAGCTTCATCGAAGTGGCCTAGCACGGGAGGGGAAGAGAGCTGGTGCTGTAGTTCCGCAAAGGGAGTCTGCTGTTCGTCAGCCCAGACAAATGGTGTGTCATCATGCGTGAGGCGTATTAGTGGCCCTGCAACTTTGGAAAAATTTTTATAAAGGGCCGGTAATACGCGCACAGACCCGAAAATCGTCGAAGGCTTTTCTTGTCAGTTGGAGTTGGAAAAGCGGTGACAACAGCAGTTTTGTCACCATCAGGTCGAGCACCCACGGCGCTCACGACGGGACCAAAAAACTTCAATTCTTCATAGCCTAAATGATATTTCTCAGGCTTGAGTGTCAGATTGGCCGATCTAATGGCTTCGAGCACATTCCGAAGGCGATGAAGATTCTCGTCAAACCTTTCTGAAAACACATCGACATCATCGAGGTAGACGAGACAGCTTTTCCACTTGAGGTCTGCCAGGATGGTGTCCATCGTTCGCTGGAATGTGGCTGGAGCGGAACAGAGGCCGAAAGGGAGCACTTTGAATTCATAAAGGTTATCTGGCGTTACAAAAGCAGTCTTTTCCCGCTCACGTTCATCGACCTCTATTTGCCCATAGCCACTCTTCAAATCGACGGACGAAAAATACTTCGCGTGCCGCAGCCTGTCCAGAGAATCATCCACTCTGGGCAACGGGTACACGTCTTCCTTTGTGACATCGTTTAACTTCCTGTTTTGTCATTGAAACTGAAGTAGACATGTGGGAGCTTGGCTGTGTCATTCCACATGCTATGAGCGGCAACGAAGTCACAGTGGACTAGGCGATCCTCAACATCTTCATGGACAGCACCACGAAAGAGATTCAGCGTTCGTTGTTTGAACAGCGCATTGTGCATTGGAATGGCTCCTTCCATACCCGTTGGGTTGGAGCCACTTGGGACAGCGCTGCCTGAGATAGTTGGGGCCGTCATCCTCTCTGAGAGAAGTCCGAACTCGAGGTCCAGTCCACGGATCCTTCGGCTAGCACGGTGAACAGGCGTAACCAATGGTGTGGGGCTGGAGATTCTTGTATTGGGAAGGGATCGGTAGATAGGGTACCCAGCACCTCCACCAGTTCTCAGGCGCTAGGAGCTCGAAGAAACGTACAAGGGGACGCGACTGTCAAAATCTGAGACGCAAACAAGGACAGCTCCACTGGCACGGGTCGCTCGTCTTCATCTCCTTCGTTCACTGGCACAGAACACCAGGTGACAATATATATATATATATATATATATATATATATATATATATATATATATGCGCGCTAATAAACGCGGGAGCGCAAGTCAGCGCCACCAGCAGCCATATCGGCAAGTGTTGAACACACTTTTATGCCTGTTTGGGGTCACGAAGTACTTCACTTTATAACGAGCTGAAAGCTGACCCCTAATCTCTTGTACAAGACCTGAAGGCGCCAAGTTTGCGACAGTGAGACTCCCACATTGAATGAATGAATGAAAGACGCGTGCACTTATGGGCTAGTGTTGTTTGTTAGACAGAATGATAACAAAATTCAAGAAACAATCACGCCAAGAAAATTTAGGGAACCTAATTGTAACGTTAATGTCAAAAAAGGAAAGTGCGAGAAAAAGAACTTCATGTATTTATGTGTTTTCAAAAAAAAACAGACATGCTAGCTCAGGATTATTTCCTTGATCTCTATACGAAAGGTGGCTCACTTTTGTTTGTTTCTCGAATAGCAGATTCGAAAGGCAACAGCTTCATCTTACTGTTGAAAATTGTATCCAAACTGCAGAATTAGCTTGTTGTGCATCGCGGAAGTGTTTTTTCAAGGGTAATGAATGAAGTCGTATTTATGTTCCAGGAGAAATGTGGAGTAAGCAGGAGCAACCGGAATTATTCAGTGATGCACTTGTTAGGCTATGGCATAAACCTGAGCAAGAGCGTGTCGAATCGCAAAACAATGTGAATATTATAGGGTAATGCAGTTGTAGAAAAAAGTACAGTGTGGCTACAGCAGACAATTTATCTTGCTAATAACGACTTCAACCTTTCAGGAAACGAAGACATCAAGATTAGAAGAGCACAACAGTGGTGCAGAACATGAAAAAGTCGCGGCGCTGCAAGACGAAATTTTGTGTAGACAAGCTTAGTTACATGAAAGTTTAGCATACTAATGCCAACAGCATTTCTTATATTCCCTTTTGCTGTATTCAGCTTGTGCCCACAAAAACTGTCAGCGCGAACCATAAATCAGTGCTCTAAATGTTTCATTATTGTGCTAGATCATTCTGTCAAGATTACTCGCACAACGCGAACATTACAGATTCTTCAGGAAGTCACGTTGTCGCTACAATTACACTAGAATGTTCGGCGGCGCATGTAGAGAAGCTAATGCGCGTCACCATTTGTGAGTTGATTGAAGGCTGACGTTTTGTTCACCGCTAACAGTGTCACTCTCTATCGCTGTATTGTAACTTCCCATTTACCGGCCACAAGTTCGGCCAAATAAACAGTTAAATTCTGTAGAAGACGTCTCTGCCTTCGTCAGTGTCACAACCCCGTGACATTAATGAATGATGGCAGAAAACTTGAGGCGGATGGCCGAAATAAAGGTTGCGTTTCACACGATCACGTTTTCTGCAGGCATCCAATATTAGACTATTAACAAGATGACAGCGACTGTAACATGAAGTAATCAAAATATATGTGTTCACTGTTCCCTGGGTGAACTATATTGTCGCCTAGTTGTCGGGAAGAGGGTGGTAGATAAGTTCGGTTTATAAAAGTTGTGTAAGAACTAGTGTCTCCCTTTTCGTAACGGGTGCAATGACAAGGTGGGATACATTTGGCAGAGAACAATTCCTCAAATGAGAAATGGCCGTGACCATACTGAATTCACCTGATCTCTTTGATTGAAAATTCAACACAAGAGACAACTGAAATTGATGAGGTCATAGGCTCTTACAACAAGAAAGTATTGATTTGATAATTTGATTTGTGAGCGTTAACGTACCAAAACCAGCATATGATTATAAGAGACGCCGTAGTGAAGCGCTCCGAGAAGTTCGATCACTTGGGGTTCTTTAACAAGAACAAGCAAGCATAGGGTATTCAAACACGCGTACTTGAATACCCTTCAATACCATTTATTTTTTGTATAGTTATTAATATTGGGTACTACATGGTACTTACGTTTAAGTCGCACAGTTAATGGAAGAACAGCTTACACTGAGGCTTACGTATTTCAGATATACTTGATTTTAATAGTTCACTTCCATCACTCCGGGGCTTCTATCTCAATCATACTTCATTTTTGCGCGTACGAGTGAGGTGTAGCACCACACATTGGTGCTCATTATTGTGAGTTATCCAATAGACGTAAGCGTCCCTAAAATTTGCGGCACATGGTCTATACCTGATTGATATGTGGGGTTTAACGTCCTAAAACCACCATATGTATATGAGAGACACCGTAGTGGAGGGCTCCGAAAATTTAGACTACCTGGGGTTCTTTAACGTGCACCCAATTCTGAGCCATGGGCCTACGAACATGCTGTATACCTCCGGCGAGCTGAGAAAATAAACTTCTTTAGATACACCTGTTTCAATGTCCGTTGGCTTCAATCGCAAATACCGATTATGCTTTCTTTATGGGCACCGAATCGACAAGTACCAACAAACATATGTATATGACGACTGCCAAAGTAGTGCAAGCACTACAGCAAAGCAAAGTTAAGAATGCAACCCACCTAGACAAAAAAAGGGGGGGGGGACAGGATAGATGGTCCTAACGTTTCTTCAGCATCAGCCAATTAGCCTTACAACACGTTCTAGCAAGCTACTTTAGCAATATGTCATCAAAGGTAGTTTAAAGACAATCACCACAGAAATTTTTATAGTGGGGCCAAGCAAGTGCACAGAAATTGTACTCGAAACAGTGCAAGCCTGTGCCAGTGGGGTGAATGCCTTTGTCCACGTCAGAGTCAAATATACGTGCACTTCTGTTGAGTGCTATAAGAGAACTACAAGGCACTTTGCAAAGCTGAAGAGGCGGAGAGAAATGAAAGAACAGAGAGAAACTTGGTTCATTAGGACACTGTCCTCGATATTCCTCAATCGCTGATTTAAAGCAGCTCAGCAGCCTACTATTTCAAAGCTGATGAGAGATATCAAAAAGAGATAAAGTGTCTCATCAAGATGTCATAGTTTGCTGCTTACAAAAAGCCAAACTGCGTGTGTACAATGCTTTTCTTCATGCTCAATTCAATTCTTGCACTTTGGTATGGAGCACAACTACTATGACTCACATACGTGGAGTTCTGATGCTACAGAAGAAGATCATTGGCTATACTGGTAACACAGACTTTTATTTCAGCACTAGAGAGGCGTTTTTTAAATACAGTGTTATTGAAATCGAGAGGTGTAGACTTTAATAATTTCCAGCAGATTGCTGGGACGGGCTCCCACCTAGGGGCCAAAGGAGAGACCATGTCTCCCGGCAGCTTCCTTGGCCTGCTGGATCGCCCAAAGTTGCTTGTCCAGGCCCGAACTGAGCAGCGTGGTCCGCCAAAGCGCCCGAAGGTCTTCATTGGTGGCCGCGCGACCCCAGAATTTCTCGCTAATGCTGAACATTCCCATAGGAGATGGTCAAGAGTAGCTCTAATGGTACTGGCATAGATATGAACTATAGACATCGGGATATATGTGGTGCATGATGAGAGGGTTCGTGTATGTGCGTGTTTGTAGCTGCCGCCACTGAACGGATTGGGCTCGACTTAGCTTGAGGTGAGGCGGAGGGTACTGCCACCTTTGCAGTCGATAGTGTTGAATTATGTCAATAAGTTTAGTGAGCCGATCGTCCCATTCCCACACCGGCGCAGAAAGGTCCGTTTGGGTGGCCGCAACGTCTGACGTGACTCGGAACGTAAGACCTCGAGCCACGTTGTGCGCCACTTCATTCGAACTGTCTTCCGCATTACACAGTGGTGTGTGGGCTGGGAACCACAAGATGTGCGCGTATTTGTCCACCTCGTGAATTTTGCCTGTGCTAAGAATCCGCCATGCCTCGGGGGAAATTCTGCCGCTGGCGTTGTTTCGAATGGCTGTTTGCGAGTCGCTGATTACACATGAGACGTTAGTGTGGGCTATGGCCATCGCGATAGCCACTTCTTCTGCCGTTTCTACGTTCCATGTGATGATTGACGCACTGCTTTTGCATTGTTGTGTGTCGTCTACGACAGCAGCCACGAAGCGGTGACGTTCCTGGTAGCGTGCTGCGCGACAAAGCCTGCCTCATGGTTGCGCCCAAGCATCTTTGACATGGCTCTGGCTCTACTGACACGTCTGCCCTTGTTGTGTTCAGGGTGCAAGTTTCTTGGTATGGGTGGTACTGTAAGCTTGGCACGGATAGTGCGTGGTATAGCGTGTTTGTCTCCGTGTTGAATGTGGTAGGAAATATCGGGATTACATAAAATCTGGCGGCCTGGCTTAGTCTTCGCTAATTTTTTATTTATTCACAATACTGTAAGCCCTGTCGGGCTGTTACAGAGTGGGAACTACATCATACAATGACAATTCTAATTTATCAACAAAAGATTCAACTGTGTCTACATTCTCAAAGAAATCGGCGGCAAGACAGTTCCAGTCGACAATCGTTCTGACAAGAAAAGTGTTTTTAAATGTGTCAATTCTCGGTGTGTAGGGCATAATTACGTGTGGGTGATTGGTTCTTGATGAGACTCTTCCTGGGGGACGCAAATAGAGAGAAGGGTTCAAATTGAGTTTATTGTTGTAAAGCTGATATAAAAACTTTAATCAATTGATTTTTCGGCGAATGGCAAGTTGAGGAAGTTTAACCTCAGTGAGCAGGGTTGTTATTGTCTGCCTCCTCTCATAAACGGAAAAAATAAATCGCGCTGCTAGCCTCTGAACACGCTCCAGTTTATCTATTTGATATTGGTGATGCGGGTCCCAGATCATACTAGCGTATTCTAAGGTAGGCCGAACAATAGTTTTGTACGCCTGAAGTTTAACCTCATGAGGAGCACGTCTTAATTTACGTCTCAGTAGTCCAAGTTTCCGCTGCGCTAATCCGCAGATATTGTCAATATGTGCATTCCAATTTAGTGTATCTGTAATTGTCATACCAAGATATTTAATTTGGGTGGATCTTTTGATTTGGTTAGTATTCACTGTATAGTCAAACACTAAAGGCGTTTTCTTTTTTGAGACTGTCATGCAGGCAGACTTCTTAGGGTTGATTTCCATATCCCATTTTGCACACCAATTGTGAATAATGTTTAAGGCATCATTTAAACAAGTTTGGTCAGAGACAGTCTTGACGCGTGTAAACAAAAGACAATCGTCGGCAAACAATCGCACTTAAATGTTGGGATGTACACCACTTGCAATGTCATTAATGTACAGCAGAAACAAAATTGGGCCTAAAACCGACCCTTGCGGCACACCAGAAGAAATGGGCAAAAAAGATGAATATTCGCCGGCTATTTCCACAAAATGTTGACGATTCGTCAGGTAAGCTTGAATCCACCTAATTATTTGTAAATTAACACCGTAACCATGTAATTTATTTAGAAGTTTCGCATGACATACCCTGTCGAAAGCCTTTGATAAATCTAATGAAATAACATCTATTTGTTCTTTCGAATTCATAGCTGCAGCAAAGTGATGAATGGTTTCAAATAATTGTGTCACAGTTGAAAGACGTCGGCGAAAACCATGTTGTTTGTTGTAAAAGAGGTTGTTATTTTCAAAGTACGCAACAAGATGTTTACCAATTATATGCTCTAAAAGTTTACACACTGTACATGTAATAGAAATGGGGCGATAGTTTTCAACCATCAGCTTATCTCCAACTTTGGGCACAGGCACAACCCTTGCTAGCAGCCAATCACTCGGTACAACACCAGTTTCCAATGAGGAGGCAAAAATTTTGACTAAAAATAATGCAACCCATTCGCAATAGCGCTTTAAAAACTCGTTCGGTATTTTATCAGGCCCTGAAGACTTCTTGACATATAATTTTAAAAGCAATTCAATTATACCTTCCTTAGAGATAACAATGTCATCTTCACAATGGCTACCATGTTCTTGAGTTATCGAGGCCATGTCCATCGGGCTAGTATATGTACTGTTAAAGAAATTGTTAAAAGCTTCAGCAACTGAAACTGGATCACTGCAAATGTTTCCATTTAAAAGTACACTGGTTGTAGCCGGCTTTGACCCAACTAAGTATCTCCAGAACTTCTGAGGTGAATTTTTCAAATAATCAGCCAACGTTGTTGAAACAAAATGCTTTTTAGCAGTTTTTAACTCCTTCCGCACGTCGGTACTAAGCGCAGCGATGGCAACGTGGTTTCTCGGTCTTTTTTGTCGTGCCCGGCGCAGTCGTTGTTTCAAATGAATTATATGTCGATTAACCCACGGGTTTGTTTTTTGTAAGCATTTCTTTCTTTTCGGCACAAAACGAGATAAGCATTCACTCACAGTAAGTGTAAAGTATTCCCAAAGTTCATGAACGTTATTTCCTCTGGGCATCTTATCAAGAGCAGTTTCTAGTAGATCAAGAATGGATGTGTCATCAGCGCGTTTGAAATTGTAAACCTTCACGATCGGATTCTTTACTACGCCCTTATTCGCAATTTGAACCGTGGCCACGACAATCTTATGGTCAGAGATCCCTTCCTCAATTTCGACTGTGTAATGAAACGTTTCCTCTGAAAAAAATACGAGGTCCAGCAAACTCTGGCACTGTCCTTGTATTCGCGTGGGGCAGTCAACTACCTGAATAAGGCTGTGTGTTGCCATAGTTTCCAATATGCATTCCGCGTGAGGCTTCTCTAAGGGCCCAGGAATGCGCGCCTCTCAATCTATTCCAGCCAAGTTGAAATCCCCAACCATAATTATCCGGCTTTTGGTATTAGTTAGGGCTGTTAAGTGATCATCTATTTTTTGAATGAATTCGACCGGGCTTCCCGGGGGTCTATAAATAACGCCAATTATTACAGCTATTTCGTCAAGAAATAGCTGTAATAATTCTCGCTCGAATCGCTCGAATTGAGAGATTTGTTGCGCCTCAATAAGTTCCTCAAGGGTATTGTGTGAACCAAGTTGAAGGAGGAGTCTGGTGCTGGTGTTTTCAGGGAAACCTAGCGCTTGTTTGTAAATTATTCTATTAGGCTGTTGAGTTTTGACTTTTGCACAGTGAACCATCGGTGGTACGCCGCCGTATAGGTGATGTAACTTAGAACGAATGATTTGACCAAACGGATGATGCTAGCCTCTTTCATGCCTTTGTGTTGATTGGTAATGCGCCTAATGAGGCGCATCGTATTAGACACTCTGGCTTCAATGTTGCGAACTGTCTCTCCGTTGGTACCCTTACTTTCTATGATCAGACCTAGCACTCGCATTTTATCCATGGTGCGTATGGCGTGACCATCGCTTGAGGTGAGTTTTATATCAGCGTGTGCCTGCGCTTGGGGATGTTGTTTGGATGGCCGACCTCTAAGTGTAGGGCAATATAGCAGCAGCTCAGATTTCTCCGCCGAGCAGGATAGTCCAGTTCCTTGTAAATACCGTTCCACTGTGTAGATTCCCTCCTGTAATCTCTGTTCAATGAAACCGTCACTGCCTTCGCACACCCAGAGAGGATGTCGTCGAAGTAAATGGTGTGATAAAGTCCTTGGATGGTTTGAACTTTTGAAAAAAGACCAATGAGGGTGAGGTTAAACAACAAGGAAGAGATCACGGAACCCTGCGGGGGGTCCGCACTTCCCAAGGTTATTTCGGATGACCTGAGTGCTCCCAGATTGATCGTGGCCATTCTGCCCGTAAGAAATGCTGTTATATAGTTGTATGTGCGGAGCCACAAGTTTAGAGTATTGACCTGATTTAGAATTGTCAACCGTCATATTTTCTGTTTATTACATACTGCGCGATATGCTTCTGACTTTATCAAGAACTACATAAAACATTTGGTCTCTTTAGAACACCGTACAATAACGTGAACACCAAAAATACTAAAACAGGGTCAGTTCTATGTTTCAGGACACATTATAAACAGCAATGGTTAATATATATCTGTCATCTATTTTAAATAAACATGAGCAAATTTATTTGCCTATTGGAAAAGACGTGTCTATATTTCGTGCGCATGTAATGTCACATACCGTGACAATCAGTGCAATTGAATGTTCTGTAAATTATGTTTGTAACCTATTTTTATATGATTAGATGAATTGTTTGTGATGTTGTGCGTTATTTGTTCAATGTTTAATTTGTGTTCAAAGGTAGTATTGCTATTGTATTACGGGTGTTATTCTTTTATGTTGTTACCATTTTTGTTTATTGCTTATTGCTATATGATATCTTATTTGATGTAACACTTTTCAGCTTTTTACGCTCGTGTATTTATTTTGTTTCAATTTTTTCTTGTGCAGTTGTGGTGCTGGACATCTATTTAACGCTACGTATAAGTAATTAGGCTAACCTTTTTAAATTGTTTTATTTGTTGGTTTGCACTCCAATGCGCGGAACTGCTTTTCATTACTGCCCTGTATAATTTGGTATAGTCTGGTCGTTGGGTCTGATCAAGCAGCTTATCTAGTTTTAACCCAATGGAACCATCAAACATGTATAAAGTGGAAAAATGAAATAGAATTGAATGAAATTGAACTAACTCATACTTTATTCAGAACTAACTCTAAAGAAAGACAAAAAAATGCAGGGTATGTTATGTGAAGTATTTATGATGCCTTTATATGAAGAAAGTAGTACCTGTGTCGCACGGGCGCGCAAAAAGTCTTTTGAGTAAGCGGTCTTTTACGAAGTTGAAAGACTTTAAACAAAGAAGTGTTGCGGCGCAGACACACGGCAGCAACGATCTTCTTTTAGTGTTTTCGTTGGAAGACGCTAGCGAAAGCGTGGTGCTAGCAGTTAAAAGAGAAGCAATGAAAATTAAAGAATGGATCACGATGTACAAACTAAAGACTTGTTGCACTGCTCGTTCTTCAAATAAGTTTAAGAATAAGAGATGAAGAAACACCGATGTGAAAGTTTGTTGCACTAGTTAAGGAAGCATTTCCATAACTAGCGACGTGCACAAGTACGTCTGGCACCACTAGGCTTTTATTTACCGTATTTGTTTTTCGCTACTCTCGACTGCTCTGAACACGTTATGGGTGACCATAAGGGAGAAAAAGCGAGGATCGCAAGCCTCACGGCCTGCCTTCTCGCTCTGGAAAGCGAGGCAGACGCTGCAAAAGCCGCCAAAGAGAGGATCAAGCAGCAACTGCTATTCAGCAATTGCTTGCTGTGCGCACTGGAGCTGTCGGAGAAGGCCTGCAATCGATCAATCTGGGCCTTCAGACGAAACGAGAGATGGTTCGAGGGAACTGTACCTCACCTCGGTGAGCAGAACTTCAAGTAATCTTTTAGAGTGTACCCCTCCACCTTTCGTTTCATTGTGGAGAGCTTGTGCAGTGAGCTCAAAAGACAGTGCACCGGCATACGTGAAGCCATCACTCCTGAGAAGCGAGTCGGCATTGCCCTATGCAAGCTGTGCTCGTCAGCCGAAGATAGGAGTGTGGGCAACCTCTTCAGCGTTGGACGCTCGAGAGTAGTAAATACCTTATACAGGCAGTTTTGCGAGGCCGTTGTCACTGTACTGGAACACGAGTGGATCAAGATGGTGACCGCAGAGGAATTGGCGAGGCACATTCGGGAATTCGAGGCCGTCACCGGTTTCCGCCAAGGCGTCGGAGCCTTGGATGGATGCCACTTTCCAATCTCGCCACCTAAGGAGCATGCCACGGACTACTACAATTACAAAAGCTGGTAAGTGGCCTAATATAACTTCCTAATTTAAAAAAAGTATGATTTATACCGTATTTTAATGTGCCTAGAAAACAGCACTATTCAACCTTTTCGTTACGCTATATCATTCACTCCTAGCTCTGCCACAAGGGCAAGTCTACATCGCAATAAATAAAAAAAGCGATGCCAAGTGCTTTAGTCAACGCATAATTGGGTTCCTACCATCTCGCATCATTTACACGCACTAGAGCAAGCCAAGCAATGCAGTTTTCACGTAAGCATTTTAATGCAACAGCATGAAGATGCCAGATTGCATTTGCAATGATAATTCCGACATGCTCATAACAGCCGCAGAAAGCAGCAGCTCATCTGCAGAAAACTGAATGTCTAATACCTACTTTATTGAAGATATATGACAAGGCTGCAAGTAAAAAAAAACATCCCTGGCTCCATTACTAACCACAGAAAGCAGCAGATTCGTAGCTGTACACAAGTATACACGCTTTTGTGATAGTACTTTAAGGTAGCTGCACGACTGTAACAACTACAAAAACACACGCACACACATTTGGTGTCCATTGCACTTCGCTGCATTCACCTTACGTGCCACGCTCTTTGTTTTTTGCAGGTATAGTATCATCTTGGTGGCACTTGTGGATCACAGATACCGCTTAAAGTATATCAACGTTGGAGCACCTGGACGCTGTCTTGACTCGCACGTGTTTGGGTATTCGCAAATCTCCAATGCTATTGAGGGTCCCCTTTTTGAAGCTCCACTTGCCACTATAGCCGTGACAGTAGTACCACAACTAATTCTGTGTGACCAAGCATTTTAATTGGTACCCAGCCTGATGAAGCCGTTTGGACACCGCGGGAAGATTAGTGAAAGTGAAAAAAAGTTCAACTATTATTTAGGTTCAGCCAGGAGAATTGTAGAGAATGCATTTGGAAGGCTTAAGGCCAGGTTCCGCTTCACTGCAAAAAAGATGGAGTGACATGTAGGCAATGCTCGCTTAGTAATACGGGCATGCTGCGTGCTAAGCAACATTTGTGAGCACTTCAATGACAATGGTCACCCGCAGTGGTTAAATAAGGTGCAGCAGTCAGACGTTGACTTCCCGCAGCCATCCGGCACAACAGAAGCCCAAGTTGGAAACGCAGCAGACTTAAGGGCCGCGCTTGTGGACTACTCCAGTCAGGTGAACTACAACGCACCAATCACAAGAATCGCTGGAACAAGTGCAGGAAATCGCATCACTTTTTATTAAAAAAATGAACCATTGCATCCACAAGTTTCTCCTGCAGCTTTATTGCTTTGGTGCGAATTTTCATGTCTTTAAGGGGCGGCTTCAAATTGCTCCCTCAAGAGCCGCTGCTCATTCAGCATTTTCTTCTTGATTTCGGCACCTGTGTATTTCCTCCGTTTTATACGGGCGCCATCTCAACTGACGCTTGAGCTGTTTCTGCGCCCGGTGACACAGTCTTGATTGTTGCTTGGCTGCTGAGGCGCCGATGAAGCCTATGTGAATTCGGGTGCATCTATTTCCGTATCGTCACTTGACGATCCGGCCACCATGCCAGAGATGAGCTGCATATAAAGAAAATGACAGAAATGCGGCGATTGCACATTTTCACGAGTGAAATTGCCATTAACAACTGTGTGCTATACGTCTGAGTGATGGAAAAGTCACATAGAGAAGGAAATGTCAACAAGAGTGCTTTTTGTGTTACAATGCTGACTCCCACACGAATAGCTTAACCATTACGTTTACCCTAAGGACTGGTGTAATGGTTCCCAAAGCTCTGTGATGCCGAAATGGCAATGTGAGTGCACATGTATTTCAGCCACTGCAGTATTTGTCCCATAATGTACTCTTATGACTGTTCCTGTTATATTTGTTCTGGTTTGTGCCACCATGACATGTTAAATCGTACTTTATTGTGGTGATGTGGCTGATTAAACGCAAAAGAAAATACTTTCTGAAATTATATTTCTTTGTTGGTTTATTTAATATACTACAGCGACAATATCTCGGAGAACATGGCTAAAGGCAAACATGAAGCTCTAACGTGGTGCACACTGTGCTACACTGGTACAAAGAGTGGGTTGCAGCTTCAAAAACAAAAGGCCACTGCCATTGCACTTAACGCTGCTACTTGCTTGCAATAAAGAGTGTAGCTGCCACTAGAAGTTACTTACTTCCTCAACTGAGGGACTGCTGCTTGCTGGACTCGAGCTGATCCTAGCCTCCTCCGTTAAAGAGGGGTCGTTCATGGGCAGGCTTCCAAGAAACCTATGAATTTCTGAAAAAAAATGCCAGTTTGGTGAGGACGAGCCCATTGTCTTCTATTTAAGGCATTTCCTGACGAATACGAAAATAAATGATTAAACAGATGTTTTAAGACTGACAACTGCGCACCGAGAAAATCACTGGTACATGCAAAATGTACAGTCGCGCAGCGACAAGTAGAAAGAAGCGAATTGTTAGACCTGCGCCACATCAAGTGCGTGTTTCCTTCTTGTTACATGACAGGTTTGCGTGCTTAACAAACAACAAAGACGCGTTTCTTGACGTTTGTACTTAAACATGTGTGACTGCAACATTGCATAATTGTAAAGCAATCCCACTGCAAATCGCTGAAAAGAAACTTTGTGTGCGGCTAAAACGCGCGATAAGCATGCTTGCAAACGTGGCCATTCACTTGGCGTTCAGCGTTTTGCCTACGGTGGGGCGTCGTTTCGAAAAGATCGTTCGGACGTTTCCCACTCCAAATGCGCTTCACTGTCTAGCAAAAAATTTCTGCTGCTCAAACAGCCCGTAAACTTACTGGAAGCATTCGATAATATATCTGCAATACAATTTGAAAATCATTTTTCCCATGATCGCTGTTGTCATCCCACTTCTCTCCTCACGCTTACAGGCCATTAAGACGCGTCAAGCTTACTCAAATAAATTGCCTCACCTGTAGGTGTGTGTCAGATTTTCTATTTTCGTGTGCACTTGGGCCTTCGTGCGGGAGACACCCGCACTTGTGAGCGCAGCCGCGATGCTGGCGTACACCTCGCCGTTGTGCTTCTGCGCTCGCAACGAGTGCAGGTTGTTCTCCCATAGTCTGATTAGTCTCCACGTGTCTGCTTCTGACAATTGCGGACGCTGCCTTTTCCGTGGGGCGCCGGCTGCTTGATCTGCGGAGTTGGCCATAGACGCTCGGACTCGGACCATTTGAATGACGGGCAAACACACGACTGCCGCGCTTTCCTCGCTTGTGCAAAATGGCGCGGCACGAGACCGAGCGTCACCACGTGATATTGCCGACGCGTTGTAGCTGCTTACGAGAGTAGAAAAGGAAATAACCATTAAAAGAGTTCATCACACCTTCTGCAGGATATGAAATTTGTTTTTACAAAGGGTTTAGGTGACAGAAAAATAAGAATTAGCTGTTTTTTTCCCACCACTGGAAAATTGCTGGCGCCCACTGGTTTCGAGGCTACTCATTCGGAGCCGTAAAAGAGATCGACGAACTCCGCTTACGAAAAAGACCGCTTCTGAAAAGGAGTTCGCTCTGTGCCGTGTGTCTGCTGTCAGGAACTCCTTTTCGGAAAAAGACCGCTTACTTAAAAGCCATTTAGGTGCCCGTGTGGCAGTGGTATAAAGCGGACGAAAATATATCTTGCCTCTGAAACGGTTCCAACCTCCGACCTTCGAATCATTCAACCGATGCTCTACCATTATAGCTACTGCAGCTGTAATGCTTCTTTGCACTTTATGTGGGATATATGTGCATTCAAACCTAGGAATCTCAATCAGTACCGCTAATGCAGTGACGGTGAGTGTGGAACACTTTTTCTACCTGCTGCCATTCTCTGGCGTTTTTTAGCGGCCGCTATACTGTTTGGTTTTCCTGTTGATGCGTTTCATACTGGCCTTTACCCTACGGTAGAGCTATCACCACGTGTACGTGGTAGTCGTTGCAATACAAAATAAGGGAGCAGTTCAGAGCATGTTTCGGGTTAATTAAAAGCAGGAGTGTGGCGTTGTGTTCACATTGATGACGTAGGCGCACGACGACAAAAAATTCGCAGCTTCTACAGTGATCTTATACAAAATAGAAACACGGTTTAGATAATCAATAAAAAAAGAATGCAGACTGATTGAACAAACATTTTATGATTTTATTAACACTTTCAACGCTTGATCATTCGTTTAACTGGCTAATTTCGCCAGTCATGAGAATTTCGAATCACCTTTCATTGCAATATTTGTGGCATTTTTTGTCCCAATATGAAAATATGATTATTTGGCCAGCTGTATTGACCAGCTCTCAAACCACAGAGCCTGTGCTTTTCCGTAAAGTGTATTGACATAGCACGGTACGCTGGCTTCTAGGAATTCGCCCCTCCCCCCCGAAACGAGACCATGACCGCTCTCATTGAACCAGTGACCATCGGGTCACAAGCCATCCACCGTTGCCATAGCACCGCGACGGACCTGCAGCAGGTCCGTCCCCGCGCCGCATAAATTCTGGCGATTGGGCGTGTTCTATGTGTTTTTGTAGTTAACGCGCATTAGCAGTAAGTGTTAAAACAGCAATGCTTTTAGGTGCACAGTTGGAAACTGTCTCATCGGGAGTGTTCAAAAGATATCAATGTACAACATTTTGTAGATTGATATCTACAAGCGAAGAGGAACATGAGGACATCCTCTTCCTCAACTATTCAAACTGCAAGTGAAGCGCCAAAATCGAACACTTATACCATCCTGTTTTTGCCTGCACTTCCTACCGTCAGCATGAAACGCCTTAAGAGACAGTCTGTGTCGAGGTCTCTGGAAACGCTCGTGCCAAATGAGATCACGGACATAAGAGTGAACGCCAGAAAGAATATACTGGCTGTTGACGTTTGACGGCCACCAGGTGCACTCTCATGTTTTCTTGGGATGTGATGTAGTAACCGGCGTGATCTACGACATAGATGTGGCTATTTCCAATATTGACTTACAATTTCTTGTCAAGTCAACAACTGATACTCCAATTGTTGATGTCACCCGGCTAGGCAAGTCTCGCTGTGTGAAGATTGCGTTTAAGAGCACATCACTCCCCTCTCATGTGAAGGTGGGATACTTCAGACATGCTGTGCGGCCTTTCATTCCAAAGCCTCTCCAGTGCCGTAAATGCATGAAACTCTCCAGTGCCGTAAATGCAGAATTCGGTGGTATGCCACCGCTGCGCCGAGCCCCATGAAGTGGATAAGTGCGTCGCAACTGTCAAGAAATGCTCTAATTGCAATAGATCCCATGAAGCCACATCGAAGGACTGCCCGCGGATTCAGAAGGAAATTGCCATCTTGAAGGAGATGGTGCGCGATCACTCATCTATCGAGAAGCCGTAGCTAAAGTCAGAAGACGTCGTTAACGTCGACGTTGGTCTTCAAGGAAGCCCGCTACCTCCTCGACACGTTTGCCAGATCCCTCATCAGTACCACCTCCTTTGCCTCCCAGACCACATGCCGTGGGAAAGGCTGTAAAGGAAAAAACCAGTGAGCATACCCTAACTGCGACAGAGTGGCCTGCACTTCAAAGGAAAGCAGCATCAAGCGAACCGAAGGAGTTTCATGACGGCCAGTCCGCGATCCCAGTTCAAGATCTTTCCAACCAAGACAGGCAAGTGACAGCAATTGTGCAATCGTTAATTGCCACGATTCGCATGATACTGAGCAGCATACAATCTCCGTCTGCTAAGAGTGCACTGCAAATACTGGATGCACTGAATCCAGTTCTCGCTAACGTCGTATAAGCACAATGGCTCAACAAAATCTCATCTTCCGCACTGAAGTTAAAAGTGCGTCGATTTTTCAGTGGAATGCCAGAGGCATGAAGTCCCGTATCTCGGACTTTCGCCAATTTGTTCGGGCCAATCAATTCCCTATACTTGTCATATGTGAACCAAACGTATCAACGCCTTATGGATTGTCCGGTTATGAAGCTTTTTGTTCAGCCGCTTGCGAAGAACGAAGCAAAGTAATACATTCGCACAGACTTGACTTATCTTTCACACCCAATAAGTTCAAATGACGATAATCAGAACGTGTGTCTTCGTGTAAAGAAGAATGCAGTTTCGTTCACGCTTATTGGTGAATATATATCTCCGTCATCGCGATTTGACTGCGACAGATTAAAAGACATCCTAATGAGGACCGATGGGCCTTGGGTCATCACCGGTGACTTCAACGCCCATCACATGCTTTGGGGGAGCACTATAGGATGAATGCCAGGGGCCAGAACATTGTTACATTCGCTTCCGATTGCGACCTTTCCATCATGAACGATTGTACCCCCCCATATCTGCGGGTTCTCACGTATGGCAGTTGCCTTGACCTGACATTGGTGTCACGGTGCTTCTGTCACAAAGTTAAATGGTTTTGCGATATTGAGACTGATGGGAGTGATAACATACCCACCTACGTGACGATCGATGGTATCATGAAACATTTCTCTTCCGGTGTTGCAATTGGCACTGACTGGTCGATGTTTACATCGCGTGTTGAAGACGCTTGCCAAGAAGCCCTCGCCGGCAGCCAGGAACATACTATAGCGGAAGCTATGCAAGCGTCCAAATGTAAATTACCATTTTCGTCTAAAATAACAAAGTTTGACATCGAACTGGAACGATTACGAGCTATACGAAGGCGTGCTGAACGACTATACAGACGTACAAGATCAATTTACGATCTGAGGGAAGCAAGGCGGCTCCAGAAAAAGATTCAACGACGCATTTACAAGCTTGAGAGCGAACGCTGGAAAGCATTAAAGCATTCTGCGAATCTCTAGACCCTCATAAACCGCTGTCATATATTTGGAGAACAGTTTGTGGTCTTCACTCCTCTCCGCAACAACGGCACCATTTTAAAGTTTTGGCACTCCATCATAGAAAAACAGAACTCGAGGTGGCTAAAGAATTTTGCACGAGAGTTGCCGGGAATATTATGAACGAGAGCATCGACGCCGTGATCGTTCCTGAGACGCGATTACCAGAAATGGACATTTCATTCACCATGGAAGAACTGGAAGGTGCGTTAGTCGCTTCTAAGCGCATGTCATCGCCAGTTCCTGATGGTATTACTTATAGCGCGTTGAGATACCTTGGACAAAAAGCCAGAAAAGAACTTTTAACATGCTTCAACAACTGCTGGCTCAGCGGCAGTGTTCCGCGAGAATGGAAAAAAAGTCGATTAATACCACTTTTGAAATCGCGAAAATCACCATTGGACTTGACAGCGTATTGCCCTATTGCCCTCGCAAGCTGCCTCGGAAAAGTGATGGAAAGAATGGCTCTATTTCGTCTCGAGCGGTACTTGGAACGATACACCAAATACCCTTCTTGCATGGCAGGCTTTCGTCGGGGCCGCTCCTCCATCGACTGTGTCCTTCACTTATCGACATTTGTGCAACAAGAAAAAAGTCGCAAGCGCATATCAGTGGCACTCTTTCTTGACGCGAAGGGTGCATATGATAATAATGCTCACGATGCCATTCTCACTTTTCTCGCAGCAATGGGCATTGGTGGACGAAGGCTTCAATGGATAAAAGATTATATAACTGGCAGGGGTTTCTTTGTGCAAACATAGGAGGGTACAACTGCTGAACATTACACCTACTGCGGAGTACCTCAGGGAGGTGTTTTAAGCCCCACATTGTTCAATGTGGCCCTCATTGGTCTGGTGAAGGTTCTGCGAAAGTCGTTGTGCCTATCCATATACGCCGATGATATTTGCCTCTGGAGTGCTGCAGTTACTCGCCCTCAGGTGCGTGCACGAATACAGCGGGCAGCACCCCTCACAACAGCCTACCTTCAGAAACAAGGCCTAACTATATCAACTGTGAAGTGCGCGTTGATGGCGTTTACACGCAAACAAATGACGCCATACCCTGTTTACATCAATGGGCAGAGTGTCAAATATGCACGGACGCATCGTTTCCTGAGCATAATAATCGACAGAAGTCTTTCGTGGAGCCCACATTGTGCGTATTTGAAGAAGAGACTGCTATCTATTGTGCATATAATGAAATTTATGTGCGGGAAAGCATGGGGAACTTCTGTGGCCTCCATGCTACAGCTGTACAGGGCCCTATTTCTGGGTCTATTGCGCTACAGCTTGCCAGTACTGACTAACACTTGCAAATCCAATACTCATTCATTGGAGAGTTTGCAGGGTCAGGCACTGCGTATCTGCCTCGGACTTATGCCAGAATCATGCTTGCCAAAGACCATCCGGTCAGGACATATAGAGTTGTGGATTGCCTCAGAGCGCACATTCGACATGCTAGCCGTGTCCCCGACCACCACTTGGCCCTTCTACCCTCCGGAAGGCCACGTGCTACGTTTTCAGACGTCATAGCCAAGCACCTAAACAGCATTCCATCAGGTTATACGCCAGCTGCGAGAATGGCATGTCCTTTGTGGTGCCTCGACCAGCCGCAAGTACGTCTAGAAATTCCGGGAATCAAAAAGAAAAGCAATCACTCCAGAGTAGAATTGAAGCAAGCAACACTGCTATTATTACATGAGTTGTACTTAGACCGAACGCAGATATACACTGATGGGTCCGTCTCGTCCAGCAGCTCATCAGGTGCCGCTGTAATTCCGGCTGCAGCAAAGAAAATTAAGTTTAAGTTGTCGCATATGACTACATCTACGGCATCAGAGCTTGCTGCTATAAGGGCTGCTTTACAATATCTCGTTCAAGAACGTCCAGGAAAATGGGTCATATTCTGTGATTCAAAGGCAGCGCTTCAGAGTTTGCAGTCTGCCATGCGTAGGAGGAGTCATGACCAATTGGTATAAGAAATAAGACATTGCCATCATGAAGCTGTAGCACGAGGGCATGATATTATATATCAATGGCTGCCTGGACATATCGGTATTACCGGAAATATATTAGCCGATGATGCAGCCCGCTCAGCCCATGAAGGAACCCATGTGGTCCCGATTCCTCTATCAAGGAATGATGCAGCAAGACAACTTTACCTGCTGGCTCGAGATCTCACACGTACGTTCTGGTCGTCTACCAGCTTCCAAAGGTGTCAATTTTATGAACTGGATCCTTCGCTCAAGCTAAAGCTACCATCACAGCTTTCCCGCTCCGATGCGACACTGTTATGCCGCCTTTGGTTGGGTGTTGCATTTACAAAGGTGTACTCCTTTCGCATTGGTATGGCAGACACCTCTACATGCGACTTCTGCGGAGCTGAAGAGATCATCGAACACGCCCTGTGCAGCTGCGCTTGCTACGACACACAGCGATGCCAGCTCCGGATGGTTTTGAATAAACTTGACCCTGGACAATTTTGTGTGCAGAAGATACTAGGACCTTGGGCATCTGCCTCAGTTGCGCAGAAAGCAAATAAAACACTGCTACTTTACCTAAAGTTAACAAACTGGAGCGACCGCCTGTAGACTGTGTGTGCTCCCCGAGTGTGCTCGTGATTGTGTGTACCTTCTCATCTCTCTGCAACCTCTTTTCTCTCCTTTATCCCTTCCCCAGTGCAGGGTAGCAAACCGGATGTGCGTCTGGTTAACCTCCCTGCCTTTCCTTGCATCTTTATTTCTCTTATGTCTCATTTTTACAACATTTGAATGAGAATTTTCCCCCATTCATTGTTTAAGAAGTCAGCTAATCAATTTGATCTAAATAAACGGTTTGCCTAATCCTTAAAACCTAAAAGTTACAACGAAACACAAGCTTAGGGTCGACAAACATTCTTCACCCATGGGAGAAAAACTTCAGTGTGTTACACGCCACAAAAGCGGTATAGGCATTTTCGCGGGTCAGAAGCGTGGACGAAACGTTGTAAATAGTGGAGTGCGTGTGTGCAAGTGTATGTGTAATCTGTTTATCACTGTATATACACAACCATTACCCGGTATCTGGAGTAGCATGTCAGGTGAAAAGCCAGGCAAACTTCTTCTATTCTTCAATAAATTCTAGTTCTTTCCCTCTCTATTAAAACTCACTATGTAGTGCGACTTACATGTGATATTAAGCAACATGCAATATTTTCATGTTGGCATCGGCATTGAGTGCATTGGCATATTTTTTGACACTGGGGAGAGTTATGCGGGACGACCTGTATTCTGTACAGACCATGTGAAAAACACAGTTCATCACGGCACAAAAATTGGTTTTGGTGTCATTTAGTTTGAAAATACAGCTTCTAAAGACAACGTGTGTAAGCGTTGCATTGATGACATTTGCTGCCGTTGAATTGGCCTATGCACGAAGCGTATGCCATAACGTAGGGAATGTACGTCTGGTCGTTTACGCCGTCGAAGAGATGTGCCCACGGTCCTTTGGCATAAACGGCCACATCCTCCCCGCCATGAGTGGCACTCCATAAAGGATAGGTCGATGGCTGGAGGAAATCGTCGCTCGCTGCGTGTAAACATGTGACAATTAGGTTAGCAGTGCGTTAGCACTTAGCGGCCCCTAAATTGTTGAGGCTCAAATTCGTGAACCAACTCTAACCTTATCTCATACTTTACTTAGGCTTCAGTACTCTGTTATTTATTATTTATAGAAGCACCTCACGGGTTCCACGTGGGAAAATTCAGTGAGGGCAAGTTAGAACAAATGTTCTTTTGTTTTACAAAGATCGATCATGATGAATGCAATATAAACGTCGCGCCTGTACAAGTACAAGCGTCTGAAGGACACATTAATTGTAACATTTATTGATTGATATGTGGGGTTTAACGTCCCAAAACCATCATATGATTATGAGAGACGCGTAGTGGAGGGCTCCGGAAATTTCGACCACCTGGGGTTCTTTAACGTGCACCCAAATCTGAGCACACGGGCCTACAACATTTCGTCTCCATCGCTAATGCAGCCGCCGCAGCCGGGATTCGAGCCCGTGACCTGCGGGTCAGCAGTCTAGTACCTTAGCCACTAGACCACCATGGCGGGGCATCAATGGTAATAGTGTTAAAGATAACTACAAAACTGGTTTGTGAACATCGTCTTACCATGCTTATCAAACAATTGAAGGCAAAACTGAGTAAGGAAATTGTCAGGTAATTATGAGGTTGGAAATGCATACGGACCTGTGTTCAAGGATGAGTGAGCACCATACGTTGGTAAATTTGCTGATGAGTCGACTCACTCGGACTCACTCTAGTTCTGAGGCTGTATCGAAATTAGTGTTTATGTGAGTAATATTTTGGTGAGTTTGAATGAGTCCGTTTGAAAGAAAAAAAAAACTTTTGTGAGTAGGAGTCTGCTTACCAATGTTGCTTGAACTGCCTTCAATAGTACGACGTAGGTCGTACTAAGCTATTTGGGCATCACAGACAGGCATAAAGCGCAAAAAGTAAAATACATTGTTGTCGACGTCCGATTATTGATTGTCTCTACTACTGTCAATAACCACGTGTGATTTTCGTAAATGGCTTACATGTCTCTTCTTCCGTATAATTTTCACGTTCTCTGTAGCCTGGTCCAACCGCATAGGACAGTACAGTGTATGTGCTTTTAGGTTCTCTCCGCAGTGTGGTGTTTCCAGCTAGTCCTGGAAAAAGAAAGAGAAGAAACCGTCTTAAATTTGTGCAACAATGCGTAAGAATTTCATCTGTCGTTTTACTACAACATTTGGCCGAATTATACAGAGCAATGTGGCTTTGAAATTATGGGCTTTAACGAAGCCCCACGATTGACTTATCAGTTCTTTCAAAATGGCTAATGCAACAATCCGATAAGCTGACAATAATTGTTATGGCAGAGTCGGTAATATTAATACCATATTCCGGGTACTGAAATGCACACATTTGATGTCGTTCAGATTTATGCTCCTTTGCAAGTTTGAATGCAAGTGAAGAGTTTCACTATTGATTATCGTTATTATGGGGAACATTTTTTACTCCCTATCTGCGAATTTCAATAATTGCTACTTCTGGCACAAAGTTTCAAAGTGGCCTAGTTCGTAATTCCTCTGTTGTCTGTTTACCGGTTCTGCACTATTTGTTATGGATAATATACGTGCAAGTCGAGGTCTTGTTCGACAGAACGTGCTACTAAAAGTAACTGTGGCTTTATATGCGCGCCCCTATTCCGTGTTACGCTAAATCACGAGCGTCCTTCCGCGAAGATTCCCGCACGTCTGAAGCGATTTG
This sequence comes from Rhipicephalus annulatus, assembly GCA_013436015.1. Lineage (NCBI taxonomy): Eukaryota > Metazoa > Arthropoda > Arachnida > Ixodida > Ixodidae > Rhipicephalus > Rhipicephalus annulatus. Next base: position 113,148 of record WOVY01001005.1, on the reverse strand, counting down.
ATAGCGTTATGAAGGACTGAACAACGTCTCTCAACGGCTAGAGAACCTTAATTTGAATGGGTTGATTAGCGTGTCTACACGAGTGGGTACTCAATATGTTGTTAGCACGCGCTATTTACATAGGCGTTAAATGGCCACTTCCTTCATTGCTGCGATGCTTGCGGTGTGCACACCGACTTATACAGGTCTCGTTAATTGTGAGAACTGTTGAACATTAAAACGAGATCTTATACATTGATGGACACTTGGTTTTAGATTATACACCACTCATCTCTTTTATAGCGACGGAATCATAAACATGCACAGGGTTCACCTTCATTGGGGAAAGGGGGGCTGACTAAGGGCGATAACCCCCCCCCCTCTACCGCCCATGTGCACACCTATGCTCAGACTTCTTGTCCAAGAAATGAAAATTGTCAAGTGCTGTTCCTCGAGGTGCTGGAACTGCGCTTTTTAGCTCTCATGCGGTTTAATCAAAGTGCATGTTTTTGTCAATCCTTGGTATTTCGATCGTCTTAGACGCAGGTGTTGGAATATCAAGAGCATTCCTACATACCCAGTATGTTTGTTCCCCGACTCGGGTGGCCTGCTATACTCATCGTATGCGAATGATCTGCTGTCACAACGTAGAGGGTTTCATTTTCAGGAAGAGTTCTCACTGTCTTGTTGACGGCCTCATCGAATTCGAGCGTCTCCTGAAGGGCAAGCTTTGCACGGTTAGCATGATGGGCATGGTCAATGCGGCCTACCTGCGTAAAAATAAAGTTATATCCTTGAAACAAAATGCAAGTAGACAACATGCTATGCATTCACGAGTTCTTGCATTGCGAATGATTCAGATGTCACCACTTTGCCTTCCGATATTATCAAACGAAGTGCCCCTTACACGCAGAATAAGTATACACTGATATGTGGTGAGAAAAGATTACGTTAATGTTCAGATAGTTCTGCCACAAAAAAGAAACAACGATGTAAGTTCCACCTCAAGGGCAAATCAATTTATGCGATAGAAAAACCTTAAAACGTAACACGAAGAAAAACAAGCAGCTCAAAAGTTGCAGTGCGCCGCTGAAGAACAAATGAGGCACTGTATGTACTTACAGCAGTCGCAGCACCACATTTGCAGTGCGCTGTTCAGACACAAAGCAAGGTACCCACAAGACATCTGTAAAACATGATGTGTACCTTGTTGATGCTGCTACTGATGGCAACGAATAATTTTGCTGAGCCTCTTGTAATGGGTTGCAAGCATCAAATGACCTGCCTAAAGAAATCGCATTTTGTAAAGCATACCTATTATTTCGTTCTTCTGTCACGCTATATACCATCAGTCAACGTGATTTGCTGCCCGACATGAAGACCGTTCCGGTTCTTTTGGCAAATAAATTTTGAGCACAGGTGTGGTTCTGCAGTAGAATAATCAACTACCGCGCAGAAAAAACAGGCTCCGAAAATCCGCGCATCACTCCAAAGGGGATCATGACAAGTGGATTAAGTACTGTGTATTGTTCTTACCGTAATTCACCCATGACAATTCCCGCTCATATGAGGGACACGTGGATGTACAGTATATTTATTGTGTCTTAGCAGGTTAGCCCTCGCTTTCTGCGCTCTCTCCTCCAAGGCAGCAGCTTGCTGTTGGCGGTGTGGTTTTTCCACTTCTTTGTGAACTCTCGCCTCTGGGTAGCTCATATTTTGCGTAGACGTTGGGTTTCGCAGGCGAGAGCACGTTATGTTTGGTTTCATTCATGGCAGAAAGAGAATATGCGGCCTGGAACATGCTTCTCTTCCTTCTTCACCGTCATCATGCGTCGTCTGCATTGTAATTGATTTTTCCATTTAAGTGCTCGTTCACGTTCTTTTTCATACATCTCCAGCATTTTCAGCGTGAAGGTCACCGGCAGCATGAGCGCACTTATTCTTCACCATCATCAGCCTCATCGTCCTCCTCACAACGGACAAGCTTAAACTCTTAGGGGCTTCGAACCTAATACCATCGGACCCTGAATACTTCCTCATTTTACGTGTGAGCAGTTACGGACGCTGGCAGACAACTACACCATGAAAAGTGACTGTAGCTGTGATTTCACAAAAGTTCTTGCTGTAAAACGTAATGGTACAACCCGTTATGGACATTTAGGATGCTGATTTTAAACGCGACGCATTTCTTGACGTACTGCAGGCAAATTTGGCCTGTCTATCCAAACTTAATTTCAGCGCCACGACTACAACACAACGACAACAGCACGACGATGAGAACACGTGACAATTAGCCATAATGTTTTTTTTTCTGGACCTGACCTATTCTTATACACCGCAAACACAACAGTAAACTGCAATCAAGTGGTGTTAATTCGATAAACACGTGAAGTGGTACTTAAAACAACATAATAAATCAATATTACCCCACACAAATATGTGAGCAGTGTTTTTGCAGAAAACTTATTTCCGTAGTCGACAATGATACCGAAGACTTACTAACGCAGTTATCACCCAGAATATCGGTACGTTCAGTTTCTACGATGATGCAGGTGATTTTATCCTAATCGCTGTCCAAAATAATTGTCTTGTAAGCATTTGCCATAGTGCCACATGACTAAATGTAGATGGCGACAAAACCATGATGTGGCAGCTTTTTAGTCTTTTTGTCGTGCTCGCTTAGCCGCACATTAATTCATGTAGTTAGGCGCATGTTTACACACCTGTTGGTCTTTCCGACGTATCACATTTCGCACACGACAGCGGGATGCCAGTGATGACGAATGCCTTGCGTTTGACGAAGACGTGCTTATGCTTGTTTTTTTGTCCTAGAGGGGTTTGTTTTCACTCAAAGAGCGGAAGCAGGTACGTGTTCATAAAAGGCAAGGCATTCCTTATCAATCGCGTCCCGCAGTCGTGCGGAAAACTACTTCAGACTCAACAGCTTGTGTGCGAATGGGCATGACGACAGAACTCAAAGGCTGGCCTATGACGGTTTTGTTGCATAGCAATTATATGGACACTGAAAGCTAGAATTTTCGCTGGCGTTACCGTTGACGTCGGTGACAGCCGTCATTCATCGTTTATGTAAGCGTATTTATACATTGAGTTTTTCAAGCATACACTAGAGGATATTTTGGCGCTAGTGTCTATGGGAGCTGCCACGCAAAGTGCTTCAGTGAGCATAGGAATGATGGTAATACACAGATTTGTCTAATCTTTGTAATTATGGCTCCATGTATGGTCATGCGATTTGAAGCCGTTTTTTCACGAAACAAAAAGCAGCAAATATTCAGTGTTTCCGCTTCACGATCGTATTCTTTTAGGCTTACCAGTTCAAATCGGGTCACGAAGTTGAAAATCGTTTGTCCTTTTCTTTGAAACAGAATGAAAACACAGCAATGAATGAAGCCAGAAGTGCAATTCGCCACCAGCAAATACTAAGGCTAGGCAAATCCGTACACTACTCATCATTCTTATGGTCGCTGAATGATCGCAGCGCCAGAGTCTTCTCTAGTTTTTTAGAAAACTTTGTGACGTATATATATTAAAACTCAGAAAAAGGAAAAGAATCCCAAAAAAGTGGCCCTGAATCTGCATCTTACACTGCAAATATTGTCGCGTCTGCAGTGAGTGAACAAAACGTTTCTTTGATGTTCTGCGCTAGAAAACCGGTGAATGGTATTGTGGAGGCGCTGCGTTAGTGTGTTTCGAGCGTGTGGCGGAGGAGAGAGAGCACATTGAGGCACGTTAGACACGAGCGCCATCTGGCAGTTATCTTCGAAAACGAAGGCTTGCGCATTCGCGGAGAAAGATCCGCATTTGTCTCGGAGGTGATAAGGTGTAGAACGCAAAGGGACAGGCAGGCGCCACCACCATGTCGTCGTAGCAAAGCGTTGGAAACACTTACCTTTTTGAGCATCGCGTTGCACTGTCAGCGCAGCGCGATAACGCTACAGTCCTCAGAGTTACTTCTCTGTGCCTTTTCTAGTATGAAGGCAGACATACAAAACATCAACGTGTTGTTCTGAAACCTCGGATATGCGCAATAATTGCTTTTTTTGACAGTCCGACAACTATGAACGCTAAATCTTGGGTAATATTGGTGGGGGTGAGCATTCCCAACACATCAATAACCTTCGCACATCAATAAATCTTTCAATTACTAAGTGCTTTGCGCCTTCCCATGTTTCAGTTTTACGCAAAGCCACAATGAGTGTCAGCCTCAACGTCGCCACCAATGGGAGCTTGAGCACCCGCTGCTCCATATTTGTACAAGAGAGAGAGAAAAAACATTATATTGACACCCAAGCCCGGGTCCGTATCTACACAAGGTTCCTTTTAGTGGCAGATGGCGTTATGTTTCCTATCTATCTATCTATCTATCTATCTATCTATCTATCTATCTATCTATCTATCTATCTATCTATCTATCTATCTATCTATCTATCTATCTATCTATCTATCTATCTATCTATCTATCTATCTATCTATCTATCTATCTATCTATCTATCTATCTATCTATCTATCTATCTATCTATCTATCTATCTATCTATCTATCTATCTATTCGCTTACGTTTGGGTGCTCTCGTGGTCACCCCCTTATCTTGGCGTGAACCAAAATTTGCACGGGAGGGTTAAATGGTTTGACGAATATGACGCAATGGTCAAGACATGAATAATGTCACAATCCTGTCACGTACGTGGTAAAACACTTCCCACCCACTAGCGGTCATGTGCCGCTGGTATGCGGGAATGTGCCACAGGTGATTAACAGTATCTACCCAGGAACAGCGAGAACACACATGCACAGTTTTAACCTGCGAGCGTTAAGAAATGCCTGACATTGGTAGCATCGACCAGTACGAATGCAAAGAATAAATTTCAGGGTCCCATCTGGAGTTAAACCCGAGCATTCTGCGCGGCAATGAAGCATTCTACCACAGAGCTACGCCAGCTTTCGGAACTACTTCTCAAATAGACGCTAATCTTCGTGAAACGTCAATAGTGGTTGTACTGCTGCCTGCCTAGTTTTATAAACATTACATACGTGCTCCTTGAATACAGCTGTCACGTAGGGTTAACATCAATTGTGGTTGGTTGCCATAAGCTAACTTTGATTTATGTAGCAGTTCCCAGAGCCAGCATCATCGACAGCATCAGCGCTTCGTATCAGCTTCAGGTGTTGCTAATATGCATGTTTCAGTTGGCATCGTTGGGCAAGTTGAAACAACTGGTTATGTAAACATCCGCATTTATTTAGCATATGTCTGTGCGGATACATTTGTACGTTTATTCGGCGTCTTTTTATACCGTGTAGCGAATAAAAAATTTGCAACCCGGGCACCTTCCCTCCGCTTGCTTCGCACAACGTCGATTCCCAGGTACGCGGGATCTGCTGAATTTTGTTTGGCAGCTTGCTAACATACTTGTTACAACTTCGGAACTGTAACGGGTAACGCATTCATTTTTCCAGTTATCGGTAACATGTGGTGTTGCGTTACTCGTTAATTTTTTTTCTTCCTGCTCGTGCCGTTTCGCCAGAGGTTGATGTGGCAACTTCTTTTGTCCCAATGTCGGGATCAACCTGCCAAGCCAGGTCGGCAATGGACAAAAAAAGGGCTGGCAGAATCACTTTTATTTGTAGTAATCGCAGGTAGATATTTCTTAAGGTCTAACTCCCAGGGGTGGGGGGGGGGTTGAGCCATTGGCACACAAATGCTTGAAGAAAGCAGAGTAACTCACCCCGAAAGAATTAAATTCTTGATTTTCGGAGAAGTCGACCGTAGCAGATGGATTGCTTCCAGCTCTCCCATTTTGTGCCCAAAATGCAGGCTTCCTGAAAGGAAGCGCACGGGCTGGTTTGCTCCATACCACGTGCTGAATGTGGCACTTCGTTCGTGGATAAAGCGAAAGAATTTCCCCAGGGGCCTGTGGCAGCATAAAACCGATACCGTGTCTCTTAAAGACGATGGTCTTTCGTGGGACCTTCGACGCAAACATTTTCGTCTGTCTGTCTGTCTGTCTGTCTGTCTGTCTGTCTGTCTGTCTGTCTGTCTGTGGTCCGTCCTACCGTCCATCCGTCCATCCGTCCACCCGCCCGCCCGCCCGCCCGCCCGACCACCCGCTTTTAACGGTAACCCTAAACGGCACTGAAATGGACATACGATACTCCAAACAGCCGACCCCATCCACAGCGCCCACCAATATTGCTGAAGATTCAGCTTTCATGTGGGATTGTCAATTAAAAAGCGATATATTGCGCATATCTGAGGCAACATATGAACTCGTCAATATTATTTCTGTGCATTTTAAAGATGATAGTCTTTCTTGGGGACCTTTGACGCAAAAAATTTAGTCTGTCTGTCTGTCTGTCTGTCTGTCTGTCTGTCTGTCTGTCTGTCTGTCTGTCTTTCTGTCTGTCTGTCTGTCTGTACATTTGTCTGTTTGTCCACTCCTAACGGCACCTTGTACTTGAAATGACTGACCCCATCCGCAGCGATCAGCAATGTTGCTCAAGACTTAGCGTTCATACTTGTTCAATTGTCAATAATAAGTAATTATTTGCGCAATTCTGGAGCACCATAACAACACCTATGTATTATGCACGTGCATGTTTTACTAGAAAAGGCATACATAAGTAATTTTAAGGACCGTAGCGCTTATCCCGCTGCGGTGACCATGCAACACTTGCACGAAAAGGCAATTGTTTCCAACGCTTTTCTAATGCACAATGGTAGTGGCACCTACGCATCGCCTTGCGTTCCCCACCTCATCACATCTGAGGCGGGGTGCGCACACCCGTCTCAGAACCATGCGCTTCGCTTCGGAAGAAGACTGCCAGGTGGCGCTCATATCTCACGTGTGACGTGATTTTACGCACTCGTTCGCCTCCGCTACACTCTCGAGGCACTCTAACGCAGCGCCTGCAGAATACCATTCACCGATTTTCTTGCGCAGAACATGAAATTAATTGTTCACTCTCTCCACACGCAAGACGATTGTCTTTCAACTACTTTTGCAGATTACATGTAGATACGAGGCCAATTTTTATGGGCGAAGCTCCTTATAGCGACACCCGTTCGTCCCTCGTACGTAGTCGTAGTAGTAGTGTGTAACCAGTCTCACATTTTGCCCTCCAAGGTGGTGCTGGTGGGAAATTTCTTCTGCACGTTGTTAAACAATAAAACATTTGCAGCGCGCGCTTTCATTAAAAGCCGAATTCTTCTGTGTCTCATTCCCCCTTAGCAGCCATTGGCATGTACATTGAGCACTATCTGACTAGAAAGGGTCGCTACATTATACTCGCTGGGCGTAATCACCCTGGTTTTAGAAAGGTTTAGTGAGCGTTGGGCCGCAGTTTCTTAAATACAGTGAACTAGTATATACCAGGAACTCGAGGTGGTTAAAGGTGGGAAGTAGACACGAAGCGCAAGCCGTAAGAAAGTGTGCGTGTGCCTCCTTTTGTTCAGTCCTTGGAATGTCCGCGGGATGGCGGTGCTTCTACTTGAGGAATATATGATGAAAAGATGCTAGATGGTGGTACTTGGATTGTTGAATAGGTGGACCAATGGACACAGAGACAGATGCATAGACGGACGCACGGCTGGCTGTACGGATGGATGGACGCATGGACGGACGCAAGAGCGGATGCTTGGATGAACGTAGGGATGGACGCAGAGATGGACGTCCGTACGCACGAGCAGACGCACGCACGCACGGGTGGATGGACGCACGGGCGGCCACACAGACGCGCGCATGGACAGACGTAAGCAAGAACAAATTGACGGACGGATGCTTCAGCCCACTCTGCATCATTCACTTCGTGAATATGCTGCCATTTTTTTACTAGAAAAGCTATAAAAAGTAATTGTAACGACCGGAGCGTTTATCACGCTGCACTAACCATGCAACGCTTGCACAAAAAAGGAAGCGTTTTCAAAGCTCTGTTAAGATGATATGGCGGTGGCACCCACGCGTCACCTTGCGTTCTGCACCTTATCACCTCCGAGACAGGCACGCACCCCAAGCGCTTAGTTTTTCAGAATAACTGCAAGATGGCGCTCATGTGTCACTTGTGACATAATTTGATGTGCTCGTTCGCCTCCGCTGCACGCTCGAGGCGCTCTAACTCAGCGCCTCCAGAACACCATACACCAATTCTCTTGCGCAGAGCATCAAATAAACGTTTTCTTCACTCTCTCCAGACGCAAGACTACCGTATTTCGACGACATTTGCAGTGTAACGTACAGATGCGAGGATAATTTTTTTACAACCCTGGCTAGAGCTGCCACTCTTCTCAAGCAGATTCATAACGAGGAGCACGGCGTCAGCTTTGTCGACGCGGCAGCGTACCGTGGGAGCCGCGCCTTCTCCGCAGTCGTCGTCGACTCCAAACTGCAAATCACCAACTGCGCATTGGTTCACAGTGACGATCCCACGATTGCCGAGCAAGTGGCCATCGCCCTTGCCATCCTCGAAGATAAAAGGGAGGTCATCTATAGTGACTCTAGGTCAGCTATTTGCGCTTTCGAGCGTGGTGTAATCTCCAAGAAAGTCCTGCGCGTGCTCCAGAGGGGTAGCTGCGATGGTATCAAGCACCACGTACTGATCTGGTTTCCTGCACATGTTGTACAGGTTCAAGGTGCTCCCCCAGCCTTAAAGAGTCTGCCCTCGAGGCCGCGCCCTCATGTGGGAGGCGGACCTACGCAGCTTCCTTCTAGCCGACCAACTTTGAGCCGTCCAGCAGGCCCGCAGAGCGGCTGATAGGCTTGGCCTAACGGTCCCGACGTGGGAGTCGCCCGCTGCACGCTGACGCGCGCCTTGCAGGACCACAATAAAGTTTCGCAACCAACCAACCTCTCAGTGGAATGACTCTAAAACGAATTGTGTGGGCGTTTTCGTTTTTTTTCAATGTTTAGCGCAAATCACAGCGAGACGTGTGACTCATCTACCTTCGTTTGGCATCCGTTTGTATTCTCGCGCTTTGCACACCGTGCTGACGACATCCACGTTCGAGTGCTCACAAAGCTCATTTATCCTTCCACGTGAAGGGAGATGCCACATCTGGCACCATGTCAAGGGGCGGGACGCACACCGGTTACCTCGAGTATGAGGCAATAAAGACCTTCACGTTAAAAAGAAATTCTCGCCGCCTTGACTGGTACCGCCCTGTTCTAACCAAAACCCGTTTATACCTTTGCGACACGAACACTATTGCTAACAGTAACACGAATAACCGAGCTATAGTTAGTATTGATCTACCTTCAGACTGAAAAATGCACAGACACAAACACGGACACAAGAGCAAGACACTAACACAACGGGCGCCTACTTGATACTGCAGTATATTGAGGAAAGAAAGAGAGTACATATGTGCCACTTCTGTCACATTCGTTTCCTTTTTGCGTCCGCGTTTGTATGCGCGCATTTAGCAGCAATAAAAAGAGCTGTGCCTAATCACGGTTACTGATAGCAAAAACACGGCTGACATAGCCGAAGTAAGTCTCCTAACCATGGGTATACCATATTGGTGATTGTAGGAGAAATCAACACGTGATACGAAAACGAATAAGTTATATTTGATCAGTCATATTATAATTTATGCACATACTACTCAGTATCTCGAGAAAAAACTTAGTTGTCTTTTAAAGTGCACAATAAACATATTCAACATGGCTGGACCTACTTCAATACCCGTCCCTCTCAAATGTTCATGAAAATTAAACGCAAACACTATCTTTACAAATAGGGCATTTTGTGCATGAATCGTACGCGTAACAAAGAGTACAAAAACATTGTACGAATTCTATCAAGAGAAGAAAACTACTTTTGAATAATGTGCACTGGTGTAACATTTCATAATAATGATCGCTACCTAATTGTCACTATAAAGTTGCTACAAAGTTGCTATGACCAATTGACGTTGTTCTGAAAAAAGAAGATTTACCTCTTTTCTTTCACCGGAGTTGCGTTTGCGGTGATTAAACTCCCTAGCTAGCGATGCTGACCTTGAACACCTTTCGATAAACGCTTACAAATGTTTGTAGTACTTTACACGGGTTAAAGAGCAAGAAATGGCAATTTTTTCACCTGACTATTCCAATAAACATTTCTTTATTGCTTGAAAAGCTGCGCATTGCTTTGGCTAATACAAGTCCGCCCTCTTTATTGGCTTTTGTGTGTACGTAGCCCGAACGCGCACGCGCACTGGCATCGATGAGGCACGCGTCATGATTTGTGCTGGCTAAACACGATGACAGCGGCGGACCACAGGGTGTCACAAACGTGGAAAGCCCCCCGCCCCCCCTCAGAAGAAGCTCTAATATAGGTCTCACTCTTGACCACTGGCATTCGACAGGTAATTCCGGAGGTCAAGAGCCACCAGTTCCGCTTTCGACGATCTGTATTAGAGGGGCTCTTCGAACGAGGAAACAGCCGATTACTGTATATTTCCTGAGATTTCAGGTAGACACTTGTTGCAATCAGCACGAACGATTGACTATCATATTTTGTAAGCGACCTAAATAAATGACTTCATGATGTGCCACATATTAAGAAGCCATGACATGTAACCATCCAAGCGTCTTAAGCTGCTATGACACTGCTAACGTCCGGTAAGTTTGTACAAATATTCGCCGTTAGATGACCATTACGAGTATATTTCTTCCTGAGGTGAGAGGTTTTATGTGAATAATAAACTTTTATTTAAAAATTGTGAGGGTTCCTGCAGCAAAGACACATTGATTAAACCTTACGTGGGTATACCAGCGGAGGTAATTAATGTCCATTACGTTTTTTTCGGTGATAGTAGTGTAACGCGTAATCATTTTGAGAAAACGTGCAGGGGTAACGCGTTCATTTTTTGTTAGAACAATGAGCAACGTGTTTCTTTTTGTTTTCAGTGATGCAGGCAAGGCTCGCTTATACCCAAGAATGACAAAACACGCAATGTTAATTTTAACGCGAGAGTGTTAACATAAAGTTGACATATCAGTGTTGACCCAACGAATGCAGGAATTCTAGCACATATTGAACTCCAGCATTCTGCGTGGTAATCAATTATTTTAGCATAGAGCCACGCGAGGCCTTTAAACTGTTTTTCACATAGGCGTTCGTCAAACGCAACTGTGGTGGTGGCCCTGTCTGTACAATTTTATGCTCATTACATGTGTTTTCCTATGATGCAGCCGTCAGGCCAAGTTATCCTTAATTTTGCGTAGTTAAGTGCAACGAACTGAAGTTAATTTCTGTAGGAGGGTCAGGGTAACACCAATAATGCTGTTGGCATCGCTACGCAACTGCAAATCACTGGTTTTATAAAACATATGCTAGTATCGAACGTATGTATTTGCGTACAACATTTCCATATGTCTCTAGCGTCATTTTTGAGCGTTTACCACTGGCCGGACTAGAGGATCAGCACGTACGTACGCTCTTTCGACCTGACCTTCGTGTGTAGTTCCCACCGTTAACCGCTGCTAGTTAACGGCACTGCGGCCGAACACTCGCTTACGACACACTCCGCCGCACGCGGATTTACCACTCGATTCGAACCCAAACACTTGTGGCTGGTCACATGCGAGGCGTCGACTGAGAAAGAGGAGGGGGAAGAGGGCAGTAGGCTGGCACGAAGCGCCCCCCCCCCCCCTCATGCAATGAGCTGTGCAGAATCTGCCCCAATAAGAGAATGACCCCCATGGATGGATGGATGGATATGGCTGTACCCTTTAGATAGGGCGGTGGCTAGCGCCACCAAGCCGTAACACTTAATGAATCAAAAATTAGATTTATTTTTTCCCCTTAAATAGTGAGGTTTAGGATTCGTATTTTGCAGCGAAGGGTTCAATTTTCACTCGTGCCTTGACTTTAGCCACCAATGAGATAACCTCCTTCAGGTTAATTCTACCCGCTTAAAGTCTATTTTGCCCTCACTGTCCCTAAACCCCAGTGCTTTGAAAAACTCTGCGCCATCAACCTGAACTACAGGGTGAAGCCCTTTACAGAACATTATCAAGTGTTCGGCAGTTTATTCTTCCTCTACATACGCACTGCATACCGTGTCTACCTCTTCGTATTTGGCCCTATATGTCTTTGTTCGCAATACTCCCGTCCTGGACTCAAACAGTAGAGAACTACCCCGAGTATTATCATAGATCCTTTCCTTGGCTATTTCCTGCTTAAAAGTTCAATAGATCTCTAGTGCGGACTTCTTAATCATGCCAATTCTCCACATATCGGTCTCAGCTTCCTTCACCCTTTTCTTAACTGATAATTCTTTTTGGTTTAGCCCCCTGCTGTTTTCCAAGTATTTACCGGTAAATTTTCTGGTTCGCTTCTGCCATTTGGTATCAACTTTATTCATGTACAAGTAGCTGAATGCCTTTCTAGCCCAACGCTTTTCCCCAATATCTCTCAATCGCTTCTAAAATTTTATCTTGCTGCTAGCTTCCCTGCCCTCAAATGATGTCCATCCTATATCACCTTGTACTCCCTTATTTGGTGTATTCCCGTGAGCTCCTAAAGCAAGCCTACCTATTGCACGTTGCATAATTTCCAATCTTGCTTGAACTTCTGATGTCATGGACAAGACCGCATTGCCGAACGTCAGACCAGGAACCATGACCACTTTCCATATTCCTCTCACACTATCATACCTATTGTAGTTCCACAGCGCCCTGTTTTTCATTACCGCTGCATTCCTGTTACCTTTAGTCGACACGTATATTTAGTTTTCCCTTAGGTACTCGGCCCCATTGCTTATCCATACGCCCAGATATTTGTACTTATCTGTTATCTCTAGCGTGACCTCCTGTATTCTAAGCTCATTTACCTTCATTGTCATTAAAAATCATGACTGCTGATTTTTTCCTAACGGAATCTGAAATCAAACCTATCTCCCTCAATACCGCAGATGTCCATCAATCTCTGCGAATCTTCCTTGTCGTCGGCCATTAGCACTATATTATCTACGTACATCAATGCTGGTAGTGCCTGTTCAATGAGTTTTCCTTGTTTGACGTTAGAGAGGTTGAGGCCCAGTACACTTCCCTCTAATTTGGCCTCTAATCCTTGTAGGTACATCATGAATAACAAGGGTGACAGAGGACACCCCTGCCCAAGCCCCCATTTCACATCTGTGGGCTTAGATACCTGTTTTTCCCACTTTATAACCACCTTGTTACTTTTATAGATCTGCTTTAGAAAATTAGTGACTACATCTTCCACACCTAGTGTGTCCAGTGTTCCCCACAATTCCTCTTGAACCACGCTATCGTACGCTCCCTTGATATCCAAAAATGCTAGCCACAGTGGCTTGTAATCCTTTTCTGCTATTTCTCAAAAAAGGAGCACCCCCCACCCCCTGCAGGCGCGCCCTCTGTGCACCTAAAGATGCGCAGTTCGTAAAAGAGTGCGCACCTGCCGCTCGTCTAGCCCGGTCATGCGCTTGCATAATGAAAACAACAGTCAGCGAACCTTTGTGTCGATTTTTTTTTCAGAACAGGCAGCCCAATCTCTTTGCAATAGAAATGTAAGACATTTCAAATTTTTCAACTGATGAAGTAATCTCGTACTTATGGAATGCTAATACTATCTTGTAGTTTTGTCACCACAAACAAAACAACACAAGAATTTTGCCGCAAAACTTATTATCAGAGTGTTGCACAGAATATAGTCCTCTTAGCAATTTTAGTTAGACTTCGAATGACGCAGGCATTAGTATAGCATTGTTTATACACAATTAAGGTGTAGGATATCTTATACCTCCAGCATAGCGCTGAAAGTTACTTTAAATCAGTGTAATTGCTCACCTTCAATAAGCAGCACGAAACCTTCGGGCGCTTTTGAAAGTATTTTCAAAGCAACCGTTACCATCTCCGTCAGATTTGGCTTTGTTGAGTTGGGTTCAGAGCGGTTGAGCCAGTACGGCATTTGCTCATTATCGAATAGGCCTGAAACGAATGTCTGTTAGGTTGCTGTTTGTAAATAGTTGGGCAATTATTTAAGAAAGGGCCAAGAAAGTAGTAGTGATGCGAAGAGAAGTAGCAAAAAGAGTTCCCAGCGCTAGGGTGGGCCTCAATAATGTAACCAGTATTGTTCGCTGATTGATCCTCCTAGTTTCGAGTCAGTACGTTGAGTAAGGCAGCTGGTCCCATTCGCTTAAGTACCGAGGCAAACTTCCTCGATTATGAAACATGTTTCGTCATCACGCAGTGTTAAGATGGCAAACCGACTTATCATGTACCGTAGAGCTATTGCACTAAGTACTGTCTCATGTTTGTGCTGCAAAGCATGGCTTTTCCTGTCTAGAGCATTCGGGATCACGTAAATTTATATCACTAATCATTTAGCCTGCCAGCTACAGAGAGCAGACCAAGGCGCAATAATCCCCGCACAAGTGGATAGTCGTTTGTCTGTGCTATGACCACACCTTCTGGGAATCGGCCCATGTAACACGGCCTCGTGAACGCCACCTTTGTTTTGAAAATGGCAAATATTTTTTTTAATACTTGGTTCTCTGCCCAACGCAATTTAAATGTCATCTGAATTAAATAATAACCAACACATTGAGTTTCAAGTCCTTCCTAGCTGGTGCACATTACAAGGAAAAGCTTCGTGGTTGTTTTTATCTTGACCGTGCTTTTGTCCGTCCATGCGTCAGGAAGAACGAACACACGGACGGGTGGATCCTTCAGAGCACTCATCATCACTCACTCAGTGGACATGCTGTGATTTTTTTTATCTTGAATGCTTCTTTATCAGCGCAGCTCAAGCATTTCATGTCGACGAAGAGAACAATGCTGTGTCTATATGATCGCGAGACCATTTGTGACAAAAAGTCTCACGTGGCTAGGGACGCAAAATATGATTGCGATGGCATTCCACCCTTACAACTTTTGAAAGAAAGTGTCAAAGAAACAGGCCAATAAAGGAACATACTGAACATTCTTAAATGCCTTCGTAAACTTTTTACCAGCGTTGTCAGCCTTGTTTAATATTATTTGTGAGGTTTAACGTCCAAAAGCCACCATATGTTTATGAGAGACGCCGTAGTGAGTAGGTTCGAAAATTTGGCCACATCGGGTTTTTTAACGTGTGCCCAAATCTGAGCACACGGGCCTACAGCATTTCCGCCTCCATCGGATATGCAGCCGCCGCAGCCGAGATTCGATCCCGTGACCGGCAGGCCAGCAGCCGAATACCTTAGCTACTAGACCACCGTGGCGGGGCATCAGCCTTGTTCTGAAACTTTTTGTCGTCTTGTATTGTTCCTAAAGAGTGGAGAGTAGCTAAGGTTATCCCAATATTTAAATCAGTTTACCGCTGCGTTCCCCTTAACTGTCATCCCTCCTAACTCTAGAACATATGTATAATTCTCAAGCACGTCATATGTACACATATAATAAATTATATGCAAAAGCATGACTTTTTTTAGAATATTAGTGTGGATTTCGCAAAGGAGTATTCATACAATACTGATTTCACCATATTTAATAACGATTTATTTTCAGCTGTTTACACAAACTTTCAAGCGAACGCCGCATTTCTCCTTTAGTCAAAACTATCTTAGCGTTCCTGATCACATGCTTCTAGTCAAACTAACCTACCTCAATTTTATTTTAATGTTGTCTGTTTAGAAAAACTGGTTAACAATTTAGAGTACTAGGTACTCTGCTATGGGAGAGCTGTGTGGCGTCTCTGCCTCTTTAATGACAGGTGTGTTTAGAAAAAGCGGTTAACGATTTTGAGTATTTGATACTCTACTATGGGAAAGCATAGAGCCGTCCCGTGGGTCTCACAGCACTCTTTGCAACTGGGTACATGACGTGAATGAGACATAACACCGGAGTAATGTCTTACTGTACAATAGACAATACGCCTGAGCTAATGCCTCTTTTTTTCTGTTCCCGTAACCTCCTGAGTCGCCCAAGGCAGAATATTTGGTTCCCTATTTTTGTTATTTTTAATAACAATCGGGGAGTAATGTGTTTTCTCCTAAATTAGATACTTGTAATATGGCTGTGTTCCATATAGCGAATTAGTAATGATGCCGACTGCTTGACTTTTGAAGTGACTTTAATGAAGCATCAGCTGTGTGCTCCTCATAACTGCTGTCCCTAATATTGTCAATTCAAAGCCAATGTCACTCGCTAAATCACTCCAGTCATTTCTTACAACCTGAATGCTAATGATGCTAGCCTTGAAATTACATCAACAAAAGGAGAGCTTTAATGGTGTTGATTTGCATCAGGATAGTTTTAGCCCGAAAACAGAACGACGTCACAGAGACAAGAAGAACACGAAGGGCACGTGTCTCTGTGTCGTCGTTCTGTTCTCGCACTATGACTATCGACATGTCATACCAACTAGCCCAAGCTGCCACACTTCTAAGTTGATTTACAGTCTAGTTAATCATCTCATTACGATAAAGCACTATCCTAATTTCAGCTGAAACAAGCCAAGCATGAAACATGCACGAACTACCCAAAAATTGTTTACATAACACTCATCCGTCAGGAAGTGAAATATGCTTTTGTAATATGAGATTCTGATCTAGAATATGTCATCAACGTCATCGAATTGTTCAACACCCGTTTTGTTAACTTCATTGATTCCACTTACTCTCCCGCTAATATAACATGCCGGATTGAAACCACTATCAAATTGACGACTCTTCGCTCGCCTACCCTTATTTCATAAACTGTAAAATCGTTGCGCGCTTCATATTGACTTGCTTTATTCGCCCTCTGCAGCCTTCCCGCGCCATGGCCATGATAACAATGTAGCCCGCATATTTTCTGGCTCACATCTTTCCTCTAAAGTATTTAAATTACAAGCAATAGTTGAATAAATAACCTAGCGTCATGCACAAGAAGAAAAACTAATTTACAACTTTTTAGCTTTGTTACGCGAAAACAATTTTTACTTACTCTTATATCACTGCCTCTTTTGGTATATACCCAATAACAGTCTTCGCATAAGTGTGGATATAAAGGGGTGGTGACACCAAATTTCGAGGCTATCCCAAGCCTGTTGTGGGTTTCCTTTGTATGCAAGGACTCTCCACAAGAAGATTCGGACACAACTAACGAATAGAATACGTTTTAATTCACTTCTAGAAGTGTAGCTGTATGCTCACTCTCGCCATCTAGGCAAATCGCTTGCGCAGCAACACTGACGTTTCAGAACAGGAGTAGCAATGACAGTTGTCATCGCGTCACACCAGATCTGTAATGATGTGAGTGACCTCCGCCATCCCCGAAACGCATTTTGTAAACAAGGAGAGAGCTAGCATGCCTGCTGTTACGAGTTTGATGGTGTCCCTTGCAGAGACACCGTGTGCGTCCGTCAAGAACTCTGCCTGTTTTCCAAAAGACACTTGACGCGTCGTTCAGAGACACTGCGTGCGTTCAACAGAGGGGCTGTGTCATCCTCTATCAGCATCTCGGCGCTTTTAAAAGGCTGGCGCATCGAGCGTCGGGCTGCTTCCTCGTCATCGTTCTGTACACACGTTGTAAATATCAACGCTTTGTTTTCTTCTAGCTGCCTTTTGCCTTGGCACTGTCTTGATGCTACTGCAGCTGGCCATGATAACTGTCAACGCGTTTGTTTTGCTGGCGCTTGTTTGGTAGGTGTGTATGAGAGTAGACGAAAGTCAACGCGATATGCATGACATCCTTGTGTGCTCACGTGACTAAGCGACCTATGCATCAACGTCACTTCCCAATTCAGCACCGTGAAACCGAAACTGAATCTGGTCCACATAAAATAACAATATTAAATTATTTAGCGAAAATACACCAATCATGTTGTATGTATCATGCTTACTGGAGCTGAAAGAAACGCAAGCTTGCCCCGCCACGTTGATATAGTGGTTAAGGTACTCGGATGCTGACCCGCAGGGCGCGGGTTCGAATCCCGGCTGCGGCGGCTGCATTTCCGATGGAGGCGGAAATGTTGTAGGCCCGTGTGCTCAGATTTGGGTGCACGTTAAAGAACCCCAGGTGGTCGAAACTTCCGGAGCCCTCCACTACGGCGTCTCCCATATTCATATGGTGATTTTGGGACGTTAAACCCCACAAATCAATCAAATCAATCAAGAAACCCAAGCTTACAGGAAAAAACATGCATGCCACAAATTTGTTGGCACCACCCCTTTAATGCAATGCTGCATTCAGTTATTTCTACTACACGTGTACAGGGTGTCCCACATAAATTTAGCCAGAGTTTAAAAACATGTCGGAACACGTAATTATGACGCGACCAAATGCATGTTACTCGCCGTTGCCTGGAGGTAATGAGACAATATTTGTGTTCTCAAATATAATTCAATTAGATGAAATAATAACTAACTATTCAAGAAACGAAAATAGAGAAACATGTCAATGAGAAAGTTGTAGATCAGTTTCCAAAAGGTACGATTAGAAAGTTTTAAACTTTATATCTGTTAGGTATTAGTGTTTTTCGGCTAACTGCAATTTCCCACGAAATAAAAAATACTACGTGACGATTCTGCTCGCGCGTCAGTGCGCATGATAATTCTAATGCTCCCTAACGTTCCGTGTACGAACGACACGCTTCCCTCGCAACGGTTCACGACAGCGATAAGCTGTCCCAGCGGTTATCGTTTTTGTGGTTGATAGCAAAACGTGTTGATACTAAAGCCACCACCATCGTTGCCGCCATCCCGAGACAGTACAATGGGACAAATGCTGTGGTCGTTCGTACGTGGAACGTTGGGAAGCACTAAAATCCTTGCCCGCATTGGCGCAAAAGCGGGTTTGTCACGTGGTACTTTTTGTATTTCGAGTACATTTGTAATTAGTAGAAAAACACTAATGACTAACAGATAAAAAGATCAAGACTGTCTAATCGGAGGTTTCGCAAACCGATATACAACTGCCTTATTGAAATTTTTTATGTATTTTCGTTTTTTTGAAAAGTTAGTTAATTGAACATACCTACTTAAACAATATTTCAAAACACAAAAAAATATTCTCACTAACTCCAGGAAACGGTGAGCGACATGCATTGGGTCGCGTCGTAATTACGTGTTCTGGCATATTTTTAAACTCCGCCTAAAGTTACGTGGGACACCCTGTATATGTTGTAATTAGAGTGAATGTCTGAGCTTCATACTTGCGTTATAAACCATAATCCTTCTAAACTTGCGCATTAATTCTACTTTTCAAACCAGTTCTTTTTTTTCTAACATGGTGTGCTGTTGTATTTTGTGCAATGGCATCGATTTTTTTCGTTGACTACTATTTCTTGTCTTTCGAATGTTCTCGCCACCCCCTTCCTTGTAAGGGATCTGAGCGGTATTGTGAATAAATAAATAAATAAGAAAGCAATAATTTACGCTATTTAAGAGCATCTAATTTAAAGCAGGGTCTATGCTTACGATCTTGCGTAAAATGCACCCACCTAACAAGTAATCAGTAGAGTTAGTTTCAACCCCTAAAAGCTGGGATCTGTTCCAAACATAAGTAGCATTAGTACTATTCTTCATTGCTTTCCAGACATTTATCAAGTTGAGCCCATCGATTCTTGCACCTTTCTTGCATTCTTCATCATATTCCGTAGAATTGAAGAAGGCCTTTCTTCCTGCTCCAAGAATGACCTGGAAGGGAAACATAAAAGCGTCACAGTCGATGCGTTAATAATGTGGGTACCATTAATTAGTAATTGTGTAATTGAAGTGGAATGTGATAGCGGTATTGTCGTGTAGTGGTGATAATCAGCGCCTGCGGTATTGCGTAGCTCGTACCTCAAAAGCGTATGCAATAGATGCGGCAAATAAAAAAGTCACAGCTTTGCCCCGAAGGCGAAGCAATGAGCGCGATAGCAACGAATTGGAAGGTCACGCGCAGAATCGAAAGCAGATCAAAACGTGCCCCACTTTTCTCACGAACAAACGACATAGAAAACGTAGTCGCAGGTACAGATGCACGAAAATGAGTGTCTCAATTGTTACTTTCCTGTGTCTGAAAAGTGCGCGTGTTTCGCAAACGGAGAGTGCAATGATTGCAGTGACCTTTGTGCGCCCTGTAACTACAGCAGAATCGTTTCAGGTAGAGCCTTAACCCTACCAAGATGTACGATCTTCCCATCCTCCCCACCGCGAATCAACGGCGTGCGAGAGAGCGTCACTCTCCTCCTCTAAGTGGAGCAAAGTACGCGTGATATATTAGAACGCGCGCCACTGCACGTTGTGGCGAGCGAAAAAGCCAGCGCGCGCTCATTGCACCATCTTTCTGGTAATGCTTAAAACACAATAATTCCCTCCGAGATGTCCGTGAGCAGCAGTAAGTGGTAGATATAAATAGTTTGCCGTCGGAAGGACGATGGACGTGCTCCTCGGTGGCTCAGTGGTGAACGTTTTGCACTTACGATTAAGAAGACCCAACTTCGATTGCGCTCACCGGAGTCTTTTTTTTGTTATTTTTCTTTCTTGCATTTTTATATGCATAGATACGTACACAAATACGGTGAGTGACGCCGATGTCGACGCCGGCGCCAGCGACAAAATACAGTCGAGAGTGTCTATGTAGGTACTATCGCAATAAAAAAAAACGTCAACGTTGTGAACACGTGCTCACTGCCAGAACGTGTTGGCTTGGACGAACAATTTTTCTATAGAAGTACAGATGATATTACGAGATAGCAGAATATATGTTTTTTCACTTCCTTGGCGGGCAGTGTTTTTATTTCCGTTACATATAGGGTTGACAGTCAGCCACAGAACTCGTATATTCTATTTTAGTTTATATACAAAGTTATCCTCACTCAGAATCTTCAAGATCACACATGGTGGTGGTGGTGGTGGTGGTGTTACAGCAGGCGGGGTTAGCCTGGCCTGCATGGCCGGCAATTGTTTCGCCTGAGCATCTCCTGAATTTGGAAAATGTCACCACGTGTCCGACAGCCCAGTGTCTCACAGGAAGATCATCACGTAACAATCACCCTTGGTTGGCACGAAAAGTCATTTCCTCCAAGAAGGCTAGCAACATTGATTTTCTATATATTCCAAACAACACAACACGCTTACGAACCACATTGCTTGATGAAGTACCTGTAGTTAAGAATGATGGAAACAGGGCAGTTGCCAATAAACGAATACACAAGGGAGGAGCTTTAAGTGGGAGGGGGCATTATGTAATTTACACAGGACGAACTACACTCTGCTCTGGTATCCCTTGCGCTGTGCAGATCTAATTGGGGCACTCGGCGCTGACACAACCGCCGAAGCCAGTGAATACACGCACTCGCGAGGTAGAAGCATGCAGTGACTACCACTCCACACGACTTCATTCAGGCCATGCCGGCCCCATAGTAAAGTCATTGTGATGAAGTTAGCGGCTGCATTAATCGACGGCCCTCACTAGCATTAATCAAGATCACACAGGAAGGAATAAGCTGAGGAGAGGCTGTTACGTCACATTTCATCAAGCCGGCAGTAGGGAAGAGTAGAGCACTCCTCTCAATTGTGGGCGCGCTACGGCGGATCGTGCATGCGCAGCGGGCGCCAGCGAGAGGGAGGCGAGCCGATTTCGGACGCGTCGGCTGCCAAAGCCGCAGCCTTCTGAACTAGAAAAGCGAAACTTTATTGCATTGATGAGCAAATGTGCAGTGATATTTGCTTGTGAAGTGTGTGAGTGTGGTTCGCAGTCTCAGCGTGAATCTACAATAAAGTTGCAGCTTTGCAGTTTGTGTTTAATCCACTGAATGCAAGAAAGCAACGGCGTGAATTGGCCGGATAATCGCCATGATAGGCTGTTTTCTTCGGCACATATGGTATGTTCTTCGTACGGAACGTAACGTAGAATTGAAATGTTATTTAGTTTGTCTTGCTATTTAGCCAGATGAAATACCTCCGAATCCTTCTTTGACCTGTTTGTCACGATTCGCGCGCACAAGTATCGTTCGCAGCAGCGTGCTGGTCGGCTGACTGCGAACATATCGAAAAAAAAACATTTACCAAAGATTAGGAGAACCCATGCAAACTGTTACCAGAAAGTGATAAGTCAAAGAATAAATCACCTACTTTGTCATGTAAGTCTAATTCTTGGCTCGGCAAACTCCTGTAAGAACAGTGTGCCACGTACTGCTTTCCCATAGTTATGACTATCGTACGCGACAACAGCTCACTGCCGCCTTCCGCATTAATAGTCGTAGACGCTGCCATTGTCGCCTTGATAATATAGGCTTCATTCGCTGAAGAACGCAAGCTCAGTGCTGAAGAAAAATAGCAAAGCTGCGGCACCAATAATTTTCAAAAGAGTGGTCCCGAGTTTCGAAAACACCACTTCCGATATCAAGCAATATAAAATAAACCCGCAAACATGAATACCAACTCTCACTGAACGCTTCTGACACAACGCGTCACTTTCAAAGTGTTACAGCTACATAAATATGCACATTCAGACCTACAGCTGGCTATCAACAAAGCGGTCCTACGAGTGGTGATGCAAAGGACACGAGACGCCAGCGTGCCCGCGTTGTCCCCCAAACCCCCCTGCAAAAGTATGTGACTTCCGCCACACTTCTCGCTCTGCTGCTCGCATTGCGAGGGCCTCTCCTTAGCTTTCCTTCCGCTATGTTCAAGATACTACCACCGCAAGGAACATTATTATGACGAGTCGACAGACTTTCCAGAATTTGCGAACTCTGTGTCCTGAATGCAATCCTCTGTCAGATGCGCTTCACATTAACTCACCAATGGCTGTTTACGCTAAGGAAATGCTACTAGCAGCAAATTACAGAGTGCTGCAAGGCATCAGGAGTTTCCAGCCCCCTAGATCTATGTAACATCTTTTTATACGTTACTTTTATACAGCCATTTCTGCACGAAATTCAGGATGGTTTTCTAGGAAAGCGGTAATATTATATCGGAAAATGCACGTGAATGAGCAAATTAAACTTTTAGTGTTCTTGAAGATTCCTAACGCTTTTTGTGCGTGATCAGATAACACTGCTGATTGGTAGTCCAGGCAACCAAGAACACGTGAGCGAAAAAATATAGCACAGCTCGCGGCCTGGTATTTATTTCATACACTCTCAAAGCCCGTCAAAATCACTTTTTCTTCT
This sequence comes from Rhipicephalus annulatus, assembly GCA_013436015.1. Taxonomy (NCBI): domain Eukaryota; kingdom Metazoa; phylum Arthropoda; class Arachnida; order Ixodida; family Ixodidae; genus Rhipicephalus; species Rhipicephalus annulatus. The sequence goes on along the minus strand of WOVY01001005.1, from coordinate 90,075 downwards.
AATAACAAATGATTCGACATATTGTTATGAGGCCAAACGCCAACACGGTCCCGAAGGCGCCACTGCTACGAAACTCGCCTCGGCCAAGAACACTGGCTGTTTGGTAGCGTGTGTTTCTAAGCTCGCGACCGCTTCTGCGCAGAGCTGATTGACGAGTGGACAAGATGACGGCGAGTTAGAGGCCAACTGCAACGAAATTATAGTTGAGCGGAAACGGCCATAAATACGTAGTGTATATGTGGTAAGTTACGATAACGACACGGAAAGATCTTTCAGTCACGTAGTTATAATCGGTGCTCCAATCACCAGCAAGCCGACGACGCGGAGCTCTACCGGTGTGCCAAGGTAAATCAGACAGAACCGAATATGACGAATACTACAGAATGTCGCCGCGTCACTCCTTGTGAGCAATACTCCCTGATACTGATTCGCTTTTTTTGCGTTAAAACTGCCTTTAATGCATCGCGTTTGGAGCACGTTTGTGCATTTGTAACGCCTTGGCACCACCTAAAGACAGCGCTTCGAAACGCATTCGTGCTGCATTGAAGTCAATGGCAAGTCATGTTCATGTAAAGCAGGGTTCCTGAATTTGAAGGACAGACACTGCAAACCCACCAGTGGGAAGCCCGGAGCAGCGTTTGATAAGAGGCATTTCACACCGCTTTTTAAAGTTAACATACAAAAAAACACACATACTAAGGCGATGTGCGTGCTCGTGGAGGGTGGAGCAGACAATTTTTCTGTCATTCAAGTCACATCTGGTCAGCCATGTTGGCATAGTTTTTTCCAGTTTCGGTCTCAAAAACACAGTCGTTTGCAGGCTTTTTTCTAAGGTAAGCGCTTGTATATTCGAAGGCGACATTCGGCAGGCAGCACTACCTCTAGCTAGACTACCTATATATATTACCTTCCTGCGGAGTGCCAAATTTTGTTGCAGTTGGCCTTCAAGGGAAGGTTTATGTACAGCGTAGAAATAGAGGCGTTACATATTGGGCACGGGGGCCGACAGCTTAGGGACTCGAAGAGCCGAAATGTCATCTCTCTGAGGCATACGTCAGCTTCTCTCTGACGCATAGGTCAGCTGCTTGGCGAAGCACCGCGTGGTTCTTTGTAGTCCCCAGGTGATCCTTTACGTCCTCAACGTCCAATAAGAACTACCGCTGGGTTGTGTCAGAATCTTACAATGAGGATCCGCCGGTGGATTGCGTCATGATTCTTATTTCGAAGCCGCTGCGCTGGCTTGCACCCAAGAAGGAGTGATGTTGCCACGCATTGCGTAAAACTTGCCAGATTAGATGACACTGCTTGCTTCATCGGGCCTGTGGGCTGAGGGATCTCGCCAGACGTTGCGTAAGACAGACCAGCGCCGCCGCTTGATGACGTCGTTGACTTGATGGTGTCAGACGGGCTTGCTCACTGGCCTTCACACAGATTGCCTTTGCAGAGGCAATGACGTTCGGTGTGGACTCTTAGGCATAACAGCACCCCCACCGCCAAACAGTGCACCGGAAAGACGAGCTGCTTCCACATGGCTTGGGTATTGGATGCGCTCGTTCGCCAGGTTTCTCCAGGTTTGCCTCTAGGGCCAGTGGACGGATATGGCTCTAAGCTCAGTTCCGTGAACACATCCCATTCTTGAGGGCAGATCCCAGCTCTACTGGCTTGACGCCAAAACTTGTCAACTAGCTTCGCTCGTCTCTTCTGACCATTTTTGGTCTCAGTAATTGTTGATGGTTCTGCAACTTGTCAAGAACGGTTCGACAACAGACAACACACGACACAGCAAGTGCCTTTGGTTACCCGACAGAACACCAGACTAAGTATAGTGCAACATGTACCTAGCTACGTGTCTATCATAATTTTGTTCCCTCTACATCAAGAGGCACATGTGGGACAAGAGACTCTTAAAATGAGAGCTCACATTTTTAGACGTACAACAACGTAACGAAATAAAATACAACATAAAGTTGGCTCCTTGAGATCACTGTAGACGAGAGCGCTGAGCTAAGGCCGTGGTGAGGACGAAATTTTGCTCCGAATTGCTATCCAGAAACCGAAAGTTGGAGAAGGTACTAGCTAAAACGCACGGCTCGATGCGCCTGCATTAGCATTTAGCTTTCCTTTTGTAGCGATCATCAAAGTTGTGCTGCTGGAGGATCATGCTCCACCTCAGTAACCGGCCACTTTTAGGCAACATGTTTAACAAGGTTAGAGGACAGTGGTCCATTTCGACCACAAACCTCGAACCGGAGACATAAAAGCTAGCGTTTGAATGGCCCACACCAGGCATTCACACTTCTTTTCAGAGGTACTGTATGCCTCTTCCTTGCAGCTCAGTTTTTGACTGAAATACAAAACTGGCCTTTCGTTACGAGCACTGTCTTCCAGTCACAAAATAGCTTCCATGCTGCGATCACTCGCGACGCATTGAATGACAAATAATTTAGAGAAATCGGGTGGCATGAGAATGGGCTTTTTGCTTAGGGCCTGTTTCCGCTTGCAAACACATTCTTTTTTTCTGAGTCCCCTACCATTTTAACTGGCTCGGACTTTCAAAGGGCGCCGGTTGGAAGGCGGGATATGCTAGAGTACTTTGGCACGTAATGCACGTATTTGGCACGTATTCAGCTAGGCCCAAAAGTGTCCTTATCTCAGATATTGTGGTTGGTCGTGGATTGTTCATGACGGCGACTACCTTAATTTCTGATCGTATACACCAGCCACGCCCCGCAACGTGTCCCAGGTAACACACCTCGCCGTCCCTTAGGTGGTATTTAGCAGGTTTCATGGTAAGATCAGCTTCTTTCAACCTCATCAGCACGACTCGCAAATGCACGACATGTTCTTCCCAGCTGTTTAAGAAGATGGCGACATCGTCAAGATATGGCAGAGCGAACTCGAAGAGATCATTAAGAACGCTGTTCAATTATGCCTGAGAACAAAAGGACGCACTTTTTAATCCAAAGCTCAGCCTAAGTGAGCGATACGTTCCGAATGGAGAAACGAACGTGGCATAGCGGCTAGCACGCTCCGTAAGGAAGGCTTGCCTATACTCTCGCTCGAGGTTTAACGTTGAAATATAACTATACTGTGACACAGTTTCTACCCTCTCCTCTAGATTTGGTATCACGTAAGTATGATCTCGAGTTATGGTGTTAAGACGCAGATAATCAATGCATGGCCTAAGATCTTTCTCCGGGACTGATAGAGCGGAAGTATAGTCACTCTCACCCGGTACTATGACTTTTACCTACAGAATTTTATCGATCTCCTCTTTCATGATCTGCTTTTGCACAGGAGAACATTGATACGGCTTGGTACGAATTCTTCCCTCACAAGTTAGCTCGATAGCCTGTTAAATCATCGTTGTGTTTCCGAGACGATTACTCCTCAAGTCCTCCTTTTGGACTTTACGTAACCTAGGCTTCAGGTTCAAATGTTCCAAGATTACATCGGATCCCCTTTCCATTACATCACTAGTCAAAATGTCTGCTCATTCTTTCTCGGAAGCATTCAAAAGCAGGTTTACGACCGCTTGACGTTGAACATATGGTTTCATCAAGTTACGGTAGTAAAGATTGTTCGGCCGCCTTTCTAATTTCGATTCAAAATTGGTATCAGAAGGCTTCGATATTACTTTTTCGGGCCCTTCCCAACGAACCTTAAGCTTGTTCTTTTTGGAGGACTGCAGCAGCATTACCTGACTACCTACTTCAAATGTGCGCTTCTTCGCCGATTTGTCGTAGTACTCTTTCGACAACACTTGTGCAGCCTTCATGTGGCTTTGCACAAGATCGTTCGTTTTTTCCAAGCCTCTGAAGGAGGTCTAGAGCATATGCAACTACAATAGGGTCCTCATCGAATTCCTCCCAGGAATCGCGTAGGATTCAAAATGGTGTTCTCCATCTCCTGCCATACACAAGCTCTGCAGGTCTAAAACCAGTGCTCTCATGAGGAGCTGATCTCAAAGCGAACATAGCGGGAGGAATACACGCTTCCTAGACGCATTTGTGTTCGTAGCAAAGAGCTCTTAGTATCCGTTTCAGAACGGTATGCATACGCTCTACCGGCTAAGATTGTGGGTGATGGATCGAGCAGTGCACTACTTTTATTCCACATTTATCCAAAAAAGTAGAGCTAAGGCAGCTGGTGAAGACACTAGCGCTGTTTCATTGGATTTTAGAAGGAAATCCGACGCGTGAAAATATATATAGCAGTGCATCCCCGACATGAGGAGAATTGAGCTCCTTAAAAGGTTTCGCATCTGAGAATTTTGTGGCTACACAGAGGGCCGGCAGGATGTACCAACAACATTGCCTTGATTTTCGCAATGGCCCAACGATATCAATATTAGGTGCCGAAAAGTTTCTGTCATAATTGGCACAAGCTTCATGGGGGCCTTCCACTTGTCCGTGGATTTCCTCGCTCTCTGACAATGGTCGAATGAGCGTAAAAAGTCTTCGATATGCTTCCAGCAATTCGGCGAATAAAACTCCAGGGAAATTCTAGCCTTGGTCTTCTTTATGCTGAGATGTCCTGTCCGGGCGTTTTCATGCGCCAGTTCCAATAGTTGGCGACGATACTTTAGTGGGACCAAGAGCTGCTCATACTTGCCAACTTGCACATTTGTGTAGCTTCAACACAGGAGCCCTGCCTCTTAAAAAAAGACGCATTCTTTTCCTCTGTTCCCAACTTTACGCTTTACTTTAGCGCTTTAATCCAGAGGTGATCTTCACACTGCCCTCGACAGTTCACTCCAACTTTTCGCTACAGGCAAGAGCGGAGCACCCCTCTCGCTCTCGTCCAATGGCGTCATGTCATCTCCTCCGCCGACAGAGACGGCTTCCGCGACGGGTGGCTCCATTGAATAATCCGGAGAATGACCTGTTCGAGGCACAACCGCCTCGCCGCCAAGGTCAAGCAGGTCAGTCTCTTTAGCAAGTGGTGTTTCATTGCACTTAACGAAATCAAGTTCTCGCGAAAACTTCCGCGTTTGCGATCGATGAGGGCCATGCACGCTAAGGTAGATAAGAACCATTTACCCTGCTCTTTGAGAAGCTGCTCAGAGTTATTAAAAAAAGATAAGGAAAACGATAGGGAAGCGCGGAAGACACAGCCGCTTCGGTGCGAAGCTTACCGAGCGGGCCTTCAATGAAAACCGTAGTGATTGGTAAGCAAGCACTCTGCTCCTGAACAACTTGCCTGATCAATGCGCATTTTCATGCAATGTAGCCCGGAGACGCCAATGGAGGATGGACAACGTCCATGTTTGCCGCTGAGTCTCGAAGTGCTCAAGACGTTTTCCCTTCACACTAATTTCCTGGAGATGCGGCTCTAACAACCGCATGTTTTTTTCGGATTCTCCGATTGTTGCGAAAGCAAACTTTTGTTTACTGTTTGCCCGTGGTGTGTAGCCACCCCAACACTCTTTCCCACTACGTGGGAGCGTGGGGAGCACAACGAAGAACACGACACCAATGGCACATGGGAAGAATTGTAGGCGATGCTGTCTAGCCCAGCCCTGGTGTATCAGCTGCGACTGATCCACAGAGTTGAACGGAGGGCTCGCGCTACTGGGGTCTTGGAAAAGTTGCACCACCCTGCCGGATACACTTCGCTCTTCACCCTGTATATTCCTCGGGGCCTGTCTGGATTGTGTACATAATAAAGTTTTCTCCTTCTACTACTACTAGTACTACTGCTACTACTACTACTACTACTACAGTTTACAGCAATGTGCCCTTCCTTTTTGCAGTTGTAGCAGATTAGCAGCTTCCGTGATTCAAACGCCCGAGTGGTATCCATGCGTTGTTTAGAAACCTCACTCAATTTCTCCCGTTCCGTTTGCCTTTTCCCTACAGTGTCCTTCGTATGAGACGGGTCCTTCCCGAAATTACGGTGCGGAGTGGGTTTTGCATCGACCAAATTTCTTCGAAAAGTTCTCTCTCCTTTCATCGTTTGAACGCGCACTGCCTTGCTATGCAATTTTTGGCGAGTATTGTATTCCTCAGCTAACTCTGCTGCGTTGCTAAGCTGCACTTCGCCAAGTTTGTCCTGCAGCCAAAGGTTGACATCATCCTCGATCTAGCGGAGGAATTACTTCAATGCAATGCAATCTACCACTTTATCGCGATCGTCATAAACGCTTTCGCCCTTGAGCCATTCATTAAATCGCCTTTAAGACGAAACGCGAAGTGAGCGTGTGACTCGTTTCCCTTTTTGCGTAGCGGAACCTCTGCCGGAAAACCTCGGGTGACAACTTATAACGTCTCAAAAACACTTCCTAAGCCTCGTCATATTTCTCAAACGCTTCCCTCGACAAGCACGTTATCACGTCTGACACTTCACTGGGAAGAAGTGCTAACAGGTGCTGCGCCCAAAGAGACCGCTCCAAGGCATTTCGGTCACGGACGTGTTCGAACTTGACGAGATACTTCGCCATGTCGTCGCCGACAACGAACGGTGGCAGTTGGTCCCGAATGCTATGACCGCCGTTTTGAACTGTCGCAAAAGCTACGCAAGGCGCCTTCGAACACGTTAGGATTGCTAATTCTACCCCTTTCGACTCAAGGTGCTCCTGTCTCTCGCACTCCTCACGGGGTTCTCGCCTTCAACTTCATTGCGATCGCGAAGCCTTTCAGCTTTTTCGCGGTGTGCTTTGAAATCCGCCCAGGCCTCCTCGACTTTTTCAGTCGTCACTCCTTCATCTTTAATGATCTGAAGAATTGCTTGATTTCGTTTCGCAAGGGCTAAAATGAGGCCAAGTTCCTCACAAATTTCGATGAGTTCTTTCACCTTAAGGATCTCTATCGTTCACACTAGCCTCTTGCTATTCGCCCCTATTAAGAATCTACTTGCCGCACCCGCTATAAGTCTACTAGTAAGACGCACAAGCAATTTTAACACTGCCGTGTTTGCACCCTCCGCATTAACTTTGGTTTCAAAGCGCTCTGACTTTGCTTGAAATGATCAAAGCTCCCTATAATGCTTCACACAGCCCTTCTGTAAACTACTATAACCTGAGCTAGAGTAGTCTGTTGAACTGAGGTGAACACATCAGGCACTCACCGCATCGATGTCGCTGACGCTGGCCGATCCCGCAGCTGTCATGTACTGTTAATGGGCGAGATGCCAACACGGTCCCGAAGGCGCCCCTGCTGCGAAACTAGCTGCTTCCAAGCAGTTTCAGCTCGGGACTGCTTCTGCGCAGAGCTGATAGACGAGCGGACAAGACGAAGGTAAGTTAAAGCAAGGTTTATGTGCAGCACAGAAGCAGAGGCGTTGCATATTCGGCAGTGGGGCTGACAACTTAGGGACTTGAAGAGCCGAGATGTCTTCTCTCAGACGCATACGTCGGCTTTTCTCTGATGCATAGGTAGGCTGCTTGTCGAAGCGCCGCGTGGTTCTTTATAGGCCCCAGGTGATCCTTTAAGTCATCAACGTACAATAAGAACGGCCGCGGGTCGCGCCAGAATCCTCCTATGGGAACCTGCCGCTGGCTTGCGTCATGATACTCTAATCCGGGGCCGCTGTGCTAGGTTGCGCCCAAGAAGAAGCGATGTTGCTTCGCATTACATAAGACTCACCAGACAGGATGGTGCCGCTTGCTTCAACGGGCCCATGAGCTGAGGGAGCTCGCCGTGCGTTGGATAAGACAGACCGGCGCCGTCGCTTGACGACATCGTTGGGTTCATGGCGTCAGGCGGGCTTCCTAGCTGGCCTTGACACAGATTGCCTTCGCAGAGGCAATGACGTTCGGTGTGGACTCCCAGACGTAACAACACTAAAAAATATCTGCACCACAGGTCCAAGTATCTCGTCATGGACTTATTTGAGCATGGCGCGCTTGTGAGTTTCTGAGACCGCGACGTGAAGCCGCAACCTGTCCGCGCGTTCACGCGCGCTCACACTGAAGAGCCACGAATTCAAGGAAACAACAAAACAAAAAAAATGAATGGAAAGTTATGAGGCGCGCGTTACGTACCATCCTTGGCTGTGCCATCTCTTGTCAGGACGAGACGAGAGAGAAACAAATTGAGCGTGTGAGAGTTTGTTGTATTTAACTACGCCTCTACTGGACAGATGTAAAACTTTCTTGTGGTTTTCAATGCATGAGGCAACAAGCTCCTTTATTCGTTTCATTCCTACCCGGAACACTGTTCTAGCAGGCATGTCACACCCGTGTATTTATGAGGATAAACAACATAAAAATTGTTGAAGTTTGTGTTATTCTCCTTTGAGGTAGTTCTATACCACTTTCAATTAAAGCGAGTGTGGCTTACGTTTACAGCGAAAGCTGTTATGACATCTCAACTCGGGTCACGTGCAGTTGTCCGTCGCTGCCGCTGGTGTCAGTAACCACATCGTGCGAAATTAGAAAAAAAATCTTGCACAAAATACAGTGGGGCTGGAACCCGAGTCCACTCGGTGCCAGCACAGCATTCTACCATTCTACGCCGGTGATTGTGACGTTTTGGCAAAGTTGCCTTAGGAAGGCTTTATGTCGGGAAAGCAACCGCGTTAATACAACCTATAAAGCACGTAAAAACAGCGAAATAACAACCAGTCGTCGCACATTGCGAATAACGTAACAAGTGAGCCATCCAATGCTCCAACACAATCCCAAAGCTTGTTCTTGTTCCCCTATTAGCTGTCGCGCATACTCGCTTTAGCCCAAAATCCTCATCGTTGTCAGCCGCTGCATGAGCAATTAGCATAAAATTCTTTGCAAGTGCTTAGCAGATACCACGCTTCTCAGAAGAGTGACGAAAGGTAGCATAGCGAATGCCGGCCTAATACCGCAACAAATATTATGAATGCCCTAGTGGATCAAGCAAGTGTGCTTGCAGTATTACCCAATGGGTGTTTTGAAAAGGTTTCGAAAGGCCGCTCTTCTAGCTTTTGCTGTGACTGTGCTGCGCCTTCCGCGCAGGCCTAATGTTTTTCTTTATACCCTGAAGACTCTTACAATAAACTGGTTAAACTTCAGAACGCAACGGCATTTTGCAAATGAAAGGCGAACCCACATAAGGCTACACTGCTAAGAGCTCGCTCAGACCTTTTGTCATGTCAAAGAAAACCACATAGTACTTGATTTAGGCAATAGTATAGTCACAGAGGCACTAGACTGCTATGTTTGAAAGCGTGGCGGCCAGTTCTCGGCCATCTGGGTAGGTGCTCTATTGCGGTGTTAGTAGGTGCCCCACCTTAGATGCCAAACCAACAACTATGACCATTACCATTGTTACGCAGAATTTGTGAAGCATGTAAGCCCACGTCCGTGGTGAGGGGACGTAAAACATGAGATTGTTCGCTGGTATCGTGGCGTCTGTGGCGCCACATGCGATACCGAAACAAAAGAAAGAAAACCATGGCTGCTGTCTCTTTTTAGGAATCGGTGTAACGCGAAAGTGGAACATGTCTTCGCAGACGTAGTTGAGCGTTGATTTTACATTGTTTCATTCTAAGGGCGAAGAAACGAATGCTTTAGCTACAAGCTGCAATGTCACGGGAAGAACGGCAAGCAGCTCACAACTAGCAGCGCACAACTCAAGCAGAAAGCACGTACCAAATTAGCATGCACAGGAAAAGCCCGGACAATCAGCTGTCACAGCTCCACAATTAAAACACACTGTTCTAACTGAAGGAAAGATGCAGGAAACGAATCTACAGGTATACACACGACAAGCGCCAACAGCTGTCAAGGTACTTACTTCTTCGCCTGTAAGCAGCGCGCTGCTTTCGTAAACGTGGCTGCGGCAGCGAGTGAAGTGAAGTTCGTGCTGTGTTAACCTATTGTAACTTCGAAGAGAGCTTTTGCTGGAAGCACAAGAGGAACAAGGCGCCACGCTAAAGAACAACATTATATAGAACCGCCATGTGGAGGGCTCGTGCAGAGGGACGCTTGCGGTGGCGCAGCATGACGACCTTTAGAGCAAGCATCCCCAGCGCCCACCTGTCATGCCAGGTAGCTACCGACGTCAAAAACGCGCTGAAGTTGCTCAGCTCTGAAGACCACGAGTGGTATACTACGTATATAAAGGGCTTGCCGTTTACATATAGGAGAATCGCTCTGTGGTATAGATTGGTGAGGGCAGGTTAAGCAAACACCAGAAAACGCGGAGAATGAAAAGGACGCGCAGTTTCGGTCTTTGCCAGAGGCAATACGTGTAACCTGTTTTTCATAAGCAAGCTCCCACACGGCTGCTGGACCCAGCGGCCGTGGCTCTGGTATGTTATGCAGGTCGCCCATTGCTCACGGAATAATGTGCAGAAACTTTACAGCGTAGTGGCGGCATTTTTCTGGGATTTCGGATGAGAACAATGCTGTCGTACAAACTTGTATTGGCGGGTGAGGGATGGGTGTCTCCGACTAGGCCATCACTTATTATACCAATTAGTTAACCAGTTTTCGTTTTCTAGAGATACCAAGTAGCGGCGCCTCAGGTGAGCAGTTGGGCAGAGCTTGCTGCTTCCAAGCCTGTTTTTCCCCCGGTGTCGGTCATTCCTTCTCTGAACTTGCAACCCTTCGCGAGCAAGTTGCGAATCTTAAAAAGCAAAATAAAGTCCTAACTAAACAGCTCCCTTTCCTAACTAAGCAACTTGCTCCCCAATAACAGGGCCCTGCAAAGCCCCTCGGTACTGCCGCCCTTGTCCAGGTGGCTACGCCAGCAACCTCGAAGACTTGTTCTCCCGCTACATGCACTCGGAATAATCACCCAGCTCTAGTAGCCGACGCACCTACTCCGAAATCTCAGTTAGCTACTACAGCACCTGAGGATTCTTTGCCCACTAACCCAATTCGTTCTAGTGAAGAACATCTCACACGCATGGAGGATGGCCTTACGCGCATTGAAGCGTCGAATAATCGTTTCATTGCTAATTTCTCTGTCCAACGCATAGTATCAGAGGTGACTCAGCCTAATAAAGTCTGAGAAATCACTCAGTTTCAATCCAAAGCATCGCCTTCACTTTCATCTTCGGGTAGCAGTATGGATTCAGCTCCCCGATGTCATCGTGAGGTGGCTACCACCACGTCGCTGCCAGACAATCCCGTCTCCGTACTTGTCGTGCCTCTAGTGGCTCTGAACACGACATGAAGCGCAAACTTAAAAGCGTGATAGGTACCACTCATACATTCTTTTCAGGTTTGACGTCAGAATTCGAGATCATACAGAGGAACTCTACAGCGTTGGTGAACCAGTGCAAGCGCTCACACCTTTCCTTCTTCCCCCACTCACTTGGCTCTCAGCCGACCATGTTGGCACTTGAAGAATCTGGCACAACACCAACTCTTTTTTCTTCTGCTCTTACGAGGGAGGCACCACTGCATACCTTGTTTTGCATAAGACGTACACGGCGATACAGATCGACCTCGATCTTGTCTCCCATACGGCTATTGTATTATATTAGTGCTGTCTCAACGTAGAGGTCAATCATTATTTCACACAATAAACATGCCTTGCTTCCCTCCTCTTGCGGGGGCGTAATTTGCGAATGTGTTTCGTAAGGTGCTCCACACAGCGACCTGCCAACCCCTCGTGATTGTCGGGAACTTAAATGCCCCTAGCCCTTCCTGGCTTCATCTATATGACTAGTTCTGGGGCAAAGAACTCAAGGAGTCCATCTCCTCGCTTAGCCTCAGATTGCTTACCGATCCAGCTCAGATTGCGTTTCAGCAATCCGGTCACACGCGGCACATGTCCCGACCTTTCCTTGACTCGTAATATTCGCTATGCTACAAAGAAAAATGTAGGCGAGACTTTGGAAAGTCACCACGTTTTGCTTCACATTTCTTTCGCACCGCTGCAGAAAATGCGTCAGTACTGAGGCCTGGCCCGTCTCACCCAGTGGACTTTTAAATTCAGAATGCAGCCATTTTTCCTGGTTCGCAGCTGAAATGGATACGCGGCGTGGGCGTCGTATACGTCCTTCATGCTAAGCGGGCAAACACTCGCACCCTCACAACTTCTAATTTAACTCCTGAAGTCGACCTATACCTCTTACATCTCTGGAATGCTTGCCGCGGTCATATAGAACACTGTAAACGCTACAAACTCAATAAAAACTTCGCGCTCGCATCTTATCGCTCACTGCAGAAGCGGCGGCTTACTGTGCACAGCTTGCTCATTAAAGTTAGGCTGACACCTGCACAAAGGCGGCGAAGCAGATGGCCTTTAAGAGCACCTGGCGGCTATTTCGCAGCCTTCTGGATCTCTTCAGCACTTGGGCAGAAACACAGCGCCAGCTCCACCATGCTCTGCATGTCTGTCCAGACACTACAGATCACCTCACGCGAGAATTGTGTGACCAATAAATCTGTCGCAAAACTGACCCTATATGCCCAGATTATATGTATTTCTCTAACCCCAACGCCGGTGTCCCTGTCCAAACACGCCTTCAAAGTTCTGGCGAAAATGCGACGGGGCACAGCCTCTGGTTGGGATGGCATCACAGTGTAGCTCCTGGCTAACCTTCCCGACATGGCACACATCTCGCTACTCCACCTGGTCAATTCGATATGAGATCGTTCTCCGATTTGTTTGGAATGGATGATATAACTCACTACATTCAATCGTAATTGGGCAAACCAGTCAGAATCGAGGCATTTCAACCCAACTCACTAACCTCCTGCGCCAGAAAACTCACAGAATCCATAGTACACGAATGCCTTTCTGTCTACCTGCAGCCCAGTGGGACCTTTGCTGGCACAATGTTTGGCTTTAGCTCACATTTGTCGGCGCAGGACATCCTCCTAGATGTTCAACACGGCATTATAGAACCGACCACTATGCACTGCAACGATAAAGCTGTGCTCACTCTTGATCTTAGAGGAGCGTTTGATAACGTCAAACACATTATTATTCTTACCAGTCTCTCTACCACAAACTGCGGTCAGAAGAGGTTCAATAACATTCAGGCCTTTCTATCCCATCGCGCTGCTTTTATCCACCTCAATTCCAACGAACATCACCCGTACCATAGAGGCACACGAAATACACCCTAGGGGAGTCCTATCGACCCTACTCTTTAACCTAAACATGAAGTACTCCCCCTTTCTTCTGCGCGAAATCCATAGACTACACCACGCACTATATGCTGACGATATTACAATTTGGAATAACAGCGGCTCTCCAGCGCAAAATCGAAAAGCACCTACAAAAGGCTGCCCTTCAGGTGAACGCCTATGCTAATTCTTGCAGTCTAGAACGCTCTCCAGCAAAATAGGTTATTCTCTCGGTATCCCATTTACCTCCACTCGAGGTTTCGCTACCGTCTGGTCCCGTTCTATTAGTCAAAAAAATTCGGAGTCCTGGGCTTCACATTGTGAGAAACAAAGAAGCAAACCAGGACATGATCGTTTGGCTGCATCGAAGGTCAAAGGAACAACAGAGTGATCCAGCGCCCCGTGACTCGTGCTATGCCCATCGCCCTTTCTTCTTCCTTTATTGGCAACACACTCCCGCGGCCGGCAAATTGCAGAAAAGTTGGGGTGCACAGCGGCGAAAGTTGAGGCGGGCATAGGCAAGGAAGGTGTTATCGATAGAAAGAGTGGGGTTAGCAACGATAGCAAGAGACGGCTACAAACGATAGAAAGAGACGGCTACGATGGAGGGCTTTGTGGAGGCGGTTATGCTTAGGGAGGCAGTGGCTTGTCTTGCGGGGGAAGTCGTCCAATCCCTCTCTGATGTCCAGAATACTTGGTGGTCATGTTGTTAGCCATTTTAAAGTCATAGTCGGGGCTTTTGCTCTTCTTGCGCCGTTTGTATTATGATGAGTTTGATCATGCCCCGCTTTCAGAGACTCGCAAGGCTTCCCAATAATTTGCGTGCTCCTTGCGAGTGATGCCAGTCTTCTCCTCCTGGTGTTGCATATGAAGTTTCTGTAGCGGCTGCGTGGTCATTTGCTGCTTGTCCACTGGAGAGTCAGGTAGTGCGTCACGTGTGCTTGGTTCGAAATCGCATCGGAGTTGGATGAAGACTCCGGAATCGAGGATTTTTTTTCCTCGCTCGATGAGAACGAATATGATGCAGAAGCATTGCGGTTCTTTCGTAGAGCGGCACCATCAAGGAGGGGCAGTTGGGCACTTTCGGTGGCGTCAGAGACTCTTTCACGTGTGCTGTCGTCAGCAGTGAAGTATCGGAATCTGTCTTGGCCTCACGAACGATTACGTACGTCAAGCTGATATCTTCGAACGGAAGATTATTAGCCATGATGAAATACTTGGAGCCATCACTGCCACACAAGTGTATCCGATTGCAGCTCACATGCGCATAGGATCTGCATGACGACTCTGAAGTTGATCACGATACCTCTTCCTCGCTTGACAAGGATGACGACAATGACGACAGTGCCGATGCATTCTGAATCTGATGGCCATTGCCCTCGCCGACGACAGTAATCTCGGCCACGTTTTAATGCACCGGAAATTTATCCACTTGCTCTGTGGCCGGTAGCGGATTGTCGGTCTCCGACAGCGTCATAAATCACGGCACACATAGAACTTATGTTTTTTTGGTTAATGAGTTTGAGTCATGGCTGTGTTTCGGAGACATTGCTATAGACATCGCTGCTGGAGTTTTCAGACGACTGGTTCATCACGGTATGTTCGCTTCGCGAGAGCCCTCGTTTCCACCGGTTACATTTATGAGGCACATAGCATAGTGCTGGCGCTGCATCGTGTAGCGATTGTACACCAGGTGCAGTTCTCTGGTGTCAGACGCCATGTTCATGCGATGTTCAGTGGCATCGTAGACGGTCATAGGATGCACGTCTATAATTGAGTTCGGCTTGTAACGGCGCTGTTGCTCGCGTCTCTACGGCTGCACTAGGCAGCGTGACGGGCAGTGCGTGCGTTTGCCCTCTTCGTCTGGGGGCGAGGGACTCTCTTGGGAAGCTGCAGCTTAGACCACAGAAAATACTTGTGGTCGATTCTCATGGCGTACCCGGGGTCTCCCTTGGACATCGAGATTTCCATGGCGCACCTTGTAGAAGAGTCTCTGCAATGAAGTGCCGTGGATTGCGTGGAAAGCGACAGGTCTTTCGGCGTGCGCTCCAAACTTATTCGAGTTGACGTTGATCTTGATATCAGCAGGTCACTGAAAAGCGAAGTTGTGACTTGCTTCGAAGTCGATGCGAGAGCAGTTGTGAGTCTGGTCAATAGCGAAGTCGTGGCCAGCGGGGACGTCAAGGCGAGAGGAGTCGTGAGGCCTGTCGCAAGCTAAGTTGATGCCTGCTGTGGTGTCGTTACGAGAGATGTTGAGAAGTCGATCGAAACCAAAGTTGCGGCCTGGTCCGAAGTTGAGGCGAGAGGGTTCAGGAGGCCGTTGGAAAACGGGATCGCAGACGGCGATGTGGATGCGAGCGGCGTCGATAGGTCGATCGAAAGTGAAGTTACGGCCCAGTGCGACGTCGATCTAAGAGTGGTCGAGAGGCCAGTTGAAGGTGAAGTTGCGGCCTACTCCAATGTCGAGGTGAGAGGGGTTGAAAGGCTGATCGAAGGCGACGTCATGGCGGGTTGCGACGTGAATGCGAGATGCTTACGGAGTGCAAGGGTAGTGACGTAAGCCGATGCTGGTGGGGTTGGCAGCCATGACTCGGAGGCGTGGCGAGCTTTCACTTAAGCGCTAACGACTTTGTCCTCAAAGTCGCTAGCTGTGATCAAGTGCGCTTCCAAGTCTTCATAATGAAGGTAAGCCATCTTTCTGTCGAGGTTCATTACGTGGGTTTTTCACGACTATAATTGTGAGGAGCTCCTAGAGCCTGAAAGCGAGGATCGTTAAGTCAGCCAGAAGGGCGTCGAGCATCGAAATGTCTTTCGTGATCACTGTCAGGTAGAAGCCGCACCGTACCCGGAGTTAATTCATGGGTGAGAGTCGACGACCAGACGCCTGGGTGGGTTTTGGTGCCAGAACAAAGTGTGAGAAATGAATAAGGGGACCTGGACCCGATGATCTGGCTGCGTCGTGACCGTGAGCACCAGCTGGACGTCCTCCTTCATTCGGTATACAAATGTGCACTGTACCTTCCCATTGCCACCTTCAACAGCCGACTCGTGGCACCGGGGTACATAACCTCTTTGCAAAGTGGCGGGAAGCTCATCGCGTTAGCCGAATTAATGGTCTGTGGCAGACATACTCAGGGTGACTCTGCTGCGCAGGCTCGGCCTGAATGCAATCCCTGGCATAGACACTCTGACACCGAAACCGATTGATTGATTTGTGGGGTTTAACGTCCCAAAACCACGATTTGATTATGAGAGACGCCGTAGTGGAGGGCTCCGGAAATTTTGACCACCTGGGGTTCTTTAACGTGCACCCAAATCTGAGTACACGGGCCTACAACATTTCCGCCTCCATCGGAAATGCAGCCGCCGCAGCCGGGAATCGAACCCGCGTCCTGCGGGTCAGCAGCCGAGTACCTTAGCCACTAGACCACCGCGGCGGTTGACACCGAAACCGAATGTGTGGCATCAAAAAGCTATGGGGGAAACCACTACGTCAGAACATTAATCCCATGATACATTCAGGCCACAGAATAGCACGTTCCGCGGCGCTTCAGACGCGACACTCCGATCACTGTGGCATTTTAATTGTGGACGTCTCGGGCCCCTCCCTCTTGGATCACTTGACGGCCGCCATGATGACAGAAGGAAACGCGGTGATGGCCTCTCCTTTAGAGCGAACTGTGACTCAAGCTGAGGAGGTTACGACTGCTTTGCCCCCCTCGCATTCCATCTCACGCAACACCCTGACAATTTCGCACTAAGCCTGTCTCCAATACCTTCAAGGTTTCATCGCCTCACTGGCAGCTTACCTAGTTTGGGCAGCCTCTTGGCGCTTTAACCCTCCCCCCATTCGTATAGTATGGCCTCGAGGCCACTCGGGCCTCCCGTGCAACGAGGCTGCAAACGCCGCAGCACGCGCGTTTTTTATACGGGTCGTTACCCCTTAACGTCCTGAGTCGTAATCTGGCAATACGAGCCTGACACGTTTGCGCAAAACTCTGGCTTATTACCGGGCTTTGTGCCGCCTCTACCCAGACCTTGCACGTGGTCTTGAGAAAGCGTACGGGCGAATACTACGCCGCCTCCATGCGAACACATATCTCAGTGGAGCGGTGACCAAGCATTTTTTTGCCGGATATTAGTGGCACCTGCTTGACCTGCCAGGTCCTTGCCGACACTTACCACTTTGTCGCTTCGTGCCCCTACCCGACCATTTTTCTCTCCTTTCTCCACCTCAACTAGAAAGGCTTGGAAGGAGTACTTGATTGCCTGCTCCACCTTGAATGCTCAATGCTCCTTGGTGAGTCACACTCATGCAGGGGCTTGCTTGCCAGAATAGGGCCTTTATACTCCAGCATGTTGATTGATATGTGGGGTTTAACGTCCCAAAACCACTATATGATTATGAGAGACGCCGTAGTGGAGGGCTCCGGAAATTTAGACCACCTGGGGTTCTTTAACGTGCACCCAAATCTGCTCCAGCATGTAATATGCCACAACTTGCTGGTACATTTTCTGTATTAAAGTGTTTTTTACCAGCACCAAAATCTGAAACGGGGGTTGACGTGGATGCTAGAAGAGTGGTTTGAAGTAAACTCCGTGTGGCTTTCACTCAAACAAACGTTCCTTTGAAACACAAAGACGTGGAAGGCGGGTTGGGTTTCGAGTAAGTTTCGTCGCAGGTGAACGAGCAGAGTGTTCCCACTCGACATGCAGTCGAGCGTTGCGGGCGGTGGAGGGGGTGAAGAGAGAGAGAAGTGTGTTGCGAGTAGGTGTAGGAGCAACACCATCTAGGTGTGTTGGAAGGAGCTGGTAGCTTCTGTGGGGGAGGGCGAGAGTAAAATGAACTTGCAGCGGTGACTTAACCTACTTGACGTTGTTCCAACAACTGTGGCAGGAAAACGCAGTGTTGTGCATTGGCACTAAGAAACGGAGAGACAGCGTTACACAGGCTAGTCAAAGAGCTGCTTCGCATCTAAAATGGTCGATAAACATTACAAGAGTACGTCTTCGTCAGAACTGTAAGCAAAGCTGGTAAGTTTGAAAGCTGTTGCAAAGTCCTTGCTTATACTTCAATAGTAAACTGCTTTTAAGGCGTCAATGCAATAACATTTACCCAATAATTGTTAACTCAGCTGAGCTTTTTGATTTGACATACAGGTCGCACGTAGACGCAAATTAGCTAAATGCAGAGCTTCAGAAATTCTCTGCTGCAAGATGAAACACACACTGAAGCCGAAAAAAAAGTTAGCTTCTCGTATATATTCCTACTGTATAATTGTCTAGGCGTACACAAATATATCTGGAAATCTCGTCTATTATTGCAAAAAAGCGCCCTTAACGTCCGTAGTCCGTCAATAGAGATGTATTTTGGGAAATCTGGTTTAGGCAGAGGGGCAATATTGGCCGCCATCAATAGTGGGTGCAGTGTCATGCAGACTAACACACCAGGTTACTTTGCAAGGGCACAGTAAATTGAGCGTGAATTTCGTTTCTCAGTGCTTCTAATATAAAGGCAGACTTCATTACGATAACAAAAGTAGTAATATGTATTTGTACGAAACATGTTGTAATATATCGTTTCATAAGGTGCCTCCTTCTTTCATTGCACTAAGATTACAAGGAAGCATCCATACGGCACATGATTCTTATTCTGAATAGGCCTTTACCACACCACTTCGGCAGTGTGAAACATCTCCTAAAGAATAAGACATTCGAAGTCTTACTCCGGATGGCAATTTTCGAAATAACGTGGAAGCAACACAAGAAAAACTTAGCAGCGCAGTTTGCATTTCTTCTTGTTCCTTGTGTTGCACGCTATTACGATTGTCATCACCGAGTACCAGCTAGCCAGATCTTCAACCCTGACAGATCATTCCTGCAAAAAGACGTGGTAGGAAGATAAGTTACAGTACCCTCATGTGTTTTCCAGGTGAATTCAATATCAGTTGCTTGGCAATATCAGATGCATTGCAGCCTTCTGGGACGTCGTACTGCCATCTACGATAGCCCGAGTGTGCATACGAACCGGCCGGGGTCGCATCCGTGACTGCTGTTGTCGTCACTATACCAGTCCACTTGCCAGCGTTCTGAGCCCATTGCATGATGCTGTCCACGTACGCAGAGCTGTCATTGTGGCACTGTTTGGCCTGCGGAGGTAAAGGTCACCGTGCACCAATTTGTTAGCTCGGTAGTATTCACTCGTCCACAGATGCGCAGTTATGAACAAGAGATCGCGAATTCGTTCCGTCAAAAACACAACGAAAAACCGGAAAATGAATTGACCCTATAATGCAATTCGCATTATTGTGTGTTTATTTTAATGGTGCACTTGAGTTTGCAGACTGTTGGTGCACTTAATTTTTATAGTAGAAATGATGCAAGAACAGACGCACGTATTGATGCCGCTTGTCATGTCATTATTTCAACTTGGTTGCTCATTATTTCACACAAGTCAGGCAAAGCAAATCTGTATCAGAAAACAAAACATTTGCGCTTTTGAGTATTAGAAGTATGATCTCAATGTGAATCACCTAATAGCAGGAAAATTTGGACTGCATTCATTGTCAGTCAATCTTTGCATGAACAATTGGTACGTAGTTGTAGTCGGTGAAGTTAAACCGATCACCTCGTTCTCAGAAATTTGAAGTCCTAGTCTCCAGCTAATTGCATTGAATTGAATGTGTGTTCGCAAGCTTCACATTCACATTTATTGAAATATTGATTTGTATCTTATCTCTAGATTATACGTCTGCATCTGCACGCACACTTTCTTGAATCTTCTTGACCTCCACATGGCGTCGCACTCTGCCGTGCGTTATCTTTCGAAGGTCTTGTATATTTGCAAACATGCCCTTTTGATGATGTGTTGCTCAAAAAATAATCACTACTGGCGTAAACTTCGGCAAAGGCTACAAGCATTCTCAACATAATAATAAAGTATACCGGTCAAGCTTTTTTTCAATTCGAGCTACAGAATGTCAAGCTAATTGCTAAGGAGTTAAAGAAAAAGAAATAAAGAAGAGGTGCTAGGAATTGGTGATAAATGAAGGCTGTTTAACAAATGTCAAAACTGTGTTTTCCTTCACCCATTTTCGTGTGCACAAAGTCAACATCAAGTTTAACGCATAGGTTAGACGTCCAATTGAAATAAGTTGCCCACTGACTGTGGCTGGACGTACCATAAGGCTGATGTCTTTAAGTCGTAACACGTTTGCACAAAAATAGTAAACCTATCGTAACTATTTTGCTCATGCATGGTAATGTCAAAGGCTAAACAAAGTGTAAGTTAGATATCGTATTAACGTTTAACTAGGTAAGATATGCACCACTACTCAGGAAAGGATTGAACTGGTAACACAAAATGAAAGACTGACATTCGTGACGTAAAACAAAGCAACATACTCAGTCATAGCCGTACAGGCGTGGTGTAGAGCGTGACTCAGCTATCTTTACAAAAGGTTTACAAATATGCCGACTAACGTTTTGACAATGCAAACAAATGCCTGTTGCCTACTGTCGAGTGAAGTCACACTATCTGTTTACTGCTTTTGTAAGGTAAAGCCCTTGTATTTAACAGAGTTTTGAAACAACGAAGCTAATCAGCACACAAGCGGGACCGTCATCGCTGCAAGTTTCAACTGCCCACTCATGCGCACATAGACTTTCGCTGTGCAATATCTACGTACCGCAGCAAACTACGCTGTTCACCTGACGCAACTACTGGACACGTGTCTGCAGCTCGTTTATAAAACGGCGCACTTCACTCAGGCGGCAATTGGTGGTGGTGGCGGCATTACAGCCAGTACCTGATCGCGTCCTCTCCGTGTTACAGGTTAGAACTTTATTATCTTTACTTGTACAGTTGTTTTTGATGCTGTCTTGCTGCCACCACTGCCACCACGATTGTACCAGTGCATTATACTAGTGTACCGTGTACTGGAGCTGTGTACTAGAGTGTGCCACATTAGCGCTACTGCCCTGTCACCATGACGAAAGAATGTGTAAGACTTCTTCAGGATTTCAAGTTCGAGGAATACTTCAAAACAGAATTTCGATCGTTTAAAGAAGCTATAAAGAAACATGCGCACAGAGGAATGCAAAGTTCACGGGGAGCTGGAGGAAATGAAGAAAAGCATAGAATTCCTCAGTAAGAGCTTCGAGTAATCTAACCGTCTGGTTTCAACCGCTGTAAATGAAAACAAAGCTTTAATACAAAGAGAACAAGGAACTTCACCAGAGAGTAAACCTGCTTGAGAAGAATCTTGGTGAATGCCAAGCAAACCAGGTCAAAGCCGAACAATATTCAAGAAACACGATTTTGGAAATCAAGGGCGTGTTGCAAAGTCCCAATGAAAGCATTCCAGATGTCCTGAAGAAGTTAGGTGATGCTGTTGGCGACGTTATCACAAGTGCTGATATAGAAGTGTGCCACAGAGTAAACACCAGAGACAAAAAAAACAGTAACAACATCGTACAATCTCAAAGGCGGAGCAAGCGCGACAAAGTGCTAGAAAAAGCACGAAAGAAACGATTTACAAATAATCATCTTGGTCTGACATCATCAGAAGAATACCCGAAAGACCCACCAATTTACATTAATGAGCACCTCTGCCCACACCTCGGGAAACTCTTGGGAATGACGACTGCGCGCAGGCGCGAATGTGGTTGGAAATACGCATGGTTCAAAAACGGATTCATTTACGCTCATCGAACTCACACATCACCTGTGCTGCTAGTTCAGCGCGAAAGCGATCTTGACAAGATCACCGCGTAAAATCCGGTGACGTTTCTAGCCATCACCGCGGCGTCCGAACAATGGCGAATGGTGCAATTCTCCCAGCGCACGTTGCGCAAATTACAGGAAAGATAGAAACCAGTCAATCGGTTAAACTTCTGCGTATTAACGCTAGATCAATAAGATAAAAAGTGATGACATAATTACATTTATTTATTCTTGTAATACGGCGTTCAATGCACTTATGTTTACTGAAACAAGGTACGATGATGACACTGAGCATCTTGTGATGCCCGGGTACAACCACTTCTTCCTAAATTGTAAAGGAAGTAGAGAGGAGGTTGTGTGGCCTTGCAAACTAATTTTTCTGGATTTCAGTTGATTTATGACTACACTGTTGCCCCAGAAGACTACGAGATTTTGTGCGTTATGAAAGATTCCCAAATGTTAGGGGTTATTTATCGACCACCACATAGTAGCATACGCGGGTTTCCCGGTTTTTTTCGACAAACTGCTCTCGTTTGCCAGTAACAATGCTGGAATTACTTGGGAATGACGACTGCACAGGCGTGAATGTGGTTGGAAATACGCATGGTTCAAAAACGGATCCATTTACACTCGTCGAACTGAGACATCACCTGTCCTTTGTTGGGACCCCAAACATATACCCTAACTATAGGTGGTGATTTGAATATTGATGTATTGAAAGATTCAGTGCCTGCTGTTGACTTGTTAATCACACTGCAATGTAATAGGTTTCGCAATGAAATCACTACGCCAACTTGTGTTACCATTACATCCACATCTTTGCTGACCTGTTCTTGACAAACACAGTTGCTGAAAACGTAATTTCCCGCATCATAATCTCCGATTTGAGCAATCATCTGCCTATCATGCTAATACTTGAACAGCAATCAACGCCTAAAAAAAGAAACGAAATGAAAACATACCGAGACATATCCACACGTACACTTGAGGATTTTAGGGAGACTTTTGCTCATTATTTGGAGTGAGATAACGGCCCTTACAGATGTGAATAACGCGTAAGATAAGTTTCTATACATATTTCAACAGCGTTATTACGCTTCTTTCCGAGTTAAAGCATACCACGGGTGCAAGAGGGCTCGCAAAACGTGGGTCACTCGAGACTTGCTAAAATTAATCAACGTGAATAACAGGATGTTTGAGGCTTTCCTTAAGACACGCAACAGCGAAACGCTGCAGGAATTGAAATGTTTCAGAAACAAATTGAACAAAGCCATTGCGAAAGCAAAGGAAGAATATTATAGAACAATTTTTGACAATGACTGTCTACGAAAGAGTGACGTAGTCTGGAAAAAAATATATAATCTCTTGAACAGAAAGCCAGTATCAGACGCCGTTGACTGTATGGTGATTGATAATGTGTTACTAAGCGGGGAAAGACTTGCGAACAGTTTCAATGGCTTTTTTGTCCAGATAGGAAACACGGATACTTCCCCGGTTACTTCTGTAGATGTTCCACGGTTATCACGGTCTTTCTTTTTTCAGCCTACTTCTGTTTCTGAGGTGATTACTCTTTTTTCCGGCCTTCGGAACAGTCGTAGCCCCGATGCAGACGGATTAGTAATTAAACCCGTTAAGTATACTTACTAGATTTGATCGCTCCTGTCATCGCACACATATTTTACAAAGATATCTCATGTGGCGTTTTTCCAAGTAGCATGCGAGTTGCTAGAGTGACAGTAATTCATAAAGGAGGCGACAAAAATAGCTTCTCCAACTACCGTCCAGTCTCGATATTCCCAGTTTTTTCGAAAGGCCTTGAGAAAGTTATTGATACCCGCATCGAGAGCTTTAGTAGAAGATTTATTTTTTTAACTACGCATCAATTTGGATTAAAAAAGATCGTTCCTCAGAGGACGCACTCTTGCTCCAAAAAGAGCTCATATTAGAAAACATAGAAAACAAAACATTCACAGAAGGACTATACCTCGATTTTAGCAAAGCCTTCGATCGTGTCAATCATGATATTCTCTTACATAAAATAGAATGCTATAGATTTCGGGGAGTTGCATGACAACTTCTTCGCTCATACCTACACGAAAGACTTCAATTTAACGAAATAGGCACTCACAGATCACGTCTCAGGCGTATCTCTTGTGGAGTACCACAAGGCAGTTTTTAGGGCCAATGCTTTTCCTGTTTTACATTAATGATGTAATACAATTAAACACCACTTGTCAGTTCATCACTTACGCCGATGATTGCACTGTTTTTTTCAAAGGCCAGGAATTATGTAGCAATCAAGCTACATAATTCAAGCAAGTACGTTCTGTTCCAAGCTGAATGACTGGTGCAAGGCGAACAGCCTTGTTTTGAATGAAGCCAAAACTAAGTGTGTTATATATAGTGCTCACGGCTCGCCAGCTGTAGTACCTCAGGAGCTTGTCCTAGGTCCGTTCACTGTTCGCATTGAACAATGCGTTAAAATACTTGATATCATCTTCAACGAGCACATGCCATGGAATGACCAGGTAAACGCGGTTACGCTGAAATCGGCTAAGTCTCGTCATCGACACATATTACCAGCTAAAATATAGGATTACTTTACGATGCGCTTTTTAATTCCCACCTGTGTTACTGCTTCCTGGTATGGGGTGAAACTACAGCCCTTAATATGTCAAAACTAACCATGTTACAAAAGAAAATGGTTCGACTTATTTCAAATGCTCCCTTTCTAGAACACACACCGCCCCTCTTTTCAAACAGCATCAAATCGTGAAAATATTAGATCTATATACTTACGAATTGCTTTGCTGCTAGAAAAAGGCAGTACTCGGGAAATCGGACACACTTCTTAAACTCGCGAACCTTACACAAAACGCAATTTCTTATCATGTCCGATATCAATCGCCTTGGCGCGTTCCATTCTCACGCACACACTATGGAACACAACGCACCCGACACATTGTCCCAACAACAATAAACTATTTCGAAACGCAAGAAACAGATGTTTTATTCAACACCAAAAAAGAAATTAGAAGTGAAGTCAATTTCTGCCACCACAGCTTTAAATGGGTGTAATTCTTTGACAGATTATATTGTTTCTGATTCTTCTAGTTACAAGAATCATAAACAATATAAACTAGAAGAATAAGAATGTGGTGAAGCACATTTGGCAAGCACTCTCAAATTATGACAGGTAGATTGCCACTATCCCTCAAGAGGAAGGTATATAACAGCTGTATCTTGCTGGTACTTAGCTACGGAGCAGAAACCTGGAGACTTACAAAGAAGGTTCAGCTTAAATTGAGAACGACGCAGTAAGCAATGGAAAGAAAAATGGTAGGTGTAACCTCAAGAGACAAGAAGAGAGCAGAGTGGATTAGGGAACAAACGGGCATTAAGGCTATCATAGCTGAAATCAAGAAGAAGAAATGGACCTGGGCCGGGCATGTAGCGCGTAGACAGAATAACCGCTGGTCATTAAGGGTAACTAACCGGATTCCCAGAGAAGGCAAGCGGGCTAGAGGAAGACAGAAGGTTAGGTGGGCAGACGAGAATAAGAAGTTTGCGAGTATAAATTGGCAGCAGCAAGCACAGGACCGGGTTAACTGGCGGAACATGGGAGAGGCCTTTGTCCTGCAGTGGACGTAGTCAGGCTGATGACGATGATGATTATTATTATTATTATTATTATTATTTGTGATTAGAAATAGCCGCTGCTACTTACGAGCTTATTAGTCATGCAACTTGTTCTAGCCATTTCACGGCATAATTTCTGCGATTGCGAAAAGTATGCATTCTTTAGCGTACAAAAACCATGATACAGAGTAGATGCAAACTGCATATGGGGAGCTATATACTAGAGAACATTTAATATTTCGTACCGCAATGATTGCTTGGTGAGTTAGCAGCCTTGTCCCTCATCCTCACGTTCCTTGAGTGACATTAAGTTGCGAAACTGTAGAAAAAAATGAATGTATATTCGAATTAACACTTACAAGCCTAAAGAAAGTGTGCAGCTCAGCACCCTTCGTTGGATTTCTGGTTGCCTTTTGAATGCGAAGCATTCATTAGTGAACTTCGGTGAATTCGAACGCATCGTTTCATCCATCCATCCCATCCCATTCCATCCCATCCCATCCCATCACATCCATCCATCCATCCATCCATCCATCCATCCATCCATCCATCCATCCATCCATCCATCCATCCATCCATCCATCCATCCATCCATCCATCCGTCCGTCCGTCTGTCCGTCCGTCCGTCCGTCCGTCCGTCCGTCCGTCTGTCCAACCGTTCGTCCGTCCGTCCGTCCGTCCCTCCATCCATCCATTCATTCATCCATTCATGCGCTCGTAGCCGTTTCGTATGCGTCACATATGCCATATTTGTTATTATGGGACGTGACTGGACGACGAAAGTATGTTACTGGTGCCAAAATGATAACCAAGAGATGCGTGGCATGTAAATACAAGACTACAAGCCACGCTCATAATGTGCTAGCGGCCGTTTCGCTAGCTCCACATATACCAAATTTTGTGTTACGTGAAGTCAATGGATGACGATGTTACTTGATTGGTGCAAACACGTAATTACGACACGCGTGTTAAGTAAGAACATGACAACATACCACACTCATGATGTGCTCGCGGCCGTCTCACTATATACCAAATTCGGTATCTCGTGATGTGAATAGACGACGAAGGTAAACGACTCGTCCAAACATGATAATCATGATATGCGTGTCATCTAAAATATGACTACAAGCTACGCTCATAGCATGCTCGCGGCCGTTTTGCTAGCTCAACCAAATTTGGTATTGCGCACCGTAATAGACGACGAGAGTAAATTACACATCTAAACATGATTATCACGGTATGCGTCTCATGTAAAACTTGACTTAATGCTACGCTCATAGCACGCTCGCGGCCTTTTCGCAGGCTCCTCATATACCAAATCTGATATCAGGTGACGTGAATAGTTGACGAAGGTATATCACACATTCAAACGTGATAATCATTACATAGAAGTCACGTACGGCATAATTGATCTCCACCTCATAACCTTGTGCTAATTTTCAAGTGACATGTCAACATTTCTCATTCATGCTTCGTATAATGCATATTGCCACGGCACGTGGGGTCTGCCAATTTTTTTTCTTTCCTCACCTCCTTTCCCCTTTTTATTCTTTTAACACAGAATTGCTTCCTGCCCGCATCTATAAAGACTTAGGGACGTATTTTCGTCATGGTTATGACATTCCTATACTGAACGTGAACAAATGACACAGAAAAACAAAAAAACAAACTTCCTCCACCGCAAATAGAACGTACGACACCTTGGCAGCGATGTTAAAAGCCTTGCGTTGCACCAAGTGAGCTGTCATGATAGTTTCAAGGCTCCGAACAAACGAGTCTCATGACTTTAGCATACTCTCGCACAATGGCCTCTGCTGGCGATCGGGTGGTGCCACCCTCTGTGAGCGGTGACAACATGTAATGCGGCATGACGCTTATTAGCACGATAGGGAGCGCTTCGTCGACGACACAGTTAGAACAAAAAGTGCGAAATTGCAAGCTGGCTCTTAATCTCGGAGGGCAAAGTTAAATCACCCCGTTAGAAACATAAAACTCGCAGCATATCTACGGTGTGAATAATAAATAATGGGGCGAAATGTCCACCCGTCCATGCATCTGTCTGTCTGTCTGTCTGTCTGTCTGTCTGTCTGTCTGTCTGTCTGTCTGTCTGTCTGTCTGTCTGTCTGTCTGTCTGTCTGTCCGTCTGTCTGTCCTGTCTGTTTGTCTGTCTGTCCATGCGGTTGCTCCTATCACACTACAGTACGCGTAGTAGAGACGGACGCATGCACGCTTCCCCACACTCATCATCATTCACTCCATGTATATGCTGTGAATTTCTTATTATACAAAATCCACTAACGCCATCTAGTGATAATATTTACAGGGACATATACATTCAACCCAATCTAATAAGAAATAATTTAAACTAACTAGAAGTGGCTTTTACAGCGTACAACTACGAGGGAACGACCCACACCCTAAGGAGCTTCGCCTATTAAAACACCGTCTGCGATAGCATCGGGGAGTCGTCCTAAGCGCAGTTACGTTCATCGCCGTTCGCTTCGAGTTAGCGTGCCACGACTTGTTCTTGAACAAGTGTGGCTTCTACCCGCACCAACGGTGTTCAAAGAAAAAATATAGCTGCTGCAGTAAGCGTTTCAGAAAGGCAACATTGTCTATAGGTGAAGGTCATGTCTGGCAGGGGTAAAATATAGACTATCTTGATGTGACTCGTCTGCTCACATTCACTCCTGCAGGTTCAAAGCTATTTTCCGTGTTCAATTCAGTTCAGTTGAGTTCAGTTTATTCATTCATTCAAAATACAAAATCCGTAGAATGTGGTGTGCAGACGAGGGTCCCAAAGTCAAGCGACTGCAGTGGGACCCTCGGTTAATAATAACAAAAAATTATTAATTATAACAGCATGTAAAATACGCAACACAAGTCAAAAGTAAACAGTAAACTTACATAAAATACCATCAAGTAAACAAAAAAGGCAGTCAGAATGCGACACAAGAAGAATAGTAATAAGTTATACAAGTAAAACATAATCACGCCATAAAGCAATAACGTAAATTTGCAATCACTTTCCAATTTCATGCCCGGATACATAAGAATCGTTAAGTAATCATCGTTGTCAACCTAGTTATGCAAGATGAAGTTTTTAAGATCACGTTTGAATGCATGAAAGATGATGATGATTTTAGTGTATAGGGCAGGTTATTCCACAATTTAATGACCGCGAAGGCGGACGTCATTTTGCCATGATTGGTGTTACATTTAGGTAAAAGGAAGTTGTGACTGTGGGCGAATCTAGTGCTATTGGTGTTAGTGAGTAAACTAGCATCAATTAAATCAAACGACAAGCTGTTTGTCAAGTTGTTTATATAACAATGTGATTAAGTGAAATTTAAATAAGCCAGACACAGTAAGAACACAGTTAGCCTGAAGGAGTGGGGGTAGCATTAGAATAAGATGAACTGTTGGTAATAATGCGATAGGCCTGATTCTGAATGTGCTGTACAGAAGAAATAAGAATGTTATATGTATTTCCCCAAGATGTAATGCCATAGGCGATGTGACTATGTATGAAGGCAAAGTATAAAGACAATAAGGCTTCAAGTGAAAAAAAAGGACGAGATTTGATGAGTGATCTTATACCAAATGCTGTTTTTTGTTTGACGTGAAGAATATGATTGGTGAACTTTAAATGAGGGTCCAATTTTATGCCCAGAAAACACACACAGTTAGACGCAGGAATGAAATGATTGTCAAAGAACACTTGTGGAATGAAAAGTAGCATTTTTTTGTGATGTTTTAAAAACCATGAACTGAGTTTTGAGCGGGTTTAAAATTAAGTTGTTTAAGCGTCACCATTAAACGGCATTAGTCAGTTCTTTGTTCAAGATATCGATCAGAGTAGGTAATTTTATGCGAGATGGAAATGGTCGTATCATCAGCGTAAAGAATAACTTTAGAATCTCCAAGGCAGTCAGGCAAATCATTAATATAGATACAAAAGAGTAAGGGTCCAAGAATAGAACCATGTGGGACCCCTTGATTAATTATTTTAACATTAGAATTAACGCCCCCAACGCAGACTGATTGTTCACAATCAAGAAGGTAGTTTTTTATGAAGGTCAAGGATGGGCCAGTGATACCCAAGGACTCTAATTTGCTAAATAAAATATTATGACTAATGGTATCAAAGGCTTTCGTGAAATCAAGAAATACAGACCCTGTGAAATTACCGTTGTCGATGGACGTTTTCAAGAAATCGGTTAATGATAGCAATGCTAAATTCGTAGAACTACCAGCCCGGAAACCGAATTGACAAGGCTTTACCAGCTTAAATTTATTGAGGTACTTGTTAATACGTTTCACAAATAATTTGCTGTTGGAAGACAAAATAGAAATAGGGCGGTAGTCACGGACATCTTTCGTATCACCTTTTTGTGTACTGGGATTAACTTGGCTTTTTTCAGTGAGCTCGGAAATATACCATGTTTAAAAATGACATTATTATATTGCTTAAGACTTCTGAGATGTCTGGAGCAGCAAGTTTTAAATGAAACGCCGATACATTCTCTAGTCCAGCGCTACAGTTTTTTAGACTCAGGATTGTAGAATAGACTTCGTCGATGGTAACAGAAAGTAGAAAGAATGAATGGATACAGCGGATGATGGTGTACGAGGATACTTTGGGCCTATCATTGTATACTTCATAAAAGTAATCACTAAAGGACTTGGCTATGTCAGCAGACTCAGTAAAGATTTGCTGTTTATACCTAAGTTTATCAATGACATTACTAACCTGAGGTCTCTTTAGGAAGTCATTGAAAAGTTTCCATTTTTTCTTTGGGTCATTTCTTGCTTTACAGAATTCTTTTTTGTAATAAAGTCGTTTTGATTTTTTCAGCACTTTATTCAACATCTTACTATATATTTTATACCTAAGTCTCAATTTCACAGTAAATGGCTGTTTTTTTTGTTTTCCTGTAGAGATTATCTTTTTTCTGCATACAAGTTAACAAGCCTTGAGTTAACCAGGGATTACGTTGAAACCTATATATTTTCTTGCACTTAACAGTTTTAGTGTTTGCATACACAGCTTTGAAAAATAGGAAGCAGAAGTTGCCTAGTGCTTCTTCAGGATTTTTTAAGGTGCTAATGAAAGACCACTCAGAGCTTTGAATTGCCTTGATAAAGTTTTCCTGATCGAAGGTTGACGTGAAATGGCACGTGCTAAGGCGAGGTAGATTTACGGCGAAAGTTACAAAGACAGGATGATGATCAGTGATGCACACATCAATGACTCCTGCGCTAGGGGTTGGCGAAAAATTGCTTAATACGTGGTCAATGAGCGTGCTTGTTCCAGTGGGTGAAAATCGAGTAGGGGATAAAATTAAGGATTCAAGCCCGAAGCCAAGAAAACAATCACTATATGCTATGGTGCTGTTGTTATCTGTATCCATTAGGTTAATGTTGATATCACCAACCAAAACAACTTGCTTATTTTCTGCCGTGATAATGTCAAGTACAGCAGCTAAATTATGTAGAAAATGCGGAATAGACGAAGATTTAGAACGGTAAATGCATGAAATGATCACCTTATTTAGATTAACAGAGGAGGGGAAGGCAGCCTCGATCCATACAGATTCACAGTTCGGAATATTCAAAGAAAGGTCAGTCCTGCGCTTGTACTTTATCTCGGGCGATATAAATATGGCCGAGCCGCCGTAGCGACCCGAATCGCGGTGACAATATTCAGAGTTAAACGATCGAAATCCGTACAGATTGCCATCACAAGATCCTAGCCATGTTTAGTAATACATAAATATGAAAAGGAATGACAGAGTAAGTCAGTGAATCCAATAATGTTATCGTAGTTTTTTGGCAAACTACGCGCATTGATGTGCAGCAATGAACAAGTAGAATTAGCAAGGAGGGATTTACTTTCCTCGAAAGGAAGCAACGACATGATGATACACGACGAAAGCTATGAGGTGAGAAAAGCGAACCGAGTTTGTCAACGTCACGTGAATAAGTTGAGATCAGATTCCGTATTAATCCAAAATACCCTGCTGTCTTCTGTCTTGCGGGCCTTGATATGACAATTATCTGTCCAGAGGAACCGCCATTTTTTGCCTTTTTTAGAACAAGCGCTTTACTGAACAGCTTTTTATTGGCAATGGTAAGATGCTCATTGACAAAGACTGGATTGTCATTACTTACGGATAGTCCTAACTGGGAAGCAAGCAGTCGCGCCTTACGCGCTTTGCGAAGGAACTCATTTTTCTTCTCGCGTGAACAAAAGCGCGCGATGATGCACTTGTCAGCTGTTTTACTGGCGACACGATGAACTGCATCAATATCTGTCGATGAAATAGGACATTCAATCACTTGTCCAATGGTTTTCAAAAGAACGGCGCAGTCCTCGCCTTGTGCACATGGAACACCTTTGATTTCAATGTTATTGAGCCTACTGTATTGCTCCCTATCTGCAGTCTTTTTGGTTAACTCGTCATTTTCTGCCATCATTGCAGTGTGGTAGTGCATTATGAGCGCAGGAGTAGGTTAACCTATTACTCAGAAGTGCATATTGTGTCGTTTTGCTTCCTAAATGACGACGCTTTCAAGAAGTCTATATGAAGTATCAGTGTTTATTATTTGCTTGCTGATGCCAACTTTGCATGGGATTTGCGATAAGCTTTATCCTGGCATAGGTTAGCTACTTCATCTACCATAACGGTTTCATCATGATCATGGGCTTTAGTCGTCGCAACGAAGATGTGCCACTAGGCGTCAACGTGGGTAGATCCACGTCAAACAACGCTATAGCTGTCAAATAACAGTATATGGTAACAATATATATATTCCTGAAAAATAAACACAATTTCTGTGAAAGCAAGTCTTTTGTGTTATAATGATTCGTATCACTGAGTACCAGTCATGTCTTTTTCTGTCTTTTTACAGCGAAAGTTGTTAGGAGATAACAACACGGGTCACATGCGGTGCCGTAGCTATCCGCCACCGCTTCCGCCGCTGTCAGTAACCACTGTCGCATGAAATGAGATAATAAAATCGTTCTCAGTAGCTAAGAAAACCGAAGGACACAACGGGATTTAAACCCGGCTCTGCTGAGTGCCAGCCCAATATTCTACCACTGAGCCACACCGGTGCTTGGAACTCGCTCGCTTACTTGCGTTAGGCAGGCTTGATGGGGGAAAATGTTCACGTTAATATATCTATATAGTGTTTTAAAACAGCAAAGAAAAAACCAAGTGGCACACGATGTGCCCCCTGACGTAACAAGTAAGCCGTTCGATGCTCCAACTGAATACAAAAGCTTGTTCTTGATCCCCCATTAAATGGGGCGCATACCAATTTCTGGCCTAATTTTTTTATTGTCGTTAGCTACATGCATGAAAAATTGGCACAAAACTCCTAGCAACTGTGCAGCAGCTGTTGTTTTTCTTGTTTTTCTTTACCTATGGCTCATACCCTAAGGAGGAGATTGGCCGATTATAAGGTGAATTTGCCCTATACTCTCTGCGTTGCTTTATTCGTAAAAAGGCTAGTTATTTAATTATGATTTGAAATGCCAATTTCGAGTTTCGAAGAAAAGTCGTGAGCCCACAATTTAGCAAGAAACTTTTTTAGTCGCAGCGATGTATTTCTGAACGGTGAATAAAACTTCCCTGTGGCTGTAGCCCAGGGTAGAGGCTCTAAAAGAAAGACGAGCAGGCTCTGATAATTGCAAGCCCAGTGTTTGAAGAGATGGTGCTAGTATGCTTCTCCTCAATAAATGAAAGTGACATTATAATTAAAATTGACAAATTGTTCGCTCTTGATTACAGTAAATGCACATAGGGGAACTCAATAAACCGGATCCGTGTAAGTAAAAACTGAGGCACCTAACGCGGCAACGAAACGTAGTGATGACAACTTCCATCATCCATGAATTAGACAGTTCGCTGCACCAGAAAAATAACAAAAGCTTGTACTCCGGAGAAGCCATCAGTGCAGCGTCTGATAAATTTTGCTTTATTGTAAGCACGCAATTACGTGCCACCGTAATCTGTACTGTAGTTGGGAAAATAGGAATGATCGGTGCCGAAAGCGATGCCTTCGCAAAAGAATTAGAGATTTTATTTATCAGAAAACCTTTGTGCCCTGGTGCTTAGAATAATTGAATACTTCGGAGATGACAGGGAACCAATGATTTCCAAAATTTCAGTATGGGTAAGCAGCTGAATGTGGACAGGGAAGAGCACACTTCTAATGAGTCAGTTATTATATATACGACTGGAATCGAAGTATTGACCTTGCGCAAAGCTAACATTATTGCCATAAATTGTGCCAGAAATACAGGAAGACAGTCTTGTAAGGGAAGCGAAAATGACCAATGAAGTACAGGACAGTATATTCTTCTTCTTCCTTCTCAGAGGCGTGAGCGCGATCATTATAACACAAATGGAGAAATACACCAAGTGCCTATGACAGCATTCTAGAGCATACACGATCCCGAACGTGAAAGTACTGCGCAGTTAAAATATGAATAGCTCTGTATGCGCTCACTGTGTGTATCGTGGTGTCTAATAATGTTCCCTTTTCATATGCTTCAGTATGCAGCAAGTACAGTAAGGCAGGGGGTGGCAATGTCACGAATACTGCTTAAAATACGTTACGCACGTTTGAAACGAAATTTGCTTCATGCAAATATATACGGATTCGGCGTCACATTGATGCACTTGTTCTTTTTTTTCTTTATCCACGATTAAAATGACTGAACGACGTACCTTAACAGTAGAGTCTACACCCAATGTACCCATGTTGGCCTTAACTCCGCAAAGATAGGCGGTTGCAGAGTTCGCCGAGTCAGATGTCTGGGTGTCGAGTCCGTACGTCTTTGACAGCGCCACGTATGGGAAGTGTTCCCACGAAAGAACAGACTCTTCGCCGCTGTTATTGTACTTGGACTGTCCTTTGTAGATACGAGCCGCCGTGACGGTGCTCACACCCATGCCATCACCTAAGAATAGCACCACATTTTTGGCAATATGGGTGACCGGCTTTCTCGATAACTTCTCCTGAATGGTTTCATCTCCAAGACGTTCCCAGTAACTCCTATTAGCTGCAGAAAACAGAAGCAAACATAAAGCACTATTGGCAGCAATTATGCTCGATGAAGAGACGTCCATAAACTAGTTTAGATTGTGTGGTGATTGGAGGGTAACTGAAATAACTGCAGCCGCAAAAAGGTGCCTTCAAATAGTGCAAACTCGCGCGACTTTCGTGGCTTGTTTGAGTAATGTGAAAAGTCCTTAGTTCACAGTCAGCAAGAGGAAAGACAGAACATAGTGACATTGGAAAGATGGTATAACTCCAAGATAACTTGGGACGTTTTAAACAAAAGGGCCTTCTACTACAGCTGTAGGGCACTGAATTAAGAAGCAAATGAGCTTGACCTTCTGAAATATTTTTCTCTATTTAATAAAAGGCTCGCTGAAGATCAATTAGCTGCAACAGGATTTTTATTGCCAGTACATTACAAGCAAAAATAAAGCCTGTTTTTTTGTACCGCTACTCATTTCATTGCCTCCTCGGCATCTTTTCCCACCTTACCTTTCATGCCAATTTCTTTTTCCCCATAGCAAGGTAGCAAACCGGAAATTATCTTCTGGTTAACCTCTCTGTATTTCACTCAACTTTGTTCTCTCTCTCTCTCCTCGCTCGCCATCGGCCATACTATGCTGAATGCGCCAGTTCTCGTCTCTCTCCTCGGCATCTTTATCCTTCAGCTTATGAATATTCAGCTGTACGTAAACATTCATTCAGCGCAGCCACGCTTTCCTATTTTTGTTTCGCATGATCTAACACATGGGCACACTGCAGTTGGCGCCTACGATTAATAAACAATGGGACTTCCTATGTGCGTTGCACGGGCGTTGGCACAATTTTTTTTTCTTGGGTGGGTGGGTGCACCTATATGCAATAGTAATTTGGCTCTGCATGCATTCCGAAAAAAAAATTCGAGAGGGGGCTGCACACTCCTGGTGTGCCACCCCATGGCTACGCCAGTGGTGTGCCCTGCTATATTGATTTGATAAAATATGTGAAAGGCTGCGTCCATCAATTTCTAAGATGGGTGTTCTGGAAATCAGGGAAGCTACCAACTCCTCCGCTGCAAACTAATTCAAGGGCCCAGTTTAGCATGAAGACTGGCAGTCAGCTTGAACAAACACTAAATTAGGCAATTGCCTAATTGAGCAAACTATTCAGGGTGTATTCAGCAACGCTTTGCAGGTTATATGCTTCATTACTCCACTCTACAAAAAATTTTGCATGTCAGTTTATACCGCACAGGAAAAAGCGTTTGTACTAGCCAGGGTGTTTTCCCTAGAAATGTGCCCATTGCTGAGTGATACGCTTGTTTTGAAAATACTTTTCGACCTATGGAGCCACGTGTAATTGAGATCGCCTGAGGCTGTTCTTCAGAATGTGAGACTCTATGCCCATTATAATAGTGAACTTTTACTCCATGGTGCGCGTGCTCCAGCAGTACATTCTCCAGATATTCCTGACATGGACCACAGCTTGTATACGGGATATTCACTATTCGGCTCGAAACCCCGTAAAGTGCTCTGAGAGTGCACCTCAAATGCTATGGATATAATGAGCATACTGAAAAACGTGGTGCCTCCGTTTTTTTATCACTTGGCGAAGCGGATCTACAGCGCTTTAGTGCTTTCAATCGTTGTTTAATTCATTTGACATGACATGTTGATTTCGAATTATTCAGGTAGAATATTGCAGTTCCCAATCTACCTCACTTGAACAGCTAAGAAGCCTTCGTGTTATCGTTTCTTAAATAAACTGAATATGCACGTGCTAGAGCTGGCCCTTTTCCTTTGTTTCTTTCCGCCAATACACACATTTTTGCCTGACACAACTCAGGTGCGGAATATTGACCCCACGACAAGCTACGTGATTAAATGGTTTCAAACAAAAAATGTTTTTGTATTAGGCGCACAGTCCAGTGACAGTAGGAATGAAAGTAATGCTGTTTGAATTACGTTTATTTGCATATACTGGCATTCAATTACAGCAACTAGGCAGGATCACATGGTGGCTCGGATGTTATTGAATAGAGGTAAGCGGTCCGGCTTTTCAATAGGGCGGAATTGTAAAGAACGTTCTTTCTGATACTGCTCAACTAAACTTTAAGAACAGTAGGGTGTACGATGAGACTTTGATCTGGGGGAGTTGATTCATAGCAACGGGGACGTACAGGAAGACTGAGAGGATGGACGAAGAACACGCAACACGCACGACTACTTAGGAGTCCCTTCTACATCACGAATAGAACACACACAGAGTGTCTCGTGCATTCGCCTATGACGATTGAAGACGAAAACAATCGCCTTCTTTTTTCTACGTATCACTGTATTGCTCCGTGCCCGGCCAGCTGCCAATGCCCTCTGCACCTCACCAGGTTTTGCACTGCCTGTGTGATCTGCCAACGTTTGATCAAGTGATGGTCTCATGTGATGAAGCCATTATGCTATGTTTTCTAATGTCGTGCCCCAGTGACATCATGACGTCACAAATTTTAGTGATAAGCGGTGTCATCAAGACATGATATAGTGACACCATAATGTTATGATAATTTTTCGCGTCGCTTGTGGTGACGCCGACAGCATATTGTGGTGTATAGTTTGACAACCAGGGTATTTGATGAGCAAATAAGAGACAATGAAAAAGGAATAAAATTGTTACAGCTAACTACGTTTTAAAAAATCTGAATTTATCTCGTTCGCCTTAACGAAACGCTTGGTAAGCGGTAAAATGCCCGAAAAGAAAATGCAGATGGTGACGCCACCAAATGTCACGATGCCATATTTTGCGTCATAATGTTTATTGTTGTATACTAAGTCCTACGCAGCTCCCAATAGAAAAGAATGATGCTCATTGTCTACTTATTGGACCAGAGACTCGACATACCAAATTTTGGGAAATTTTGTAGAGCTAATGTTGACAAAACACGCAAAAAACATTTTAAATTTGTGACATCACGGGCGCATATTTCGGCGAAAAAATTTGGAAATGGGCTTTTACTTTGATTTCCCCTTGTATTAACTTCTGGTGGTAGGATTAACAACGATAGAGTTCTTGGAGAAATCTTTATATCACTTCACTGTTACGCTTTGGTGTCTCTTTAACAGTATTAACACAGTGTTTATCGTTTCACTAACTATTTTTCACTGGGTCAAACATTTTATGCAGTAGTCGTTAGCAGCCAAAGGCACATTCCTCTGCAGAAATTTGTCGATTGCTGTCACCTACTACATGGGCAGCTCATTTGTGTAAACGTAGTGAGTGAAGGAGTTCGGTGCTGATGAGCGTTGTGGAAAGAAGACGCATGATCTGACTACGCTGGTTTGTGCCATGAGTTATGAATAAATAGTTAATGTCCGCCACGGGGGTGTAGTGGTTACGCAGCTCTTCAGCTGACAGAAAGATTGCGTGTTTGATTACAAGGTGGTGGCGCTTTTTGATGACGGCCAATCGATACAGGCTCATGTACTGTCACATGTCAGTGCAGGTTAAGCAACACCAGATGGCGAAACTCCCAGCGACCTCCACTACTGCACCCCTCTTCCTGGCGATAGTCGGCTGTCTTCACCACTCTCGTGGAGCTTCGGGCTATACTTCAATCACTGTGCCCTTGTTGGCCCTATAAATTAACACTGAAGAGGGGTGAATCATGTAGAACATGGCGTTTTACAGCGACAGCAGTTATGAGATAAAAACTCAGGTCAAGCGCGGCGCTGCCGCCGCCACCGGTGGTGTCCATAACCACGATCGCAGAAATAAGAGAAAAAGCCTAGTATTAAAGACACAGTGGGGCTTAAACCGGGGTCCACTGGGTGCCAGCCCAGTATTCCACCACTGAGCCACGCCGGTGCTTCGGACTTTTTCGCAAACTTGCCTTAGGCAGGCTTGATGTTTGTAAAGGAATGGCGTAATATTAGTAATAAAGCGTCTTCGAACAGCAAAAGAACAACCAGTCATTGCACCATGCGAATAACGTTACCAGTGGGTCGAACAATGCGCCAACTCACTAGAAAAGCTTGTTCATGGTCACCTATGAACTCAGGCGCATAACCACTTCACGCATATCTCCTCATCGTCATCCGCCACTGCACGAGCATTTGGCACAAATATCCTTTAAAGTGTTCAGCGGATACAACATTTCTCAGAAGAACGACAAAAATAGCATAGCGAATGTTGGTCTACTATCAAGAAATTACAATTACTCATACCGCAGTGGGTATCGAGCAAGTGTGCTTGCAGTAGTTACCCAATGCAGTAATTTCCCAGTCAGAGTTTAGAAAAGGCTTTGAAAGGCTGCTTTAGCTTTCGACGTCACTGCGCTGCGCCTTCCGCGCAGGCCTGGCTTTTTAGCTCCACTGACGCGAAACCAAGCGAGGGGCAAATCATGCAGTGTTTATTCTTTTTCTACTTCTTTTTCACATGCCCGGTTTCAGTTCTATACGAAAGTAGACGTAGGTGTCATCTCCACTCATGTAGTCGGGTGTTTGCTGGGCTTACTCTTGTTTTCAAAATTTGAGTGTACGGGTGGCGAGTAGCAGGTTTACCCATGCCGTTCTTGTGGCGCATGCCCATTTCATGTGCGGCGAATATTAGCGTCACCCCCGGAAAATCTTTTCAGGCCTGCGCCCAGCAATCTGACGTCATTTCCGGCCGGCCGACTCTCAGGGAAGCCGCAGCGGCAGCGAGCGCAGCGCGGGCGGCGGAGGTGATGGTTCGGCGGCGTGGTGTTGACGGTGTTTCACGTTTCTTGCTTTCCGTTGTTGTTTTGCGGCAATTTCGTTTCCGTGCGTAATGCTGGAGTGATGCGACAATGCCCAATAAGTGTTGTGTACCCGGATGCACCGGCAACTACAAAACAGGAAAGAAGATACAAGTGTTTTCCTTCCCTAAAGACGCCGACGCTCTCAAACAATGGCTACGCGCCATTCCTAGGAAGGACTTCGTGCACTAAGGTAAGAATTTGAGATGCTCCTGTTCTTAGCTTGTCGTTGCTTGTTCGGGTAGAAATCACCTATGATGGGAAATACTTGAGCGTGTGGCCGCCGGGCCTCGCGAAGCGCTGACGCCAGTTGTGTGTGCAGTTGAGAATCGCCCAGAAAGGCACGTTCGCAGCAAGGATGGTCAGCTGCGCTTTGTTCACTAACAGTGCCGTGGTGTCATCCATTCTTGCAAGCTCTCGGTGGAAGCGCTTCGTGGAGTGCGGTGACGTCACGCTCCCGTGTTTCCTTTCATGTTGCTTGTACCGCTTAGCGCAGCGCTTTTATTTAGATGCTTGCGAAACGTGGGTAGACTTTGTTTTAGCTACACGGACTGTAAACACGGTCATGCAAACGGGAGCGCATTTTTTTCTTTTGAGAAGTGGCGTCTCAGACGTTCTTGAAACGCTTGTGCAGGTGTGCGCGGATCATTTCGACGCTTCATGCATCGAGAAGACGACATCGTACACGGATCCAAGGACAGGGAAAGGTATTGAAGTTGCACTCCCAGTACCACGGTTGCGTCCTGGATCT
Source organism: Rhipicephalus annulatus (assembly GCA_013436015.1). Classification (NCBI taxonomy): domain Eukaryota; kingdom Metazoa; phylum Arthropoda; class Arachnida; order Ixodida; family Ixodidae; genus Rhipicephalus; species Rhipicephalus annulatus. The sequence goes on along the minus strand of WOVY01001005.1, from coordinate 50,135 downwards.
GTCCCAACAGTATTTCCTGGCTGTCCGTCCTACCTATCAGTACGAGACCAGAGCACGAGAGAAACCCCTGACGCCAAGAGGAGCCGACAAGAAGCCTCCCAACTCGCCCGTGCTGTAGAAGAGTCGCTGGCGTCATATGAAGCGGAGCAAGAACGAGACCGGTTTTCGTCGCTCGAAGAACTAAGGGCTCGCCTGCAAGGGGTGTCAGTGTCTCCGAAGTGGACTGTGATTCATAAAGAAGAGTGCTCCATGTTTTTGAACATTATCGACTATCGTGAACCTTGTTTGAATGCGTCATTGACCGTGCTTGCAAACCTTGAAGTCTTTGCCTGCTATCAAGGTTCACCAATCAAGAACCTTGGTAGCGCTGTTGTACCAGACTCAGTTCAAAAAGTAAGTTCCTTGTTGGAAATTTTGAACAACCTGTCAATGCTGTCTGAGGAGCGCTGCAATTATCGCCACCTGGCTCAAGCAATACATTCCCTTCTGGACAAATTGGAAGCCAGCATTGATGAAGGCAAGAAAGAGACGGTGAACTTTATGAAGGAGCAGCTACTACTCCTTTCTGCAAAGCGCATTCAGTATAGTGCACAGGTGATGGTCTTTGCATGCATCTTGCGTACAATATCACCACATGCCTACAAGTTCTTGAGAAGCCCAGGTGCACTAACTTTGCCCCACCCAAGCACTATTAGAAATGTGTGCTCGTCTATTCAAATGTGCCCACAAGTTGATTCTTCTGACGACACTTTCCTTCAGTATGTGTCTCAGAGATTCAAACATCTGCAGGCACATGAACACACTGTGACGCTGATGCTTGACGAGATTCATATCAAACCTTGTTTAGATTACAAAGGTGGGAACATATGTGGTGCAGCAGTTGACTCCAACGAAGCGGCCACATCGGTGCACGTGTTTGTGATACAAAGTTTACTGAGCGCATTCAAGGAGGTGGCGCACATTCTTCCGGTAAAAACCTTACAGGGTGAAGATCTTCATTGCATGCTGAAGAAGGTGATCTTGGGCTTAGAAGAAATTGGATACAGGGTCATAGCCGTTGTCTGTGACAATAACTCGCTGAACAGGAAGGCAATGAAGATGTTTCTGCCAGAACCAAAGCTTAGCCCTGTTTACCCGCATCCGGCAGACCCAGATCGGCCGTTATTTTACGTGGTGGATGCTGTACATCTATTTAAATGCATAAGAAATAACTGGCTCAACCAGAAAAATGCTGGAACTTGCTTTTTCTACCCCCGCTTCGAGCTTTCGAACAATGAAGTTCATCCCGAATGCAAGATGACTGCTTCATTTAAGCATTTGAGAGATTTGCATAAAGAGGAGTCACCCCTGCTTCTGAAGTCTGGGTATGGCTTGACGTCAAAAGCTCTAAATCCAAGCAGCTTTGAACGACAGGACGTCAAACTCGTACTGCAGGTTTTTAATCCGCGCGTAGCCGAAGCCCTGGCCGCTCGCAAGGGTCATACTGATTTTCAACATGCTACATCAACCGCCGAGTTCATCAAAATAATTCTTCGCTGGTGGAGCATTGTCAATGTAAAGACACCTAGTAAGGGCTTCCATCACCGTAATGTTTTCGAAGAGCCCATGTCAAACCACACAGAAGACCCAAAGGCAAGCTTTCTAAGCGCTTTTATCAGATGGCTCGATGTGTGGGAATTTTATAGGCACGACACCGGAGTACTTACCCAGGAGACATTGAGTGCCTTGAGGCTCTCTGCTCAATCCCTTTTGGCATTGGTGAAGTACTGCGTTAGTGAGCTTCACTTTAAGTATATTCTGCTAGGGAAAGACCAGACGGATCCCCTCGAGAGTCGCTTTGGACAGTACAGGCAGATGGCTGGTGGGCAGTATCACATATCTGTTCGCCAGCTTTGCGAAACCGAGGGAAGGATTCGCCTTCAAAATGCCCTTCCAAGGATGAGCAACGATGATCTCAGAGGCATCGAAGAGACGGACAGTGTCAGGGATGCGGGCACTTCTTTTAGTGTTCATGTTAGCGATGCTGACCTTGATGAGCTCAGAGCACAAATGCCGGTGATTGGTTATGTTGGTGGGTATTGTGCACACGCTGCAATGAAAGTTCTCAAGTGTGAAAGCTGCCAGAGGCAGTTGGTCGTTACCCGAAATACGGCCGAAACAGGAGAGGACACCCATTCTTTAATCGCACAACTGGATCGGGGTGGCCTGAAATTTCCTTCTGCTCTTGTAATCACAGTAGTTATGTACACGGAGGTTGTAGTTAGAAAGCTCATGACGGAAAGTACCTCTACCCAGTTTCTCTATGGGCCGAACCAAAAGAATGTCGTTCGGCAACTTACACTGGACTCTCTGCCAAGGCTTGAGGACATAGATACGTGTGAAAACGGGCACACCTACGAGCTCCTCATCACATTGGTTGCAAACTGTGCAGCACATATAATGCTCAACAACTTGTGCAAGCAAAGGAACGATCTTTTACGCATTGAAAAAGATCAGAAGGCGAAAAATAGAAAGGCCCGAATTTTTCTTGGAAAGTAATTTTCCAAGCGCCGCGTCTTTCTCTTCTCATTTATTCTTGTGAAACTGCACAGAGTGTATTTGATTGCATGTCATGACTTGATTTCCTTGGTATACTTCTGCCTTATGTAAAACGAGCCTTGTTTCCAGTTTTGTATCTCTTTACAAGTTAGCTTTTAAAAGTGCTGTACTTTTTTTTTTAACTCGAACTGCCTCGGTGCCTACTGTAGCAGTTGTACAGTCCGTTTTGGTACCTAAGCTGTGTACACTTTCCTTGTGCACTCTGTGTACAGAGATGTTGTGCACTGTGATTTGTTTTTTCTTAGATTTTTGTTTGATTTTTTCTCTAGGACATGCACCTACCTGTGGCAGTACAATTACTTTTCTTTCTGTCATTTATCATGCTGTGGACCACAATTTAGTCACCAGTGTTCTTATGTATTGTATTTTTTGGCAAGTGTTTGAACCTGATACCTTGTGTTGCTACTGCTACTATGATAAACGAATGGTATGTTTTCATCTAACCTACAATTTAAATGAAAGTGTGCTTTTTCTGTTCCAAAGCTCGGGGATGTTTTTGCTGTTACAATCTGTTTTGTTTACTGAGTTTTATGTGGCAAGATATTGTGTTTTTTACTTTTGGCATATTTTCAGCATTAAGGGCAACATCTTGTGTTGCCTGTCGTCTGCCTGGACCGAGAACAATGCGCACTGTGATATTTGTACAGACGGCGTCTGGCTGTGATAAATAAATATGCATTATTCCATTCACGATATTCATTATTTCTTGATACCTTGATAAGTTCCCCCGCCGCGGTGGCTCAGTGGCTAAGGCGTATCGCTGCTGAGCACTAGGGCGCGGTTTCGATACCCGGCTGCGGCGGCCGCATTTCTGATGGAGGCGAAAAGCAAAAGCTCCCGTGTGTACGAGATTTCGGCACACAATAAAGATTCCCAGGTAGTCAAACTTGATCCTGAGCCCTCCCCTACGGCGCGCTTCATCGCCTGCGTTATGTCGGCGCGTTAAACCATACAATCAATCGATACCTTGATAAATCGTGTGGACATGGTGTCAGGGAACCTCGCCCGAGTCGGTAGGCGTGAAGGGCGCTCGCGGCAAGCGCTCGCGGCTGGCGCAGCCACCCAGCGAAGGGCGGCCGGCCGGCCGGCGCGATGTGACGTCGTCGACGTCACGTCACGTGACGCGCAGGCCTGAAAAGCTTCCGGGGGTGACGATATTAGGGGGCTGTGTTCTCGTATGATGTCGCTGGCTGTGGTATGCTGTATCATAGGCTGTCGCTTGACGTAACGAAGGCAACACCACATATCGCTTAACCACTTGAGCGCGCACCCGCGTCAAACAGAAGTATTCTACCTGTTTTTCTTCGAGCGCCTCGATGATGATAATAACTGCGAAGCACATTAGGGACTCTGGCTTTCGTATGCTCTTTTAGCTTGAAGAATCGCAGGTGAAACCACGTGTAAAAATTCAAAGAGAGGAAGCAATCGAGACACAGAAATAGATGAATATAAAAAAGAAAATGCAAGGTAAATAAAAAATGAAGAGAGGAAGGCACAGACAACCGGAACAGCAAACAATAAAGAACATAGAAAACAAGAAGAAAGTTGAAAAGAAGGAAGGATGCCCCACTTAAGGTAAACTTATGATAAACGCAGCTGAGAATGATCCGGATTATCGCCACAAGCGCATTTACAGGCTGAACTCTTGTCGTGTTTTTCGCCTTCCGTTCCGACTAAGGAGAGACCAAGAAACGCTACTACATAGACTGCGGCTGGGTGCTGCATACACGCGACGATACTTATGCATGATAGGACAAGGGCAAAACCCTAACTGCAACTTGTGTAACACGCCAGAAACTATTAATCACATCCTGTGTGTGTGCCCTTTATACGCAGTTGAAAGACAATCTCTTAAGGGCCTCACAGATGCCCCAGACTGCCGATCCTTTTCGGAAGAGAAACTTTTGGGTGCTTGAGAACGTGTGGATCATGCTCATTGCAGTTAAGAGGGCCTGATCGCATTTATAAGAAAGACAGGTTTAGATTCCCTGCTTTAGAGAATCTGATAATTAAAGACTTTTGTGTGTGTACTACACCGAACGAGACATTGTGTGCAGTGACTCATTGTGCTATACCAAAATCACCCCTCATCATACCCTCCTTTTTCTTTCCCTTTTTTCCTTACCCCATGGGGAGTAGCAGGCCAGAAACCTGCTTTCAAGGCCAACCTCTTCTCTTTCTTCTCATTAAGCACCTTCCTATTCTTACACAACATCTGAAATCACAAAGTTTTCTCAACTTGACTTTCCTGTTTTTAAATTTTTTTGTTTGCTCCCTTTTTATGTGGTTTTTCTTACGTTAGTCGAATTATAATACAAATTCATTACACATAGTTATAAGGCTCACATAAAAAGTGCACTACGCTTTTTGGGCCTATTCCACTGAGTGGTTGTGAGCGATGAGTCCAGGGAAACAAACAAACCATCCACACTAGTTTTTAGGCTTGACGCTACTAATCCTGGGTGAAACGTCCCGCATGTCGTTACAATAAGTTAATAAGTAAGCTGATCGAGTCCTTATGTTTTCCGTAAAAATATTACGGAAACTTGCGGAATGATTAGAATGGCATACGAAACATTTCAGTACGAATGCGCAGCTAGCGTTTTAAGACGGATCATTACTACGTGACACACATTGACGACAATAGACGGCGCCAGGTGGAATCCCAGAGGTGCTTCGCCGCGTTATTTGCACGTCATGACTACCTCACTAAATTTGTTGACCTTGTGTCGTCATAATTCTATGATAAAGTGGAGTCACTACGCGGAGTGAACTTTATGATAGACTGTGACTACAAGAAGCACCGTGACGACCAGAGACATAAAGATGCCGAGCCCCTAAGGGGCTTTGCACGTAAAAGCTTCCCCAGGCAAGAATTGAACATTTGTTTGCTCCTCGCGCTCAAGACAATTGACAATAAACCCATAAATAGGATTCGTAAAATCTTTTAACTGAATTTAGAGATAAAGTTTCAGTTCGTTTCAGTTCAGTTTATTTCGGACATAGTTACATGACATGAAATATATCCACGAGGCAAGGCAAAAGGAGACTCGTATGTCTCCTGACGAGGCCTTCACCCCGGACTTACACGTCACACCCAGGAGCAAAATCAGAGAATATAAGTACAATGCTCATTGAACATATACAAAGTTTACATTGTTCAGGTTTAACAGGTATATAAAGTTACATAAATATACAAAATTACATTTTTCGCGTTCAAAGCAAAATAATTGTATTTTAAAGGAGGCAGGAAAAGTAGCTTTACTTGTTTTTTTAAAACGAGACATACTTGAGTTCTGATTAGTCAATTAGATTAGGTATGGGTATGCATTCAGCAATGAAATAATCTGATAATCTATAGTTTTAGTACCATAGTTAGTTCTTGGGCTTGATCCCGTCAATGAAATAGTGCGAAGGTCATATGCCACTTGTCTATTTAGATATTTGCTTGAGAACATGGTGCGATCACGTTTGAATTCGCGGAAAATTTTTGCTGCCAAAGAAAGCTGATATAACTCTGAAAATGGTGATACGTTCAGAATTTTATACAGAGAGTCAGTTGATGGGGGAGGATGGGAAGAAATCATTTTTAGGCTCCTGTTTTGTATAGAGGAAACACGTTCAGCATCCGTCTTGTTGCACGTACCCCAGACTAGGTGACAATAAGTTAAGTGGGAATGATTAAAAGCGAAGTACAATTGTTTTCTAACACGCAGCGGCAATATTTTAGCCCGTGTAACATAGCAAGAGATCTAGATAACTTAGCACGAACATACAAGATGTGCTCAGACCAGCTGAGGTCAAACCTAAAAACGACTCCTAAGAAGCGGCAAGAGTTGACGGGCGTTATTATATTATTATTAATTGTCAATTCTACGTTATGAAGAAGTGATTTATTTTTTGGGCAAAATATTAGGTACTGTGTTTTCTTTACGTTTAGGTTTAATTCGTTCACATTAGGCCGGGTATGAAGTTCGTTTAGCCAGATGTAACACGGTGCTCTAATAAATTTAGATCTGGACCAGAAAAGAAAACGTTAGTGTCATCGGCGTACATAGCAATGACGGGAGTAAAAGAAATGTTAGCAATATCATTATTATATAAAAGAAAGAGCAAAGGACCTAAAATAGATCCCTGTGGGACCCCAAAGTTTATTTTACCTAAGGCTGACCTTCATTCCTGAAGCTGTGTATATTGCATTCTGCCTTCGAGGTAACTCTTTATTAATGTAAGGGCCAGTCCACGGATACCATATGTCGTTAGCTTATGAAACAAGATTTGGTGTTTGATCGAATCAAACGCTTTTCGAAAGTCAAGAAAAATTCGAACTGTAAAATATTCCTGTTCGAAATTACTAAGTATCTTTTCTTTTACCTGCAGTAGAGCAGATTTCACTGATTTTCCACATTGAAAGCCATACTGGTGTTTTGAGATAATATCTTTCACTTGAATGAAATCATACAATTGTTTTTAAATAATACGCTCTGCGATTTTCGAAAAAAGAGGCAGTAGCGATATTGGTCGATAATTATTCAGGTCATTTTTACTGCCACCTTTATGAATGACAGTAACACGCGCAACCTTCATTTTCTCAGGAAAAATGCCAGTCTCCAACATTCTGTTGCAGATATAAGCTAGTGGGGCAGAAATGTGACAGATAGCAGCTTTATTCGGCAAAACGCTGATTTCATCGTAACTGGGTGAGCACGTGTCTTTCAGTGCGAACACCGCAGATTCTATCTCTACATCTGAGATAGGTGTTGAAAACAGAATCCTTGTAGGCTGTAGGAATGTATTAAATAGCAGATTTTGAAGATGATGCTACCTTGGGGCCATGAAAAGCACCTGATGTCAAAAAATGTATATTAAACTGATTTGCAAGCGTCGTGCCAGCGAGGGCTGTTTCATTTATGTGTAGTTCAGTAGGTATACGTGGTTGTTCAATTCCTATAATTTTGTGGACAGCACCTCGAAGCCGTTTAAGGTTATTAATTAGCGGCGAAATCTTATTTTGATAATATGCATTTTTGCCTTCATTTGGTCCAAGCCTAATTTATTCCTATACTTTTTAAACGCGAATAAATCTGCCTGATTCTTTGTTTTTAGGAAACGAGCGAACATGAAGTCTTTTTCTTTAATGCGTTTAAATAATGACGGTGTGATGCACTCTTTTCTAGCTTTTTTGTGCTTCTTAACCCTAACACGTGGAAAAGCGTAATTGTAGTCCTCACTGATTTTTTGAATAATGATATCATAGGCTTTTGATGTATCAGATTCGCGGTACAATTTATCCCAGCTAGTTTCACTCATTAAAGAACAGAAGTTCGTAATGCTAGTGGGGTTTATTATCCGACGCGCGTAATTAGATTTGGGTACTTGTTTTTTACGGCAAACAGAGCAAAAAATGGCAAGTGGTCACTCACTCCCGACGAAAACACACCAGACATTATGTTTTCCGGATGAAAACATGTAAAACAGACATCAAGCAATGTGGCAGATTGTTTAGTGAACCTTGTGGGTTGATTAACGACATCTTCACACCAATAAGACGACATTACCTCAATCATATTTGTTTTAACATTGCTAATTGCAAGTAAATATATATTTAAATCACCAAATATTATGACATTGCATTTGTTGAGAGCAGCAAATTCCAAAAAACACTAAACAAACTCTAAAAATGCTTCTACTTTACTATGAGGAGGACGATATAATAAAAGAACAGCGACCTTGTTAATAACAATACAAATTGCTTCATAGGCATCATTGATAATGTAGCGAAGCTTCCGAACTCACAAATGGTTCTAACTCTTGAGTACCTCCTAGTGGGGCTACCCAACAAGGACGCCGCTCGCGCTGAGAACCCGTGCTTGGCTGTTACTGACGCCATTGTATATTCTCGCTCGTTGCCGGCTAATAAACGCCTTAACAATTTGGTGGAGAGTGCTGCGATCCCCGTCTATGCCTTTGGAGCTACGATCACGTACCCTGCCATCTACTATGTACCACGACGCTTCTCAGCAAACACCTCCTCCAATGCCACCCCCTTGTCCCGGAGTCCCCAGAATCCACGATCCACCCATCTTCACTGGCGCTGATGGCACTGACGTGGAGGACTGGCTCGCCTTTTACGAGCGCGTGAGCGTCCCCAACAAATGGGACGAGGACGGCAAGCTGACCAACTTGGTATTCTACCTTACGGGTGTTGCCAGCTTGTGGTACAACAACCACGCGTCCGATTTTGCCACCTGGTCCGATTTTAAGACCGCAATCATCAACGTCTTCGGCCGCCTTGCTGTTTGCAAGCTGCAAGGCGAGCAGCGCTTACGTGAACGTGCTGAGGAGGCTGGTGAGTCATTCACCAGCCATATTGAAGACGTCCTGGACCTATGCAACAAATCTAATCTCACCATGTCTGAGTCTGACAAGATCTGAAGCATCATGAAAGGTATTGACGATGATGCCTTCACGATGCTGCTCGCCAAAAACCCCGCCACAGTGGCTGAGGTCATCACACTGTGCCAGAGCTACGAGGAGCTCCACCAGGAGCGTTCGGTGACCCGACGCTCCCCACCACGAGCTGCAACGCTTGCTGGCTTGGAGAGCAGTTGTGACCAAGTGGCGTTGATGGCAGACCTAAAGTCCTTCATCCGTGAGGAAATCGCGCGTCAGTTCTCGCTCCTGCCCTTTGCCCACGAACCGACTGTTCAACAATCGCCTACTACCCTTCTCCCTCCCATCCGTCGAGCGATTGAACAGGAAATAGCGGAGGTAATGCCTGCGTACCACCCCCCACAGCCTCCGGCTCCTCCGCCCCTGAGTTACGCGCAAGTGGTCGCCAGGCCGCCCCAAGTCGTTCCAGCACCCGCCCCTCTGACTTACGCCGAAGCTGCCGCTCGACCTCTGTCCTTTGCAGCGGGTGTGCCCGCTACGTATGTTGACGTAACCCCGCAGCCTCACCTTCAGTCCACCGTGCAGCCACCGTTCCGTCCATCGGCCCTTGCGACATGGGTGAGACCTACCCCGGTGAACAGATGGCGCACACCCGACAACCGGCCCATCTGCTTTGCCTTCGGTTACGCCGGTCACGTGGCCCGTTATTTCTATCGCGTACAGCCGGCTCCAGTATCTTCACCTGTTGCTAACCAACTCAGCCGTCCTTATCGCGAAGAACCGCCGTCTATGCCACCTCGATCTCGTCCAGGTCGATCTCGAAGATCGCCGCCTCCACGACGTCGTTCCCTGTCCCCCATGCGGCCAAGTGCGGCTGCTCATGAGCGGGAAAACTAGTCGTCGCAGTCCCCAAGGCAAGGACTGCGACGCTATCGCAATGTGAAAGCCCTCAGAGCAGCCCCTCGAATGTCATTGACGTGCTTGTGGACGGTGTTTGTGCATCGGCTCTTATTGACACTGGAGCTGCCGGTATCAGTTATGGACGAAAAACTCTGCCGTTTACTTCCACAAGTGATGACGCCACTTTCTGGGTTATCCATCCGTACTGCAAGTTTGCACCGTATTCATCCTACAGCAGGGTGCACAGCTCGCGTTGTCATCCAGGACGTTCTGTATGTCACCCAGTTCATCATCATTCCGGCATGCTCTCATGACGTCATCCTGGGATGGGACTTTCTCTCCCGCCATGACGCCGTCATCCGTTGTGCCGCTGCCGAAATTGAGCTCTCACCCTTCTCGCATTTGACGCCAGAAGACATTCCCTCGACACTGAGCAAGATTCTAACGAAAGACGATACAACAGTGCCTCCAAACTCGACGACGGCTGTGTCTGTCTACTGCGCTGGTCTCTCCGACACCATCGCACTTGTTTCGCCATCTGACCGCGCTTGCAGCAGGAAAGGGCTGCTAGTACCTTTCGCGACCGTGCAGGTCAACCAGGGCAACGCTGCTATTTTTGTAACCAACCCGTCCTCGTTCGCTGTTACCTTGCTTCGAGGGGAATGTCTCGCCAGAGTGGAACCAGTCGACGACGCACAAGTCCTGGACGTACCCGATGACACGCGCGGTCCCAGGTCGTGTACCATTAACGCTGTTTCCACTTCTGATTCGTCATCTGCTGATGTATTTGGCCCCTCCATCGCGGACAACCTTACGGCCGTACAGCGTTCCCAACTTCTGGACCTGTTGCAAGAATATCGTTCTTCTTTCGATGTCGGGCGAATTTCTTTCGATCGTACGTTCGTTGTTACGCATCGCATCGACACTGGTGCCCATCCACCTTTACGGCAACGTCCATATCGCGTGTCGCCTGCTGAACACCGAGTAATTAATGATCAGGTTGACGATGTGCTCCAACGCGACGTTATTCGGCCCTCGGACAGTCCATGGGCGTCTCCTGTTGTTCTTGTTGCGAAGAAAGACGGTTCTGTGCGGTTCTGTGTGGACTACAGACGGCTCAATAAGATCACTCGCAAGGATGTCTATCCACTGCCACGCATCGGTGACGCGATTGACAGCCTTCATGGAGCCGATTTTTTTTCTTCTCTCGATCTGTGCTCGGGGTACTGGGAAGTACCCATGGCTGACGACGCTCGACGAAAGACCGCCTTCGTCACGCCAGACGGCTTGTACGAGTTCAACGTCATGCCGTTTGGTCTAAGTAATGCACCTGCTACCTTTGAGCGCATGATGGACACCGTTCTGTGCAACTTGAAATGGTACACGTGCTTGTGTTACCTCGATGATGTCATTGTCTTTGCTCCGGATTTCTCCACGCATCTCCAACGTCTGAAAGAAGTTTTCGCACGTTTGAGCGATGCCGGCTTGCAACTAAATCTGAAAAAGTGCCGCTTTGCAGCACGACAACTCACCATACTGGGGTACGTCGTGTCCAACGACGGCATTCTTCCTGATCCTGCCAAGCTTCAGGCCTTGGCCGAATTCCCCAATTCCGCATCTGTCAAAGAACTGCGTAGTTTCGTTTGCCTGTGCTCATACTTCCGACGCTTCATATTTAACTTTGCCACGATCATATCACCGCTGACGAAGCTCCTTGGAAGCTCCCCTCGAGAGTCGCTTTGGACAGTACAGGCAGATGGCTGGTGGGCAGTATCACATATCTGTTCGCCAGCTTTGCGAAACCGAGGGAAGGATTCGCCTTCAAAATGCCCTTCCAAGGATGAGCAACGATGATCTCAGAGGCATCGAAGAGACGGACAGTGTCAGGGATGCGGGCACTTCTTTTAGTGTTCATGTTAGCGATGCTGACCTTGATGAGCTCAGAGCACAAATGCCGGTGATTGGTTATGTTGGTGGGTATTGTGCACACGCTGCAATGAAAGTTCTCAAGTGTGAAAGCTGCCAGAGGCAGTTGGTCGTTACCCGAAATACGGCCGAAACAGGAGAGGACACCCATTCTTTAATCGCACAACTGGATCGGGGTGGCCTGAAATTTCCTTCTGCTCTTGTAATCACAGTAGTTATGTACACGGAGGTTGTAGTTAGAAAGCTCATGACGGAAAGTACCTCTACCCAGTTTCTCCATGGGCCGAACCAAAAGAATGTCGTTCGGCAACTTACACTGGACTCTCTGCCAAGGCTTGAGGACATAGATACGTGTGAAAACGGGCACACCTACGAGCTCCTCATCACATTGGTTGCAAACTGTGCAGCACATATAATGCTCAACAACTTGTGCAAGCAAAGGAACGATCTTTTACGCATTGAAAAAGATCAGAAGGCGAAAAATAGAAAGGCCCGAATTTTTCTTGGAAAGTAATTTTCCAAGCGCCGCGTCTTTCTCTTCTCATTTATTCTTGTGAAACTGCACAGAGTGTATTTGATTGCATGTCATGACTTGATTTCCTTGGTATACTTCTGCCTTATGTAAAACGAGCCTTGTTTCCAGTTTTGTATCTCTTTACAAGTTAGCTTTTAAAAGTGCTGTACTTTTTTTTTTAACTCGAACTGCCTCGGTGCCTACTGTAGCAGTTGTACAGTCCGTTTTGGTACCTAAGCTGTGTACACTTTCCTTGTGCACTCTGTGTACAGAGATGTTGTGCACTGTGATTTGTTTTTTCTTAGATTTTTGTTTGATTTTTTCTCTAGGACATGCACCTACCTGTGGCAGTACAATTACTTTTCTTTCTGTCATTTATCATGCTGTGGACCACAATTTAGTCACCAGTGTTCTTATGTATTGTATTTTTTGGCAAGTGTTTGAACCTGATACCTTGTGTTGCTACTGCTACTATGATAAACGAATGGTATGTTTTCATCTAACCTACAATTTAAATGAAAGTGTGCTTTTTCTGTTCCAAAGCTCGGGGATGTTTTTGCTGTTACAATCTGTTTTGTTTTCTGAGTTTTATGTGGCAAGATATTGTGTTTTTTACTTTTGGCATATTTTCAGCATTAAGGGCAACATCTTGTGTTGCCTGTCGTCTGCCTGGACCGAGAACAATGCGCACTGTGATATTTGTACAGACGGCGTCTGGCTGTGATAAATAAATATGCATTATTCCATTCACGATATTCATTATTTCTTGATACCTTGATAAGTTCCCCCGCCGCGGTGGCTCAGTGGCTAAGGCGTATCGCTGCTGAGCACTAGGGCGCGGTTTCGATACCCGGCTGCGGCGGCCGCATTTCTGATGGAGGCGAAAAGCAAAAGCTCCCGTGTGTACGAGATTTCGGCACACAATAAAGATTCCCAGGTAGTCAAACTTGATCCTGAGCCCTCCCCTACGGCGCGCTTCATCGCCTGCGTTATGTCGGCGCGTTAAACCATACAATCAATCGATACCTTGATAAATCGTGTGGACATGGTGTCAGGGAACCTCGCCCGAGTCGGTAGGCGTGAAGGGCGCTCGCGGCAAGCGCTCGCGGCTGGCGCAGCCACCCAGCGAAGGGCGGCCGGCCGGCCGGCGCGATGTGACGTCGTCGACGTCACGTCACGTGACGCGCAGGCCTGAAAAGCTTCCGGGGGTGACGATATTAGGGGGCTGTGTTCTCGTATGATGTCGCTGGCTGTGGTATGCTGTATCATAGGCTGTCGCTTGACGTAACGAAGGCAACACCACATATCGCTTAACCACTTGAGCGCGCACCCGCGTCAAACAGAAGTATTCTACCTGTTTTTCTTCGAGCGCCTCGATGATGATAATAACTGCGAAGCACATTAGGGACTCTGGCTTTCGTATGCTCTTTTAGCTTGAAGAATCGCAGGTGAAACCACGTGTAAAAATTCAAAGAGAGGAAGCAATCGAGACACAGAAATAGATGAATATAAAAAAGAAAATGCAAGGTAAATAAAAAATGAAGAGAGGAAGGCACAGACAACCGGAACAGCAAACAATAAAGAACATAGAAAACAAGAAGAAAGTTGAAAAGAAGGAAGGATGCCCCACTTAAGGTAAACTTATGATAAACGCAGCTGAGAATGATCCGGATTATCGCCACAAGCGCATTTACAGGCTGAACTCTTGTCGTGTTTTTCGCCTTCCGTTCCGACTAAGGAGAGACCAAGAAACGCTACTACATAGACTGCGGCTGGGTGCTGCATACACGCGACGATACTTATGCATGATAGGACAAAGGCAAAACCCTAACTGCAACTTGTGTAACACGCCAGAAACTATTAATCACATCCTGTGTGTGTGCCCTTTATACGCAGTTGAAAGACAATCTCTTAAGGGCCTCACAGATGCCCCAGACTGCCGATCCTTTTCGGAAGAGAAACTTTTGGGTGCTTGAGAACGTGTGGATCATGCTCATTGCAGTTAAGAGGGCCTGATCGCATTTATAAGAAAGACAGGTTTAGATTCCCTGCTTTAGAGAATCTGATAATTAAAGACTTTTGTGTGTGTACTACACCGAACGAGACATTGTGTGCAGTGACTCATTGTGCTATACCAAAATCACCCCTCATCATACCCTCCTTTTTCTTTCCCTTTTTTCCTTACCCCATGGGGAGTAGCAGGCCAGAAACCTGCTTTCAAGGCCAACCTCTTCTCTTTCTTCTCATTAAGCACCTTCCTATTCTTACACAACATCTGAAATCACAAAGTTTTCTCAACTTGACTTTCCTGTTTTTAAATTTTTTGTTTGCTCCCTTTTTATGTGGTTTTTCTTACGTTAGTCGAATTATAATACAAATTCATTACACATAGTTATAAGGCTCACATAAAAAGTGCACTACGCTTTTTGGGCCTATTCCACTGAGTGGTTGTGAGCGATGAGTCCAGGGAAACAAACAAACCATCCACACTAGTTTTTAGGCTTGACGCTACTAATCCTGGGTGAAACGTCCCGCATGTCGTTACAATAAGTTAATAAGTAAGCTGATCGAGTCCTTATGTTTTCCGTAAAAATATTACGGAAACTTGCGGAATGATTAGAATGGCATACGAAACATTTCAGTACGAATGCGCAGCTAGCGTTTTAAGACGGATCATTACTACGTGACACACATTGACGACAATAGACGGCGCCAGGTGGAATCCCAGAGGTGCTTCGCCGCGTTATTTGCACGTCATGACTACCTCACTAAATTTGTTGACCTTGTGTCGTCATAATTCTATGATAAAGTGGAGTCACTACGCGGAGTGAACTTTATGATAGACTGTGACTACAAGAAGCACCGTGACGACCAGAGACATAAAGATGCCGAGCCCCTAAGGGGCTTTGCACGTAAAAGCTTCCCCAGGCAAGAATTGAACATTTGTTTGCTCCTCGCGCTCAAGACAATTGACAATAAACCCATAAATAGGATTCGTAAAATCTTTTAACTGAATTTAGAGATAAAGTTTCAGTTCGTTTCAGTTCAGTTTATTTCGGACATAGTTACATGACATGAAATATATCCACGAGGCAAGGCAAAAGGAGACTCGTATGTCTCCTGACGAGGCCTTCACCCCGGACTTACACGTCACACCCAGGAGCAAAATCAGAGAATATAAGTACAATGCTCATTGAACATATACAAAGTTTACATTGTTCAGGTTTAACAGGTATATAAAGTTACATAAATATACAAAATTACATTTTTCGCGTTCAAAGCAAAATAATTGTATTTTAAAGGAGGCAGGAAAAGTAGCTTTACTTGTTTTTTTAAAACGAGACATACTTGAGTTCTGATTAGTCAATTAGATTAGGTATGGGTATGCATTCAGCAATGAAATAATCTGATAATCTATAGTTTTAGTACCATAGTTAGTTCTTGGGCTTGATCCCGTCAATGAAATAGTGCGAAGGTCATATGCCACTTGTCTATTTAGATATTTGCTTGAGAACATGGTGCGATCACGTTTGAATTCGCGGAAAATTTTTGCTGCCAAAGAAAGCTGATATAACTCTGAAAATGGTGATACGTTCAGAATTTTATACAGAGAGTCAGTTGATGGGGGAGGATGGGAAGAAATCATTTTTAGGCTCCTGTTTTGTATAGAGGAAACACGTTCAGCATCCGTCTTGTTGCACGTACCCCAGACTAGGTGACAATAAGTTAAGTGGGAATGATTAAAAGCGAAGTACAATTGTTTTCTAACACGCAGCGGCAATATTTTAGCCCGTGTAACATAGCAAGAGATCTAGATAACTTAGCACGAACATACAAGATGTGCTCAGACCAGCTGAGGTCAAACCTAAAAACGACTCCTAAGAAGCGGCAAGAGTTGACGGGCGTTATTATATTATTATTAATTGTCAATTCTACGTTATGAAGAAGTGATTTATTTTTTGGGCAAAATATTAGGTACTGTGTTTTCTTTACGTTTAGGTTTAATTCGTTCACATTAGGCCGGGTATGAAGTTCGTTTAGCCAGATGTAACACGGTGCTCTAATAAATTTAGATCTGGACCAGAAAAGAAAACGTTAGTGTCATCGGCGTACATAGCAATGACGGGAGTAAAAGAAATGTTAGCAATATCATTATTATATAAAAGAAAGAGCAAAGGACCTAAAATAGATCCCTGTGGGACCCCAAAGTTTATTTTACCTAAGGCTGACCTTCATTCCTGAAGCTGTGTATATTGCATTCTGCCTTCGAGGTAACTCTTTATTAATGTAAGGGCCAGTCCACGGATACCATATGTCGTTAGCTTATGAAACAAGATTTGGTGTTTGATCGAATCAAACGCTTTTCGAAAGTCAAGAAAAATTCGAACTGTAAAATATTCCTGTTCGAAATTACTAAGTATCTTTTCTTTTACCTGCAGTAGAGCAGATTTCACTGATTTTCCACATTGAAAGCCATACTGGTGTTTTGAGATAATATCTTTCACTTGAATGAAATCATACAATTGTTTTTAAATAATACGCTCTGCGATTTTCGAAAAAAGAGGCAGTAGCGATATTGGTCGATAATTATTCAGGTCATTTTTACTGCCACCTTTATGAATGACAGTAACACGCGCAACCTTCATTTTCTCAGGAAAAATGCCAGTCTCCAACATTCTGTTGCAGATATAAGCTAGTGGGGCAGAAATGTGACAGATAGCAGCTTTATTCGGCAAAACGCTGATTTCATCGTAACTGGGTGAGCACGTGTCTTTCAGTGCGAACACCGCAGATTCTATCTCTACATCTGAGATAGGTGTTGAAAACAGAATCCTTGTAGGCTGTAGGAATGTATTAAATAGCAGATTTTGAAGATGATGCTACCTTGGGGCCATGAAAAGCACCTGATGTCAAAAAATGTATATTAAACTGATTTGCAAGCGTCGTGCCAGCGAGGGCTGTTTCATTTATGTGTAGTTCAGTAGGTATACGTGGTTGTTCAATTCCTATAATTTTGTGGACAGCACCTCGAAGCCGTTTAAGGTTATTAATTAGCGGCGAAATCTTATTTTGATAATATGCATTTTTGCCTTCATTTGGTCCAAGCCTAATTTATTCCTATACTTTTTAAACGCGAATAAATCTGCCTGATTCTTTGTTTTTAGGAAACGAGCGAACATGAAGTCTTTTTCTTTAATGCGTTTAAATAATGACGGTGTGATGCACTCTTTTCTAGCTTTTTTGTGCTTCTTAACCCTAACACGTGGAAAAGCGTAATTGTAGTCCTCACTGATTTTTTGAATAATGATATCATAGGCTTTTGATGTATCAGATTCGCGGTACAATTTATCCCAGCTAGTTTCACTCATTAAAGAACAGAAGTTCGTAATGCTAGTGGGGTTTATTATCCGACGCGCGTAATTAGATTTGGGTACTTGTTTTTTACGGCAAACAGAGCAAAAAATGGCAAGTGGTCACTCACTCCCGACGAAAACACACCAGACATTATGTTTTCCGGATGAAAACATGTAAAACAGACATCAAGCAATGTGGCAGATTGTTTAGTGAACCTTGTGGGTTGATTAACGACATCTTCACACCAATAAGACGACATTACCTCAATCATATTTGTTTTAACATTGCTAATTGCAAGTAAATATATATTTAAATCACCAAATATTATGACATTGCATTTGTTGAGAGCAGCAAATTCCAAAAAACACTAAACAAACTCTAAAAATGCTTCTACTTTACTATGAGGAGGACGATATAATAAAAGAACAGCGACCTTGTTAATAACAATACAAATTGCTTCATAGGCATCATTGATAATGTAGCGAAGCTTCCGAACTCACAAATGGTTCTAACTCTTGAGTACCTCCTAGTGGGGCTACCCAACAAGGACGCCGCTCGCGCTGAGAACCCGTGCTTGGCTGTTACTGACGCCATTGTATATTCTCGCTCGTTGCCGGCTAATAAACGCCTTAACAATTTGGTGGAGAGTGCTGCGATCCCCGTCTATGCCTTTGGAGCTACGATCACGTACCCTGCCATCTACTATGTACCACGACGCTTCTCAGCAAACACCTCCTCCAATGCCACCCCCTTGTCCCGGAGTCCCCAGAATCCACGATCCACCCATCTTCACTGGCGCTGATGGCACTGACGTGGAGGACTGGCTCGCCTTTTACGAGCGCGTGAGCGTCCCCAACAAATGGGACGAGGACGGCAAGCTGACCAACTTGGTATTCTACCTTACGGGTGTTGCCAGCTTGTGGTACAACAACCACGCGTCCGATTTTGCCACCTGGTCCGATTTTAAGACCGCAATCATCAACGTCTTCGGCCGCCTTGCTGTTTGCAAGCTGCAAGGCGAGCAGCGCTTACGTGAACGTGCTGAGGAGGCTGGTGAGTCATTCACCAGCCATATTGAAGACGTCCTGGACCTATGCAACAAATCTAATCTCACCATGTCTGAGTCTGACAAGATCTGAAACATCATGAAAGGTATTGACGATGATGCCTTCACGATGCTGCTCGCCAAAAACCCCGGCACAGTGGCTGAGGTCATCACACTGTGCCAGAGCTACGAGGAGCTCCACCAGGAGCGTTCGGTGACCCGACGCTCCCCACCACGAGCTGCAACGCTTGCTGGCTTGGAGAGCAGTTGTGACCAAGTGGCGTTGATGGCAGACCTAAAGTCCTTCATCCGTGAGGAAATCGCGCGTCAGTTCTCGCTCCTGCCCTTTGCCCACGAACCGACTGTTCAACAATCGCCTACTACCCTTCTCCCTCCCATCCGTCGAGCGATTGAACAGGAAATAGCGGAGGTAATGCCTGCGTACCACCCCCCACAGCCTCCGGCTCCTCCGCCCCTGAGTTACGCGCAAGTGGTCGCCAGGCCGCCCCAAGTCGTTCCAGCACCCGCCCCTCTGACTTACGCCGAAGCTGCCGCTCGACCTCTGTCCTTTGCAGCGGGTGTGCCCGCTACGTATGTTGACGTAACCCCGCAGCCTCACCTTCAGTCCACCGTGCAGCCACCGTTCCGTCCATCGGCCCTTGCGACATGGGTGAGACCTAGCCCGGTGAACAGATGGCGCACACCCGACAACCGGCCCATCTGCTTTGCCTTCGGTTACGCCGGTCACGTGGCCCGTTATTTCTATCGCGTACAGCCGGCTCCAGTATCTTCACCTGTTGCTAACCAACTCAGCCGTCCTTATCGCGAAGAACCGCCGTCTATGCCACCTCGATCTCGTCCAGGTCGATCTCGAAGATCGCCGCCTCCACGACGTCGTTCCCTGTCCCCCATGCGGCCAAGTGCGGCTGCTCATGAGCGGGAAAACTAGTCGTCGCAGTCCCCAAGGCAAGGACTGCGACGCTATCGCAATGTGAAAGCCCTCAGAGCAGCCCCTCGAATGTCATTGACGTGCTTGTGGACGGTGTTTGTGCATCGGCTCTTATTGACACTGGAGCTGCCGGTATCAGTTATGGACGAAAAACTCTGCCGTTTACTTCCACAAGTGATGACGCCACTTTCTGGGTTATCCATCCGTACTGCAAGTTTGCACCGTATTCATCCTACAGCAGGGTGCACAGCTCGCGTTGTCATCCAGGACGTTCTGTATGTCACCCAGTTCATCATCATTCCGGCATGCTCTCATGACGTCATCCTGGGATGGGACTTTCTCTCCCGCCATGACGCCGTCATCCGTTGTGCCGCTGCCGAAATTGAGCTCTCACCCTTCTCGCATTTGACGCCAGAAGACATTCCCTCGACACTGAGCAAGATTCTAACGAAAGACAATAAAACAGTGCCTCCAAACTCGACGACGGCTGTGTCTGTCTACTGCGCTGGTCTCTCCGACACCATCGCACTTGTTTCGCCATCTGATCGCGCTTGCAGCAGGAAAGGGCTGCTAGTACCTTTCGCGACCGTGCAGGTCAACCAGGGCAACGCTGCTATTTTTGTAACCAACCCGTCCTCGTTCGCTGTTACCTTGCTTCGAGGGGAATGTCTCGCCAGAGTGGAACCAGTCGACGACGCACAAGTCCTGGACGTACCCGATGACACGCGCGGTCCCAGGTCGTGTACCATTAACGCTGTTTCCACTTCTGATTCGTCATCTGCTGATGTATTTGGCCCCTCCATCGCGGACAACCTTACGGCCGTACAGCGTTCCCAACTTCTGGACCTGTTGCAAGAATATCGTTCTTCTTTCGATGTCGGGCGAATTTCTTTCGATCGTACGTTCGTTGTTACGCATCGCATCGACACTGGTGCCCATCCACCTTTACGGCAACGTCCATATCGCGTGTCGCCTGCTGAACATCGAGTAATTAATGATCAGGTTGACGATGTGCTCCAACGCGACGTTATTCGGCCCTCGGACAGTCCATGGGCGTCTCCTGTTGTTCTTGTTGCGAAGAAAGACGGTTCTGTGCGGTTCTGTGTGGACTACAGACGGCTCAATAAGATCACTCGCAAGGATGTCTATCCACTGCCACGCATCGGTGACGCGATTGACAGCCTTCATGGAGCCGATTTTTTTTCTTCTCTCGATCTGTGCTCGGGGTACTGGGAAGTACCCATGGCTGACGACGCTCGACGAAAGACCGCCTTCGTCACGCCAGACGGCTTGTACGAGTTCAACGTCATGCCGTTTGGTCTAAGTAATGCACCTGCTACCTTTGAGCGCATGATGGACACCGTTCTGTGCAACTTGAAATGGTACACGTGCTTGTGTTACCTCGATGATGTCATTGTCTTTGCTCCGGATTTCTCCACGCATCTCCAACGTCTGAAAGAAGTTTTCGCACGTTTGAGCGATGCCGGCTTGCAACTAAACCTGAAAAAGTGCCGCTTTGCAGCACGACAACTCACCATACTGGGGTACGTCGTGTCCAACGACGGCATTCTTCCTGATCCTGCCAAGCTTCAGGCCTTGGCCGAATTCCCCAATTCCGCATCTGTCAAAGAACTGCGTAGTTTCGTTTGCCTGTGCTCATACTTCCGACGCTTCATATTTAACTTTGCCACGATCATATCACCGCTGACGAAGCTCCTTGGAAGTAACGGGCCCCTCAATTCGTGGTCATCCGAGTGCGACGACGCGTTCGCGAAGCTCCGCCATTCGTTGACGTCACCTCCCATTCTACGCCACTACGACCCTACAGCCCCAACGGAGGTGCACACGGACGCCGGCGGTGTAGGCCTCGGTGCTGTCCTGGCGCAGCGAAAACCCGTATTCCCTGAATATGTCGTAGCATATGCAAGCCGTACGCTCACGAGAGCCGAGACAAACTACACCGTCATGGAGAAAGAGTGCCTGGCGATCGTCAGGCTCTTACAAAGTTTCGACCTTATTTGTATGGTCGCCCATTCGATGTCGTCACCGACCATCATGCAATATGCTGGCTTTCATTATTGAAGGATCCCTCAGGCCGTCTCGCGCGTTGGGCTCTTCGCTTACAAGACTACGACATCCGTGTGCTGTACCGCAACGGACGCCAGCATGCTGACGCTGATGCCCTCTCACGCTTCCCTCTACCTCAAGACGGCGTGCCCTGCTCAGTAACCTCAATTGCTGTATCTGCCATCGATGTTGACATCCTCGCTACCAAACTGCGAAGCGATAATTGAATCGCCCCGCTGATCGACTTGCTCTCCGATCCGTCCGTAACACCATCCACGCGTGTCTTGCGTCGCCGAGTTCACCATTTCGCCTTCAGTGACGGCCTCCTACACCGACGCAATTACGACTCTCATGGCCGGCACTGGTTACTCGTCATACCCCGCAAACTGCGGTTGGAGATATGTGAATCTTTCCATTCTGATCCGCAATGTTGGCACTCTGGGGTATTCAAAACTTACCACCGCATTCGACAACGCTACTTCTGGCGCGGGATGTACTGCTATGTGCAGCAGTTCGTTCGCTCTTGCCTCACATGCCAACGCCGTAAACCATCATCCCACATGTCGCACACCGGTCTGCAACCGTTACCTTGCCCTGACCGTCCCTTTGGGTGCATGGGTATCGATTTGTATGGACCACTTCCTCTGACCTTAGCTGGTAACCGCTGGGCCATCGTTGCCGTTGACCATTTAACGCGATACGCCGATACCGCCGCTCTCCCTGCGGCTACTGCACCCGATGTTGCGTCCTTCCTGCTGCATCGATTCGTACTGCGCCACGGACCACCCCAAGAGCTTCTCAGTGATCGAGGCCGTGTCGTCTTGTCGGAAGTCGTCGAAGCCATTCTGACGGAGTGCCATTCTGTCCACCGCAAAACAACTGCTTACCACCCACAGACGAATGGCCTCACCGAACGCTTTAACCGCACCCTCGGCGACATGCTTTCTATGTACGTCGCTGGCAATCACACTAATTGGGATAATATACTGCCCTTCATCACCTACGCCTACAACACCGCCCCTCAGAGCACGACTGGTTTTTCACCTTTCTACTTGCTGTACGGAAGGCACCCGTCGCACACCATGGACACGATACTCCCGTACACGCCGGATCCATCTGAGTGTACACCTATTTCCGAGACAGCCAGGCTTGCTGAAGAGTGTCGCGAGCTTGCCAAGACTTTTACGACGCAAGAGCAAGAGCGGCAGAAGAGTATTCGTGATGGCTCCACCACTTCTGAGCCCACGTTCCTTCCTGGTGCGCTTGTATGGCTCTCGATCCCAACCTCTGTAGCTGGCCTCTCTTCCAAACTACGTTCCATATACGAAGGCCCCTACCGTGTCATCGAGCGCACCTCACCCGTCAACTATCTGATCGAACCCGTTGAAATATCTTCGGACATGCGCCGCCGTGGGCGAGACATCGTGAACGTGGAGCGCCTGAAGGCTTATTATGACCCGCTCATAGTAACAAGCTGTTAGGTCGTCAGGCGGCTCCCTCTTCGACCCCGGGGTAATTGTTGCGAAGCCTCCGAACTCAGAAATGGGTCTAACTCTTGAGTACCTCCTAGTGGGGCTACCCAACAAGGACGCCGCTCGCGCTGAGAGCCCGTGCTTGGCTGTGACTGTCGCCATTGTATATTCTCGCTCATTGCCGGCTAATAAACACCTTAAAAATAACACTAAACTCATGAACAATGTCATAAAGCATGTTTGCTTTTACATACAGGGCTTTTATTTTCACGGCACATAAAAATGTTGTTGTAACCAGGGAAATGCCTGACATCCATATTGGATCTAAACCACGTCTCTGACAAGCCAATGATGTCAAAGCAGTATTTTATTATTTGCAAATTTGCCTCACATTCCTCTGCTTTGTTTTTAAGGCTTTGCGCGTTTAAATGGTATAGTGAAAGGGTTCCATTAGAAGGGTGATTTTGTTGCTTATTAGGTTATTAAAGAGGTCTGCATCAATGTACGACGTCATGGCTACTGAAGATTACAGTGACTTCTTGCTGCTCTTGGCAGAAGTTCACAAGATCTTAGCTACATCGTCTTCTGAGGCGATCCTTAACGCACGGGCGTTAGGTTCTTTTCTTGCAAAGATCCTGCCCTTGGAAGACCAAGGGCAGGTTCTTATGAAAACTTTAGATTCTTATGCAGATTATTAAGAAAACTTTAGATGCAGAAATCAGATCGATCTACTTGGTGCCAACATGCGTCAGTGATTATTATTTGCATTTGTGAACAACTCCATCTTCATGAAACAAAAAGTCTAAGTATAAAGCCAGCTGCAGTTGATTGACACTAAAGCTGGCCTGCAATGAGGTGGAATAAGTTGAGCTGAATGAATTCAATGACTTAGGAATGAAATGAATGAAGAGGGGAAATCAAGTGAGAATAGTTGCGGGAGCAGTAGCACGTTAAGTTGTGGGAGTGGTGGGAGGAATTTCACAAATTCGTGGTCAGAAGATACCCCCGTTCTGTGCGTTGATTCCCTTATTACCTACTACGACTCCTCTTCAGGAAAGCTTCGACGAAAAACATCTTCTAAAATTGCATCAGTGGTCTATGATTGACCTGCTTGCATTATAGCAATTTTCTTTGGGTCTTGTTTGTGTATTGCAAATAGTATATTTGGCATGTTAGACTTTACTGAAAGTGTAACAGCGCACACTCAGCTACGCTGTTCGAAAGACGGCGTGGGCACTTGTGTCTGCTTTCTTACTCCATCGCTGTTTTAGTGGTAGCTGTTAAACTTGCGTAATGAAATGACGGCTTGCGAAAGGGAATTCTATAGACTTCGTTGTATTTGAAGTTGCTTACGGTTAGAGAGACATTTATTTAAGCTGCATGGAAGGTATTACAATAGAATGTTCGGGCGTAAATTTAACAGAATCAACAAAGATGAGACAAGGCAACAGCACAGATGCGTACTGTATAACTCAGTGATAAAAACAGGTTGGAAATGAAGTTTTCAACGCTGAAATAACGTGCAAAACTTGATGTCATCTTCCAAGAGTGAAAATCAGAAAGAGGCAATTACTCCATTATTCACAGATATTTTTTTATGTCCGCTCGCATGTGCGCACTCTTTGCAAGATATGCGTGTGGCAATGATAATAGGAAAAATTTTAGGAAACAACAAACACATGTTCGCTATGAATGACTGCTTAAAATTCTCGTTTGATGTGAAGAGTTCTGAGAAAAGTCATTTATAATTCTAGCCATTTTCCTGCATCTCACAGTTTATCAATAGAGTTCGTGTATAGAATTACCTTCTCTACGATAACGAAAAGCTACCTGAAAAGATCAGAACAGCTCACCTTCATCCTGCTTGTTTGGTACAGGAAATTCAGCATAGGAAACGTGCAAAATTGTTCCGAGAAATATTAGAACATGGCTCATTTTTCTACGAAGAAGCTAAAGCTAGTAAAGCTCAGTTTAAGTAGAACTGCGGAAAATTGACGTAGTTTTTTTGTACAATGCATCTTCAATTGAAACACCAAGCATGATGCGTGAGAAAATGTCGGCTGTTTAATGCGTTGTACGCGGCATTTCCAACTCTTCTAACTTCAAGCTAAATCAAATCCTTGAAGGGCAAGCGAACTTTGGCCGTCATGACATTCTACTGTTTTCTCAGACACATGCCACTTCCCCCAAGTTGTCAGAAATTTAGTATTGATACGAACGTGCTTGGGAACATTGGGCACAAAGCATGATCATGGCACGACAACACCTCAGCTTGTGTACTCCTTTCTACAACGATACACCGCATCTCATTCTCCGAGGCCCTAGGGGTGGCTAGTTATTCGCTTTTTCAATGAAGGCTCCTTTTCTACAGCCATAGGTCAGGCAGTCTGAGTTGCTTCCAGAATGCATAACTTCTGAGAAGTGCTTTGCCGAGGCTGTGACGTGAGATTTGTGCGTCAATACATGATTCCAGAAAGAAGGCACTGCGTATCTTTGTTGAAAAGGTCCATAGACCCCTTTCGAGCTTTCCCTGGCTCCGCACGTGAATGTGTACGAACGATACATCAATATAAAGCCAAATTGAGCAACGTAAGCATACAAATCATTTACGAACAACATAAGTCTATGAGCACTTGAATGGCACAACGAAGACATCACATAAGATAAAGGAGGGCAACCGGGCGGGGTCGCTCCGTTCTTGGGCATTTTAAGTTTATTTATTTATTCATTTACTTTTTTATTTATTTAAGTATTGATTCATTAATTTATTTATTTATACTGTCAAACCACACTGAGTGGCTACACAAGTGAAAAACAAGAAAGTAACGTACAAGGTCGCTATTTCCCCCAAAAATAACATGCTTCGCACGTGAAGCATTGCAGGTTCAAACGCCTTTCTCAGAAACGAACCTAATAAAGCAGATAAAATGTACCCACGCTGGTATACATGATAAGAGAGAACGATCTGTCGTCAAGATGAGATAAATAAATACATGAAATAGTTCATAAACATGACAGAACCGCTATCTTGTATCCTGAGTTTGTTGTCAGAAACACAAAGCAAGCGGGCATAAAAGTGAGAGCCGCAGAGAACAATCACTACAGAAAAATGCAGTTACAGCCTAAAAATTAAATAGAATATTGTCATGTGCTAGTGGCAGTCGAGGCTGCGAAGGAAGAAGTTGGCTGCGGAGATTGAAAGTAAACGATTTTATACTTTATAGCCACTCAATCATTGGCCGATCCCTACTAAGGGGGTATGAGTCACAAGTGAAGGGCAACAAGAACAATTAAACGACCGTTCGCCCTTTTAGTCGTTTCTTCTCGCGACAATCTGGTTGAAGTGCTCGGTGCTCTGATGTCGTATGCCTGCTGATCCTAAACCGGAAACAACCGACGCCACTACACCAGGTTCTGCTGAAGTTCATCGAAGCAGCCGTCACCTCCAAGGTCCGCTACCCTAATACGGTCCCCTGGCAAGTTCTGCGAGAAAAATGTTTGACACGATGTAGTATCGTGCGTCGGACGCGAAGCACAGAAAATAGAGGGCACGTCGCTGAAATGCCGGCTGACGAGGACTACGCAGCAGCCTGTAGCCAAGAAAGAACTCCTTTTAAACGACACAAGCATGCTATTATATTGTCACGGGGTTTTGACGAGACGAATGGAGCACACTGCGAGCCGAATAATAAATTGCTTATTTTGGTGAACGTGTGCCCAGTAAACGGAAAGTCGGACCACAGTAGCAGTCTTGGACTGATAGTGGCGAACGGAGCGTCAGCCGTCGATCAACAACTGACAAGCGGCGAAGTGCGTCGGCATTTATACTCTTGCCATCGAATGTTTTAGCGTTATCGCTGGCGGTGACTAGTGTTCCGGAATAATCTATACAGTTTGCGGAGTGGGCGTGATCTCATCGAAATGATCTACTACAGTTCCGAAGCTTCTCGAAAAGTGCAGGCGCTGTTTGCACCGAGAATTGTCTAGTGTATTTGGGCGATAAGAAATCTTGAGGAATGAAACGTGGCGTTGCCCCCCTCCGAAAAAGGCATCGTGCCGATGCTTTAACTAAAGATGACGGTACAACAATTATGCAAGAAAGTACAATGAATAAGTTACGATACAGCAATAATACAAAGAACACTGTTTCAGTTAACGCGCATGAAACGGCTTGAGGCGCACGACAAGGACGACTTCAGGTCGCGATCGGCGTCGTTGAGAGTTCGTGATGCCGTCGGGGACAACCTTGTAATGAAGTGGGCCGAGACGTCGGACCACCCTGTACGGTCCGAAGTACCATCGCAGAAGCTTTTCATTGAGTCCACGTCGGCGTATCGGCGTCCACAACCAAACACGTTCACCAGGCTGGTATTCCACGAGGCGTCGTCGAAGATTGTAACGGCGGCTGTGGGTCATCTGTTGATCCTTGATACGGAGACAAGCGAGTTGTCGGGCTTCTTCGGCGTGTTGAAGGTACTCACTCACATAGAGGTTTTCTTCGTCGGTGACGTTAGGTAACATGACATTGAGCGTCGTTGCCGGGCTCCTTCCGTAGATCAATTTGTATGGAGATATC
Organism: Rhipicephalus annulatus; assembly: GCA_013436015.1. Taxonomy (NCBI): domain Eukaryota; kingdom Metazoa; phylum Arthropoda; class Arachnida; order Ixodida; family Ixodidae; genus Rhipicephalus; species Rhipicephalus annulatus. Next base: position 22,340 of record WOVY01001005.1, on the reverse strand, counting down.
TGCGTCGTCTCCTGCACCGCCTTGTTATATGCAAACGTCACGTACGGAAGAATGGCGTCCCATGTCTTGTGTTTGAAATCGACGTACATTGCCAGCATGTCGGCGATCGTCTTGTTTAGCCACTCAGTGAAGCCGTTGGTCTGTGAGTGGTACGCTGTCGTCCGGCGGTGGTTTGTCTGGCTGTATGCCAAGATTGCTTGGGTTAGGTCAGCAGTAAATGCCGTTCCTCTGTCGGTGATGAGGACCTCCAGGGCGCCGAAATGTAGGATGATATTTTCGACGAAGAACTTAGCTAACTCGGGTGCACTGCCTTTGGCCAGAGCTTTTGTCTCGGCGTAGCGGGTGCGGTAGTCGTTAGCTACCACGATCCACTTGTTTCCAAAAGCCGACGTCGAAGCGGCCCCAGTAGGTCCATACCTATCTGCTGGAACGGTCGGCGAGGTAGTTCAATTGGCTGCAGAAGTACCGCTGGCCTTGTCGGCGGTGTCTTGCGTCGCTGACAGTCCCGGCATGTCCTCACATAACGAGTGACGTCGGTGGTAAGACGTAGCCAAGAGTACCTTTCTTGTATCCTCGCGAGCGAGCGGGAAACACGGAGGTGCCCTGCCGTCGGAACGCCGTGCAGGGTCTGCAGGAGATCTGGCCGCAGAGCTGAAGGCACCAGAAAGTGGTACTTGTCTCGAAGCGATGAAATTTTTTTCTTTTGGAGAAGACCGTTTCGCAGGAAGAACGATGCAAGGGAGCGCTTGAATACCTTCGGGACTTCGGCGGTCCGGCCTTCGAGGTATTCTATTAGGGCTTCAAGTACCAGGTCTTCCCATTGTCGTTCAGCAAAGTCGTCGGCAGTTATCGTTCCCAAGAAGTAGTCGTCATCCAAGTCGTCGGGTGGTGGTTGGGAGCAGGCGCACGAGAGAGACAGTCGGCGTCAGAGTTTTTCTTGCCGGACTTTTAAACGACCGTAATGTCATATTCTTGAAGTCTCAGGCTCCATCGTGCGAAGCGACCTGAAGGGTCCTTCAAGGTGGCCAGCCAACACAAGGCGTGGTGGTCGCTCAAAACTTTTAAGGGCCTGCCGTAGAGGTAGGGGCGAAATTTCGACGTAGCCCAGATGCACTCCTTTTCTGTTGTGGAATAATTGACTTCTGCTTTGGATAGCGATCGGCTGGCGTAACTAATAACCCTTTCAAGTCCGTCAGCCCTTTGCACAAGAACGGCGCCGAGACCAACACTGCTTGCGTCAGTGTGTATTTATGTCTCGGCGAATTCGTCGGAATGGGCAAGTAACGGAGGTGTCTGAAGTCGATGTTTAAGCTCCTGGAAAGCCTGTTCCTGCGGCGTTTCCCACTTGAACTCTACGTCGGCCTTGGTAAGGTTAGTGAGTGGATCGGCAATGCGGACGAAGTTTTTCGCGAACCGCCTAGAGTAGGCGCTCAGGCCCAGAAATTGGCGCACCGTCTTTTTGCCAGTGGGCGGCAGGAAGTCGGCGAAGCGGCTGTTTTCCGTAGATCGGAACGAACCCCAGACTTACTGATCACGTGTCCGAAGAACAAGAGCTCATCGTACGCAAGTTTGCACTTTTCTGGCTTCAGAATGAGTCCGGGCGTCTTGATGGCTTGAAATACAGCTTCAAGGCGCCGAAACGCTCGTCGAAACTCTTGGAAAGCACGACGAAATTGTCAGAGTGCACAAGGCAAGTCTGCCACTTCCCTCCTGCCAGTACCGTATCCATAACGAGTTGAAAAGTTGCAGGCGCTGAGAAAAGACCGAAGGGCATCACCTTAAGCTCAAAGAAGCCGTCCGGTGTTGTAAACGCCATCTTCTCTCAGTCTCTTTCGTCGACTTAGATTTGCCAATAGCCAGTCTTGAGGTCCATTGACGAAAAATACTTGGCGTTATGGAGCCGATCCAGTGCGTCGTCTATTCGTGGGAGAGGATACACGTCCATTCTTGTGATTTTGTTCAGGCGGTGATAATCGACGCAGAAACGTAGGGTTCCGTCCTTTTTCTTCACTAACACCACGGATGACGCCTACAGACTCTTGGACGGCTGGATGATGTCATCCCGTAGCATTTAATCAATGTGTCTCTTCATGGCCTCACGCTCTCGCGTCGAAACCTTGTATGGACACTGACGGAGTGGTCTGGCATTTTCTTCCGTTATTATGCGATGTTTCGTGATTGGGGTCTGCCGGATTTTCGATGACGACGAAAAGCAATCTTCGTATTGCCGGAGCAGGGCATTGAGCTGTTGTTGCTTATGATTCGGAAGTCTGGGATCGATGTCGAAAGCGGTGGGTGGGGCTTGGTTCCTCTGAGCAGGTTCCGCAGTATCGGCGAGGGCGAAAGCACTGGTGGCTACCACATTTTCGTCGATGTATGCGACCGTCGTTCCTTTGTTCACATGTTTTTACTCATTGCTGAAATTCGTGAGCATAACCGTTGGTTTGCCTCCCCGCGGTTCTGAAATTCCTCTTGTGACGCAAATATTTCGGGTGATCAACAGATGCTTACTGCCTTCAACGACGCCTTCCAAGTCAGGTGATTTAGGAGTGCCGACTGAAATAAAGACGCTGGAGCGAGGCGGAATGCTGACTTGTTCTTCCAGGACATTTAAGGCATGGTTTCCTGACGGTGTGCGCGGCGGTAATGCTTCTTCTGTGGATAACGTTAGCGACTGTTCTTTGGTTGATGACAGCACTATTGAGGCATAAGAAGTCCATGCCAAGGATGACATCTCTCGAACAACGCTGTAGGACTACAAAGTCTGCAGGATAAATACGGCCGTTAATGGCGACTCTCGCTGTGCAGATTCTCGCTGGCGTTATGACATGACCTCCGGCTGTGCGGATGTCGGGGCCTTCCAAAGCTGTCCTAACTTTCTTCAACTTCGCAGCGAACGACCCACTAATGACGGAATAGTCGGCTCCAGTATCGACGAGAGCGGTCACACTGTGGTCGTCGATAAGAACGTCGAGGTCACTAGTTCACTGTCTCGCGTTGCAGTTAGGCCGTGGCGTCGGGTCACGGCTTCGTCGACTTGTTCCGCTGCTTCTATGTTGCGTCGTCAGGCCACCCTCGTTAAGTGAGGTTTCGTAGTCAAGACTTTGTCTGGTTGGCGTGGTGTTCGGTAAACTCTCTCGCGGCGTCATCGTCGTCGAAGGATCTTCGGTAGTTCGTCGCACAGCAACCGCACCTGCACCGATTGCTGCTCTTAGTTTCCCGGATACGGGCTAGGAGACCGACACCGCATTGTGCCAGAGTACTGCCGGTGGTACGGTAGTGGCGGCGGCTGGGCGACGGCGAACGGGAAGGATTTCGTGGTGTCCACTGACTTCCTGTCAAGTAGTCGGCGATGTCACGTGGCCGTTCCCCTAGCTGCGGACGTGGCGCATCGATGGCGAAGCCACGCAGTCCCATCTGTCGGTACTGGCAACGGCGGTAAGTGCGCCCGGCCTCGCCGCAGTGGTAGCACAGTGGGCGGTGGTCAGGGGTGCGCCAAACGTCGGTTTTCCTCGGCGCACTGTGCTGGCCCGCTGGCGAACGGTAGGTCGTCGGTGGGGGTGGTGGCGGCGGTGGCATCTGGCGACGGAAGTGCGATGGGGTGGCGTTTAGACGTGCGAGTGGAGGAGGGGCATGACGGTGGGCTGCAGCAGCATAGCGCATAACTTGCAGCTGCAGCTCTTGAGGCTGAGGAACGCCCTGCGATTGCTAGATCTCCTGGCGTACGATGTCCGCGATGGATTCCACGTGAGGCTGCGCTGAATTAAGTAATTTTCGCACCTCCTCTTGCGCGATTGCTCGGATCGTCTCACGCAAGTCACTGGTTCCTTGCGCTTCAATGCCGGCGTAGCTTGTAGACGAGAAGCTACGGTTACATTGCCGCGTGCGCATCTCGAGCATCTTCTCTATCGTAGATGCTTCTGAAACGAATTTGGCGACCGTCTTTGGCGGGTTTCTGATCAGGCTGGCGAAGAGTTCCTGCTTTACTCCTCGCATGAGCTGATGGACCTTCTTCTCCTCGGACATGACGGAGTCAGCGTGGCGGAAGAGTTTAATTATATCTTCCGTGAATAGCGCAACGTTTTCATTTGGCATTTGTATCCGGGTTTCGAGGAGAGCTGCGGCCTTCTCCTTGCGCACCACACTTGCGAAAGTGGTGAGGAACCTGGCGCGAAAGACGTCCCACGTTGTAAGGCTTCGCTCTTGATTCTCGAACCAGGTCTGAGCAGCATCTTCTAAGGCGAAATACACATGTTGGAGCTTCTCATCATCTGTCCAGTCATTGAAGGCAGCGACACGGTCGAACCTTTCGATCCAGCTTTCTGGGTCTTCCAGTGGGGAGCCGCGGAATGTTGGCGGCTCTTTGGATTGCCGGAGCAAGAGTGGTGCAGGTGGAGCCGGCGTTGACATGGTCGCCGTGGTCGACGCAACGTCTTGGTTTTCTGAGCCTTGTCCAGTAAAAGCCCATGCTCAGGTGGCAGACCTTGTTGCCTGCGGCTAACTCGCTGCTCGTTGCTGGCTTCGGTGTCTTCATGGCGTGGGCTGGGTTCACGGCTTGACGGAGGCGTCCGGTACATGGAAAAAACAGCACCTCCACCAGATGTCAAGGGGTCGTGACGGGGACGAATGGCGCACACTGCGAGTAGAATAATAAATTGTTTGTTTGGGCAAACCTGTCCCAGTAAACGGAAAGTCGGACTACAGTAGCAGTCTTAGACTGATAGCAGCGAACGGAGGGTAGGCCGTCGATCAACAACTGACAAGCGGCAAAGTGCGTCGGCATTTATACTCTTGCCATCGAATGTTCTGGCGTTATCGCTGGCGGTGACAAGTGTTCCGGACTAATCTATACAGTTCGCGGAGTGGGCGTGATCTTATCAAAATGACCTACTACAGCCCCGAAGCTTCTCAAAAACTGCAGGCGTGGTTTGCACTGAGAATTGTGAAGTGTATTAGGGCGATAAAAAAGCTTGAAGAATGAGACGTGGCATTATACATACGTAAAACTCCCTCTAAGGGCCAGCCAACCGGTTCCAAAACAGGAACCGAGACCACGACAATACATCATCTCCCCCCCCCATAAAATGAAGATGATGTGGGGTCCTCCACAAAACCAATGCACAATAATACAATGCACAGAATACAAAGAAAAGCAAGAAAATATACAACATAACGCGTGAAGAATTCTACAGCAAACACACGAAATTGCATGGGTAAAGCACACTTGAGAAGGAGTCACAAGTACACAATGCATGTAGGACAACGATGGATGAATAAAAAATGCGTAGCATGCACACCGACAATACAAGCGCAAGGTACATTGCCGAATAACCACGACACCATCCCTTTCCCTGAGAGAGAATGTCTGCGTAATGACGGTCGTGTTTCAGTCTATGGCGTCGACGCCTGTAGCGGTGTCACTTTAACGACAGGCGTCTGAACGGCCGCCGACAACAGCAGTCTGGTGGAGCGTCATAATAGGCCCACGAATTCTGCTTCCAGGGTACTTTCGGCATAGTCGAGACCGGAACAGGCAGGTAACGACGCTCCGATTGGTCATGGCTCGGCGCCACCGATGCAGAACCCGTGCGAAGAGCAGGAACGGGCACGGTAGGCGTAAACGCGACCAGCGGAGGAACCTCAATAGCACGTAGAATGGGAACTGACTCCGGAATCATGGCTGCAACGCTTGGTGGATGCACCTTTGGCGGGTCGACAACAGACACAGCATCCCGGAGGCCTCCACAACCCGAAAGACGCACAGCCGGGGCGGAATCAGCAGCAGGAGAAACGGGAGCAGCAGGAACAGTCGACGTCTGGTGAGCTGTGCGCAAGCAGGTAGAGTCCGGAAATGCTCAACAGCAGGAAACATGACAGGAGCAGGCACATCAGGAGTATGGCCAGCTGAGACGCCGACAGGTGCAGCACAAGTGAACACGCTCTCAGTCTGGGCCGGAATCATCGTAGTTTGTGAAGTTGAAGTATGGCCCGATAGAATTTGCAAGATTTCAGCAGAAATCGGAGGGGCTGGTGGCACAGCATGGTTGAAAGCATAACGTTGTAGCAGTATGCGTCGAGGAGGACGAACGCCGCGGCGTTAATGCTCACTTCACGTAACCGATTTGACCTACAGAGGAGTCAGCTGCTGCTACGTGCGGTTGACGTACTCCTCTTCCCCTGCATGTTCTAACGCTGCCTCAACAGTAAAAGCATCCCCCATCTGGATGAATGACCAAAGCAGGTCGGCGACATGCAGGCTATGCAGAATCCGGTCCTGTATCTTTGTATCTGCTGCGGTGCCGAAATTGCAGTTGTTGGCCAACCACCACAGCGCTAGAAGGAATTAAACGGGAGTCTCGTTCGGTTCTTGAATTCGGCGTCGGAATTGAGCACGTGCGCAGAAAGCGTCTTTAGGTGGCGCGAAGTATGCGTTCATAACAGCTAAGACTTGCTAGTACGTGTCGCATGTTGCGCCCTGTCCTGAAGCCTGGACGCCTGTCACAGGTCTCGTTAATTAGGGAGGCGATCGCCGGGCTAATTCCAAGGGCCGGAGTATCGGCCCCCCGAACCGCACCACGAAAGCGTGGACAATTTAGAAGCGGTTTTTTTGGCGCGCCAGCGGACGCCGGCTGTGGCTCAAAGAACAAGTCAGAGCCGAGAGTTGATAAACAAACATAATTAAATTCTCAATAATGGCAGATTGAAAACAAAACACAAGTATACACACTCCACAATAGTTGAGTACAATATGTCACCAATCAAACAACGTACTACACAGTACAATCAGCCACACTCGAAACAACGGACACAGACAACAATACGCACTACAATGCAGTCGCATGCATTGAACAACCAAGACACTTAAAGACTAAACAGTTAGAAAACTTATTCAGTACAAAGTCCTTGGAACAAAAGTCTGAATGATACTCTTCCGAGAATCACTCACTCAAAGTCCAGCGTTGTCGTTCCGCTGCCCCCCCCCGAAGTTTCTCTTCCATGAAACCTCGCGTCTTCGAATGGCCACTCTCCAAGATTCAAACTTCTTCGCAGGAAACACGTCGGCTTCACACACGCAGCTGTTGCCACGCGTCTTCGCTCGATAGCGGTAAACACACACACTCTTGCCTGTAGCTCGAGTCGTCACCCCTCAGGTGGAAATCATCTTCTTCTCCTGCTTTGTCTCTACGGACAAAACCTTTGCTGACTCCACGGCGGAATCCCTACGCGCTCTGGCGTTAACTTCCGTCTTCTCCTGATCTCTCATCTCCGCTGCTCGATTAAATACCTTCCGCGCGCGGTTCCAGAAAATTCTCCTCATTTCGTCGGCGCGATGTGCAGCGAAGGCTGGGGAGAGGTCGAGACAATACGAGGGCCGTCCGCGACGGATGACTCAACCCGGCATCACCACGCCTCTTTCCATCGAAAAATTTCGAGTGCTTGCTCGGCCGCCGATGTGAGGTGAGGAGGTTCGTCGGCGAAGCCACGCTTCCGAGGGGAGAGGCGCCCGCCCGCGGGTCTTTGGATGTTTGTTTTCTTTTTTTTATCGTTGACCTCGCGGCGTCACTCTGGCGCTTCATCGCGAAACTTTGGCGGCGCGCCCTTTTGAGCGCTCGTTTTGTGACAACGCCGTCAAGCAGCGTCTGCTCAGCAGCAGCCTTGCAGTGCGCTTGCAATCCCTCCACTTCAAGCACGTTGAACAGCAACGTCTTCTTGGCCTCTGGCGTAGTGTCCGGGACCGCCACGTCAATGTATACTTGCAAGACGCAACGCCAAGTCTTTCACGGAATCAGAGGCACGCGAAGGCATTGCATCGTTCTCCATCATTGTGCTCCAGCTATTGTCATCACAGATCACGGTACAGCCTTCATGGCGCAGTTTCTTCGTGATATCTTGCTGCTGAGTTGTACCACAAAACCAACAGCAAAGGAATACTAGTCTCAGACCTTGGGTTAACCCAGCACCTCAACAAAACCATTGCGAAATTGGCTTCAGATTACAAGAATTGGGAGGAAGTCCTCCCATAAGTAATATTTGCCTACAACACGGCTCTCAAGGAAACCATCAGATTCGCACCTTTCAGACTCGTTTAGAGCCGCTATGTCACCACGACGCTTGACGTAATGTTCCTGCCGACTCTGTCAGCGACCACCTCTTCAGATACAAACGCCTTCGTTCAGTGCGCTTGTGCAGCAAATAATTTTGCGCGGCAACGCATTTTGTCTCGTCAAGACCAAAATGCTCGCCGATACAACAGCCATCACAGAGTGGTGGCCTACAATATGGGTGACATAGTCTGGATTTGGATGTCTCTACGACGACGTGGCCACTCTGAAAAATTGTGCCGGTGTTTTGGACCTGGCCGCGTTCTACATCGCAATGGCGAAGGCAACTACGTTGTTGTGCTGGCGGAGACATCGCGCCATTCCCGTCCACCACGTTCTTATGATAGGGTTCACGCCGCCAGAATTAAACCATACTATTCGCGCTGACTGCAAGCTACGAACTTTGCTGTACCGTGCCTGCAGTCAAGCACATTCTGTCTGTTCTTGTTTTCCCTTTAATTATGCCCTGTACTATTCAAGTCCTTACTAACGTTCTCAGCACAGCTTTCATTTTTGTTTCAAACCATGGTATCGAGCCGAAGCACTTTTTTGGGGGAGATTATAATGCCACGCGCTAGTGGTAGTCGAGGCTGAGATGGTAGAAGTTGTTGGCTGCGGAGATTGAAAGTAAACGACCGCTCACTACGTCTCGACCCCTTGTCATTTCCTCTGGCGAGAAATATATGAAATTAACACATTACATAAGTTCACCTAAGGATGACACTTGCACTACAGAATCGGGGAGCCCCTTCTATTTATTGACAAACTTATCAAAAAAGCTAAATTTCAAAAAATCAAGAGGCAGAAAATGAAGGAATATCTGTACTTAGTGTGGCTCTGCCTAAAATAGGTATTATTTGAATGATATAACCAGTCTTGCTTATTGTGGTGAAAATATAGGTGATAAAAAATAACCTTCAGCTTTTCAAGAGCGGTCCTAATTTTCAATGAGTGCAAATTCACAATTGCTCCAAGTTATGATGCAGAGTCATCTCGCCAATACTTCTTATAAAAAGACCCTGCCATGAGGTGTTGTATATTATCAGGATCGATTTGTTTTTTTTTTCATGTGTGGCTGTCTTATTACTTTCGCATACTACGAAATTCTCCTGACTATCGTTTTGTATGCCAGAATTTTCCCTTGGTCAGGTGCGCTGTAAATGCGTCTTCTTAGGCCAAACTACATTCCTTTCCTTAGGATATATCGTTCAAATATGCCGCAATGCGTTGGTAATTAAGCATACTGTTGAAACGCATTAAACACGGCTATCTTCGATGTCTTCAAGGACAAAATGAAAATATTCATTTTTTTTCACTTATTTATGTTTGTCCTCAAACACCCCATCTGGAACATCAATTCCTGTGTAGGGCATAGAAAAAGGGCACAATGATTCAAGCTGTGTTTATGATTTCAATGAACCTGATCACTTGACAATGTCATAAATACAAAAAAGAACACACAATATATATATATATATATATATATATATATATATATATATATATACATATATATATATATATATATATATATATATATATATATATATATATATCTATATATATATCTATATATATATATATATATATATATATATCTATATATATATATATATGTTGCCGCTTTCAACCTGCAGAGGTGGCGGCACGTTAGATCTAAGCTGTCGACGGAGAATATCTGCATATGTTGGCCTAACTGTTTCAGTGTCCGGCTAAGGAAGTGAAAGCGCTTGCCCTATCACTTGGCGAACAACTTCTGTGACTGACGCCATCGCGCAGTCATTCGGTGTGGCAGCGAACTTCTTGACCTCTTCTTGCACAATTTTGCGTGTCAGGTCATGCAAAAAACGCTCGTCGGGTGTCACAGTGGTCACGGCGGTTGCGCTGATTTGTCCGTTGTTGTTTGGGCGGTCGTACTGGCGGTAGCGTAGCTGTAGTGCGCGTTCGATGGTAGTCGCTTCCTTCGAAGATTCGTCGACGCTCCAAGGTGGGTTCCGCAGGAGACCAGCAAACAGCTGCTCTTTAACACCGCGCATGAAGTGGCTGATATTTCTGCTCTCGGACATATCGGGATCGGCTCGATGAAAGGAACGAGCCATGTCCTCAACAAACATAGCAACAGACTCGTTGGGCTTTTGAATCCGCGATTCGAGGAGTCGTTGTGCATGCTCCCGCCTTTCGGTGTTTGCGAAGGTGCCCAGGAACATCCGCCGGAACTCGTCCCACGTTGACCACACGCGATTCCTTCACCATGTGAGAGCCCAGTCTTGAAGAGGGAAATACACTTACCCCAACTTCTGTGCGGCGTTCCACCCGTTTACGTTGGCTGTGGGCTCGAACTCCTCAAGCCAGTCATCTTCGTCCTCGTATGTGTTGCCATGGCAGTCCACAGTAATTTTAGGGGTGAAAACAGTCACCTGTGTCGTGCTTGGGCTGGTCATGGTGGGGCAACTGCTTCCGGGCGCGGTCATGTTTTCCGTTCAAGGACCAAACTCTGGGCTCAGGCCTAACAAGCGGCGGCTGGCGCGGTGAACAGGTGTTTCGACGAGCGGAAGTCTTTGTGGACTAGATCCCGGGCTGTTGGAAGGTGTCCTGGAGATGTACCCAGCTCCTCCACCAGTGTCACAACGCACACACAGCAGGAGTCTGATATAGAAGAGCTCACTTTAGTTTAAATGAAAGGAGCTTGTAAAGAGGACCGGGCAAGAGCTTTGTGTTTCTTTCTGGCTGCGCGAGCTCTCCTCTGCAGGTTGAATGCGGCATATAAATAAATAAATCAATATATATATATATATATATATATATATATATATATATTTATAGTAGGAGAAGTTGAGGAAGAAAGAAGGCACAATGAAATTAACACGGTGTATGAGCCAGGTAGCCAGGTCACGTCTCCCATTCATCATAGAATCACACGAGTCGACAGGATGAAAACTGAAGACTTGGCAGCTACATGTCTCCAAGTACGGGCTAAAAATATTCTTCGATTTTATTCATTCACCAATTAATGTATGTCCTCAAAAAGCCCATCTGGAACATCACTTGCTGTGTGGTCCATAAAAGAAGGGTCACGATAATGAAAGCTGTATATATATATATATATATATATATATATATATATATATTGCAATATATATATATATATATTGTATATATATATATATATATATATATATATATATTGCCGCGAGGCGTATTGCGGATAGTGTTGCGCATGCCGATACCGCCGGCACGCGCCCTTATCGTGGTCCAGGATGCACCGCGTCTCATCTGCGAAGATGATGGCCCGCACGTCGACCATTCGTTGATAACGAGATAGCGCCAGACGCTACGGCGACTGTATCTCGGATGGTGAACGCGCCTTGCGTTCCAGTGGGACATTTCTGTTACCCGACGGCCGTCGAACGCGCCTTGCGTTCCAGTGGGACATTTATGTTACCCGACGGCCGTCGAACGCGCAGTTCGCCTCCCGCTAAGCCGGTGTGTCTGTTTTCCTTTAGTGGGCGCAAGTCCGCCAAATAAACGGATCTCCTATTTCTAGTAACCTCCCGGTCTCCTGTCTTCGGGCTACCCTCACTCTTACGTGACATCTGGTGGAGGTGCGGGGTATGCACATAAACGACCTTAAAACAGCCACTGCAGAGAACGAGGACGCTGAAGACACAGATACTCAAAGCAGTCGCCGCCTCCGAAACCTGCCACCTGAGCTGGGACCACTACCGGACCCCACGCGACCACGAAAGGACGCTTCCACAGCCACCATGAGCACCCCACAATCACCTACCCCTGTCATGCTGCAGCAGCCGCGGGTGCCCCCAACTTTTCATGGTTATGCCGCTGAAGACCCAGAAGAATGGCTCAACCAATTCGAGCGCGTGGCTACCATAAACAGGTGGGATGAAGAAATGAAGCTGCGATACGTTTACTTTTCCCTGGACGGCCCCGCCAAAACGTGGTATGAAAACCATGAGACCACACTGACCACCTGGGAATTTCTGAAGAATGAGTTGCTCAGGACCTTCACCAGCATCATGCGAAAAGAAAGAGCCCAGCTGCTGCTAGAATCGAGGACCCAACAGCCCAATGAGACCCTAAATGTGTACGTCGAAGAAATGAAACGTCTTTTTAGGCGAGCGGACCAAGATGTGACCGAAGACAAAAAGGTCGGATACCTAATGCGAGGGGTGAAGGAGTCGCTTTTCGCCCGTCTCATGAGGAACCCTCCTAAAACAGTCGCCGAATTTACTGAAGAAGCGCACACCATAGAAAGGACCCTGGACGCCCAGACTCGGCAATACAACCGCCCGTTCCAGCTCAGCTCGCTCTACTCGGAACCGATTCGAGGTGGGCTAACCACCAACGATCTGCGGGAAGCTATTCGTGAAGTGATTAAGGAAGAACTACGCCGATTGCTACCGCCTACCCCCCAGCCCCCCCCCCCCCCCAAGGAGCATCTCTCTTGGACATAGTGCGTGATGAAGTCCAGCAGGCGCTTGGCTCTTCATCAGCGGCGACTCGAACAGAGGCCGAATCAATGACTTACGCCGCTGCAGTGAACACTAGGCCACCCCGACGAAACGAGCCCAGTCCTCGACGGTACGCTGCAGCCCCAAGTAGCCGTCCGCCCTTATCCGCCCACCCTACATACGAGAGACGCCCGAGCCAAAGAAAATGCGACACCTGGAGAACTCCCGACGACCGCCCCCTATGCTTTCCCTGCGGTGAGGCCGGCCACATTCTTCGACACTGCCCTTACAGGCGGATGGGACTGCATGGCTCCTCATCTCAGGCACCACGGCCACGCCCTGGACAACGACCTCCGGCAATCGAAGACTACTTGCGCCATACAGAGTACCTGCCCAGCCGTTCTCCATCACCGCCATCCCCACGCTTCACGTCACCGAACCGCAGCAACAACGAACGAAGAAGGTCCCCAAGCCCCCGGAGGGGAAACTAAAACCAGCAACCTTTGGAGGTGAGGTTGCTTCAAGAGGAAAAGCTGAAGACCCTCCACCGACGACCATATATGACGACAGCACATCATCTACGACGACAATAACGCACAAAAACCCAAGCCTTGAGACGAAGCAAAACGAAGCAACAAGACGAAGCCGTGACCCGAACCCAAAACCAACGCGCAACTCCAGCCCACGTGCCACTGATTTTGAAGTATCTATCGACGGCCACCCGGTAACTGCCTTGATTGACACAGGGGCTGACTACTCGGTCATCAGCGGGCCATTGACAGCACAACTTAAAAAGGTTTAAGACGGCTTGGGACGGCCCGCAGATCCGCAGAGCGGGAGACCACCTCCTCACCCCATCGGGGCGATGTACTGCAAGGGTGACATTCGATGGTCACACATACCTTGTCACTTTCTTGGTGCTCCCACAATGCTCCCGTGACGTCATTCTCGGCATGGACTTCTTGACTCAACATCACGCGGTTATTTACCTGGCGTCCAGATCCATCAAACTTTCCTCGGATGAAGCCATAAATTCATACTCGGCACCACATAATCGCGCAGCCCTCCGTGTGCTCGAGAATGACGTGAGCGTCCCACCCCGATCAACGACCCTAATCCCCGTAACCACTGGTACTGCCGGAAATGCTCATGGCGTCGTCGAAGGTAACATACAACTTTTGCTTGGCCGTGATATCGCAATCGCAAGAGGCATTGCGGACTTCCGTAATGGACAGGGCCCAGTGCTGCTAACAAATTTCAGCCAAGAACACCGTCACCTGGCCAAAGGCACGACCATTGCCTTTCTCGATGAAATCGCGGAAGTCAGTGATACCCTCGCCCTCTCGAATCCAGCGACCATCACCCCATAGACCCACAACTCGCAGCTGTCATTCGACATTAACCCTTCCTTGCCTCAATGCAAGCAGCAACTGCTCCAGAACCTCCTTCGACGTTATGACGACTGTTTCGCCACACCCTCACAGGTCCGACACACTTCTCTGGCAAAGCATCGAATCATAACACAAGAAGACATCCGTCCTCTCCATCAAAGCCCTTATCGTGTGTCGGCACGTGAACGTCAGGCCATCCGAGAGCAAGTTGAGGAAATGTTACACGACGATGTAATTCAGCCATCGAAAAGCCCATGGGCGGCACCAGTCGTCCTTGTCAAAAAGAAAGACGGAAGTCTTCGGTTTTGCGTCGATTACCGACGGTTGAATAGTGTAACCAAAAAGGACGTGTACCCTTTACCAAGGATCGATGATACCCTAGATCGTCTCAGTGATGCAAGGTACTTCTCGTCCATTTATCTGAAGACAGGGTATTGGCAAATTCAGGTTCATGAAAGAGACCGAGAAAAGACCGCCTTCATCACGCCGGATGGATTGTATGAGTTCAAAGTGATGCCATTTGGACTTTGTTCCGCTCCAGCAACCTTCCAGCGTCTAATGGACACAGTACTGGCAGGTCTCAAGTGGCAAATATGTCTCGTATACCTGGACGATGTGGTCGTCTTCGCCTCCAACTTTAGCGACCACCTGAAAAGGCTCCGGACGGTAGTGGACGCAATTAAGTTATCAGGGCTGACACTGAAGCAAGAAAAGTGCCATTTTGCCTATGAAGAACTACAGTTCCTTGGCCATGTTATAAGCAAAGATGGCGTAAGACCAGATCCCGAGAAGACAGCCGCTATCGCACAGTTTCCTCAACCGCAAGATAAGAGAGCAGTGCGCCGATTCTTAGGACTATGCGCCTATTACCGACGCTTCGTCAAGAACTTCTCACAGATTGCTGCCCCTTTGACGCAGCTCACCAAGTCGGACGCCACTTTCAAATGGAAAGCTGAGCAACGTGAGGCATTCACAGAACTTCAACAACGTTTACAGTCGCCGCCTGTTCTGGGTCACTTTGATGAAAATGCCGAAACTGAGATACATACAGACGCCAGCAGCATCGGCTTAGGTGCCGTTCTCGTTCAGAAGCACAAGGGCTGCGAGCGCGTCATCGCGTATGCAAGCCGCTCACTGTCAAAAGCGGAAGTAAACTATTCCACGTCTGAGAAGGAGTGTCTTGCGATAGTATGGGCCACCTCGAAATTCCGCCCATACTTATATGGCAGACCCTTCAAGGTCGTAACGGACCATCATGCGTTGTGCTGGTTGGCCAGTTTGAAAGACCCTTCTGGCCGCCTCGCTCGATGGAGCCTACGGCTTCAGGAGTTTGACGTGAAGGTAGTCTACACATCTGGTCGTAAGCACTCCGACGCAGACTGCCTCTCAAGAGCCCCTGTCGGCGCACCACCAAGCCATGAAGACGACGATGCCTTTCTTGGGCCTATCAGCAGCAGCACTTTTGCATTACAGCAGCGCTCAGACCCGATCCTACAACAGTTGATCAACTACATCGAAGCAACTACATCCATACCGCCTGCACTGTTCAAGCGTGGGATATCCTCCTTCTGTATGCAAAATGGGGTGGTAGTTAAAAAGAACTTCGCACCGAATAAGGCAGCTTACCTTCTTGTCGTCCCAAGCAGCCTCAGAGAAGAAATTTTACAAGCGTTACATGACGAACCCACTGCAGGCCACCTCGGTTTACACGTACACTCCACAGAATTCAAGAACGATACTACTGGCCCCGCCTTTCCTCAGATGTTGCGCGGTATGTCAAGAGTTCCCGCGAATGTCAGCGCCGGAAGAGACCTCCTACAAAACCAGCTGGATTTCTCAAGCCAATTGAACCTCCGTCGAGACCATTCCAACAGATTGGTATGGACCTGCTTGGACCTTTCCCCACGTCAACATCCGGTAACAAGTGGATTATAGTGGCCACTGATTACCTTACCCGATACGCTGAAGCTAAGGCCCTCCCGAACGGCACAGCCGTAGAAGATGCCAAATTTTATGTCGAATCAATTCTCCTCCGTCATGGCGCACTTGAGGTACTAATAACAGACAGGGGAACGGCGTTTACGGCTGATCTTACTCAGGCAATCTTACATTACAGTCATACAGATCACCGAAGAACAACTGCGTACCATCCGCAGACAAATGGTCTCACGGAACGCTTGAACAAGACCATTGCCGATATGCTCGCTATGTACGTGGACACAGAACACAAGACCTGGGACTTAATTCTGCCTTACGTGGTCTTCGCCTACAACACCGCGGTGCAGGAGACCACTAAAATGACACCATTTAATCTCGTCCATGGGAGGGATGCCGTTACTACCCTGGACGCCATGCTGCCTAATGTCACCGATAAAAACAACCTAGACGTAGCCGCCTACCTTCAGCGCGCGAAGAAGCCCGGCAGCTTGCTCGTCTGCGCATAAAAGACCAACAGCGAAACGACGCAAGACGCTACAACCTGCGGAGACGCGATTTAACATACAAGTCAGGCGACAAAGTCTGGGTTTGGACGCCCGTTCGCCGCCGAGGACTCAGCGAAAAACTCATGCGCCGTTATTTCGGCCCATACAAAGTCATCCGCCAAGTGGGTGAAGTGAACTATGAAGTGGTCCCTGATGGGGCTAGTTCATCCCAACGACGCCGCGCACGACAAGAAGTGGTACACGTCGCCCGTTTGAAGCCCTATCATGCGCGCTAAAGGAGGCTCCCTGTTTGCATCTCTTGTTTTGTTTATGTGTGCGTGATTCGTGCTTGTTTGCCATTTACTTTCGCACAGGCTGTCCTTTTGTTTTGGTTTTATTTTAAACAAAGCATCGGGTCGATGCTTACGTTGAGGAGGGGAGCAATGCCGCGAGGCGTATTGCGGATAGTGTTGCGCATGCCGATACCGCCGGCACGCGGCCTTATCGTGGTCCAGGATGCACCGCGTCTCATCTGCGAAGATGATGGCCCGCACGTCGACCATTCGTTGATAACGAGATAGCGCCAGACGCTACGGCGACTGTATCTCGGATGGTGAACGCGCCTTGCGTTCCAGTGGGACATTTCTGTTACCCGACGGCCGTCGAACGCGCCTTGCGTTCCAGTGGGACATTTATGTTACCCGACGGCCGTCGAACGCGCAGTTCGCCTCCCGCTAAGCCGGTGTGTCTGTTTTCTTTTAGTGGGCGCAAGTCCGCCAAATAAACGGATCTCCTATTTCTACTAACCTCCCGGTCTCCTGTCTTCGGGCTACCCTCACTCTTATGTGACAATATATATATATATATATATATATATATATATATATATATATATATAATGAGATCTAACAGACAGTAATGTCAAGGAATGTACAGGGGAAGTTATTAAAATCAATAGATTGTAAATAAGAAGAAAGAAAAGTGGATGAAAAAATTTTTCATCCACTTTTCTTTCTTCTTATTTACATTCTATTGGTTTTAATAACTTCCCCTGTACATTCCTTGGCATTACTCTCTGTTAGATCTCATTAATATTGTGTTAAAAACACGGGAAAACGAGCCCTTAGGTATACACATCTTTCCCTTATATATATATATATATATATATATATATATATATATATATATATATATATATATGAGATCTAACAGACAGTAATGCCAAGGAATGTACAGGGGAAGTTATTAGAACCAATGGAATGTAGATAAGCAGAAAGAAGAAAGAAAAGCGCATGTTTGGGCGTCACGTGCTACGTGACGCCAAACATGCGCATATGAGTGTTTTCACACTCGTCGTTTGGCTTCTAGATGGCGCTGACTGTCACTCCTACTTCTAAATTCACATATAAACCCAAAAAGTGGATGGAGGGAAGGCCGCTGTGATAGCTCAGTGGTTAGAGCATCGAACGCGTATTCGAAGGTCGTAGGTTCGATTCCTGCTCACGGCTGGTTATTTTTCATCCACTTTTCTGTAACAGCGCCCTTCCCTCCACCCACATTTTTTTGGGTTTATATGTGAATTTAGAAGTAGGAGTGTCAGTCAGCGCCATCTATAAGCCAAGCGGCCAGTGTGAAACACCCTTTTATGCGCATGTGTGGCGTCACGTAGCACGTGAACTTATTACGCACCGGGCAGCTGAATAATAGTCCCTCGTATAAAACCTAATGACCCCAAGTCTGCCAGTACGAGACCCTCGTTAATGAATAAGAGAAAGAGGTGTATATCTAAGGGCTCGTTTTTTTGTGTTTTGACACAATATTTATGAGATCTAACAGACGGTAATGCAAAGAAATGTATAGGGGAAGTTATTAGAAGCAATGGGATGTAAATACGTAGAAAGAAAAGTGGGTGAGAAAAAATAACCAACCGTGCGCAGTTATTGAACCTACGACCTTCGAATAACGGGTTCGATGCTCTAAGCACTGAGCTATCACAGCGGCCTTCACTCCATCCACTTTTTGGGGGTTTATATGTGAACTATATGTGAAGTGCGGGTCCGGCCTTCATCAGAATACAGTGTATGACACAAGGGCTGTTTATATACATGTGCATATCAATAAGATACAAATATGAGGACCGGCATGAAAGGCGATATATTGGCACACATATATGCAAGTCACAATTTGGAGGGCACCTGATACACGAGTAAAAAGATATTATATCAAAGGCAAACTTGACTGCAATTCTAAGAACGTGATATACATGATAGAATGTGCGCTATGCGAAATACAGTACATTGGTCAAACAGAAGGGCCTTTTAGACTGCGTTTTAACAACCACAAATCTCATGCTAACACCTTGCCCCACTTGCCCATTTCAAGATACGTGCACCTCCCTGACCACTCTTTTGAAAATCTACAGGTCACATTGCTGAAATCTGGTTTCCGCACAAATTATGATAGAGAATCCCGTGAATCATTCCTCATCTATAAGTTTGACGCCGTCGCATTTGGTCTAAATGAAGACGTAGGAAAACTTAGTTGCCTATATGGGTAACCTGTATCACCCTGTCCATCTTTTTTTCAACCTTGCTCAGCAAGTCGCACTACACTGTCTGTATCGGTTGATTACGTAGCAGCTTTGTAACGTCTTTGTGATTTTTTATTATTATTTTATAGTTTTTTCTTTTTTTTCTCTTGCTTGTACCGGTCGGACTACTCTCCATGCTATGTGCTTTATCTTTCATGCGTTTTATCTTTTATTTGCAAACAACGCACATGGAAACAATATCTTTTTACACGTGTATCAGGTGCCCTCCAAACTGTGTGACTTGCATATATATATGCCCATATATCGACTTTCAGGCCGGTTTTCGTATTTGTATCTTATTGATATGCACATGTAATATAAACAGCACTCGTTCTATAAACAGTATTCTGATGAAGGCCGGACCCGTGGCCGAAACGTCAATAAAATCTCTTCCTATGTGCGTGTTCTTCCCTACGGACAATCTTACCCGGACCGAGCATCACTTTTGTTTTTGGTATATATATACATATATAATATATATATCTATATATATATATATATATATATATGTGTGTGTATATATATACATGTGTATATATGTATATATATGTGTATATATATATTCATATTTATATCGTAGAAAGAGAAGGCAGTGACTGATGGTAAAAGCAAATGAGGTGCTTTTAGAATAACATGGTGTATGAGCTAGGCCACGTCTTCCAGTCATCATAGCATCACACAAATCAGCAGGATGAAGACCTGGCAACGACTTCACCAGCAGTGCATCGTCAACAAGACCCTTAACACGACACCTTGGCCGTATGTGGACTGCAGAAGCGGATGCTCGTTGTACGCCGTGACCAGCATCATGAAATCATCACTGACAGTCCTCAAAAATACCAAAGTATATAGGGTCAGTGGACTATCGGCTCTTGGAGAACTTCTTCAACCTCTTCGAACGCCATCCTACCTACCGCTGCATCAACGGTAGAACGTGAGATGGTTGCTAACTTCAACGAACACGTCATCGGTGAAGCATTCAAATTTTATTCGACACACATATTTTAAAACAACAAATCACGGAAAAATATCAGAGGAAATGATCGTTCAACTTCAAAAATACGATGAAGACTTTTCTCTAATGCATCAGTTGGAGGCTCTTCAACTCACCCATCATAATAAAGAGAAGTCTTCCCGTAATATGCGTATTTCCTAAAGAGGGCCTCAAAGAAAACATTCCATCATTGTACCATAATACATTTTTCCGAATACACCTCCCGCATTGGAACAACCGGCTCGAAACTTTCACGTCCCAACAGACAAGGTAAGCCTCCATATAACAAAAGCAATCTACATTATTTTGCCAAAACACCAAACCTTTACGGGCAATGAAATCAGCATTTTCAGCGTGGTTAACTGCACCATAACACTCCAGGTGTTACTGAACCGACCGAATTCACTTCACGCTTCATGTAACACATGGCCCACACGGCTTCGGATATGTGACGGTATTTAGGCGTGACGAGCTAGTGAATCCTCACTATGCCAGCGCACACCCATACGTTCCAGAACTGAGTCTTTTGACAGAAGTTACCTGTTCAATTACACTGCAAAAGGAAAAAGATACGCCATTATAGGCCCCCTCAAGCCACGTCTGCTGTGCTCTTATCTTCAGGTGATAACAAACGAGTGATTCGAACACTACAGAAGTTTCAAATTCACCAAAGCCGGCGCCTAGTGAACTGACAGAAGCATTTACAATGAATGCTGACTCACAACCATCTATAAGGCTTTCTGTTAAGTCTGGCCACGCTGCTTTCATCAAAATACAAGCCCTGCCTAAGAATTTCAACACACTTCTATCTACTGATCCTAACATCCTGCAAAGAAAAGCAGATTCATGTTCCTGAAAGACACCCATGTGACCAAGTTTGACAACAGAACGAGAAATTTTAACTAAGGCAACTCCACAAACTCCACACACTACAACTTCTACTCTAACAAGAACAGTGACCAAGTGAAACCTCATCATGAGTACATTTGTGGTCTAAAGGTCATCAGAAGTAATACCAATTGAAGAATCAAAGACAACGACAACGCCAAGTCATTTCCACAGAAGCAATGTCGTCAAAGATTTCTGCACGAATTCTCAAGGACCAGCCAACAACCTGAGAAAACGCCACAGGAAGTTACAAAGAGACATGAAGCTATCAAGTGTACAACGCACGAAAATAGACGTCATCCATCAGCCTCGCTTCTCAAGCAGGCTGACTGGAAGCAAAGCATCTGTAGCCGCGACGACGCAACTTGCAACTCCAAAGCCATCCGTCTATGCAATGCTACACGGAGTCTTTGCCTTGTTCGTTCCTCCCCAGACCTCAAGTTGTGCCATGATTATAGCAGCTGTGCAGGATGGGGTTATTATGCTTTCCAGGGCGGAACAGCCAGCCCAGTCCATCAGGGTACCCTTAGGTATGACTGGACTGCTTCCCTCTGATATAATTGGCTTGAGCGAGTTAAGAAACTCTCTTGTGAAGTGGAACTACTGCGCATTTTCATATTTTCATTTTAACATTCAATTTTTATGTTGTTTTGTTGATTGTCTGATGCGACTTCTTCCGGCGGAGGGGGATTCTGTGACGTAGGAAGGCAAATACTAGTGATATAAGCAGTGAGGAAGAAGCGCTTTTTGAATAACATGGTGTATGAGCCAGGCCACGTGTCCTAGTCATCATAGCATCACATAAGTACACTCGAATAAAAAAACGTATTCTAAAGAAAAAAAAAAAATAGAAGAAGTGTTTTAGTGACGGTGCTACATTAGGCATCGATTTGATAAAAGTCATTTCACTGCGGTAGAGTGCGATATACAGCATATGTTTGTCCCGCAAAAGAAGCTATGTCGGGCAGACAGAGCACAGCTTTTATAATAGATTATTTGAATACATGGACTTCATAAGGCTTTACGGCCTTGTCGCTTTAGGCACCATACTC
Source organism: Rhipicephalus annulatus (assembly GCA_013436015.1). Taxonomy (NCBI): domain Eukaryota; kingdom Metazoa; phylum Arthropoda; class Arachnida; order Ixodida; family Ixodidae; genus Rhipicephalus; species Rhipicephalus annulatus. Next base: position 431 of record WOVY01001005.1, on the reverse strand, counting down.
CAACGTTTTGCTGCATAGCAGGGAGTGCAGTTGCGTGCCCAGGTTGACAAAAGCAAGCGGGTTTGCAAAATTTAACGACGCGATGGAGCGAGAAATTGAAGAAGCATACTTCCTCTACGGACATGCTGATGCAGGCCATCATAGTGTCGCACACCAATGCTAGTCACTAAAATACTTGTATTATTCCATTCCTTCAATTATCGCGTGTCTGGTTCGTTTACACGTATGTATATATATATGTTTCAAAAAATTTCAGTTATTAATTGCACTTTGCGTGTTTCTCTTTTTCGCATTTCATGTTTTTGTGTTGAAATTGAATAATGGTATATGAAAACTTGCTCAGCAAGACGCCCTTTAGACTTCTCACTGAATACCAATTTCGAAATGTGGGATTGTGAGAATGGTCGACATTACGCTAATCGGTAATGCCG